>NW_001799177.1:302053-419729 GCF_000165425.1 Paramecium tetraurelia | reverse complement strand
ATTCTGTTGTTGATGGATATGAATCCTAAATTAAAACAGCAAGATAATCTAGATAAACTAACTAAGTTAGCTAGGTTTCAAAAGATTAACAAATAAAAAGTAATTTCGAGAAGATTATATTGATGAATAATCAAGAAGAAGATTAAGTAGATTTTTATCGAATTATGAGATTTGTAACTTAATCCATAAAAGAAGTTTATCTAGGTAAGACAATTAGATTTATGCTGAAGATGTAGATAAAGAAATGGTTACAGCTTAAATTAAATCAATTCAAAACTAATAAATTCGATTTCAATTTCATTAATCAAATAAATAACTTGTACCAGAGAAAAAATATGATAACCAAATAAATGATATGGTAAATATGAAATAATCTACATTTAAATCTGTGTTTTAATAGATTTAACATCTTACCAATGAATAAAGCAAAAAAAGAGTGCCAATTACATCTCATAAAATGCTTAAATCAAGGACTAGACTCATTAGTTGTTCTCACAAAGTACGAGAGAGATTTATAAATATTCTCAAACAGGTTTTATTTGTAGCCAAATATAAATGTCGAGTGAATTTCTGGTTTGAATACCCAATCAAGTATAATAACTCATTTTATGAACAAATAATTGAAGGCAATTATGATAAGATAATTAATACTTTATCAGAAGATCCATATCTGGTTCATAGCAGAAACAAAGATGGGTAAACTCCATTACATATTGCTTGTATTTGTAATAATGCACTTTTGGTTAAATTATTAATTAAAAATTGCAGTAATATTGAAGCATTAGATAATAAATAGTTATCACCTTTATATTATGCATTCAAATCGAATTCTAATGATTGTTTTAAAGTAAATAATATATCTATTTAAATCTAGATCTTACTTAACTTTAAAGCTAAACCATGGTCCCCCCCAGGAGGAAAATTAGATCAAAATTAGATGAATGTTGTCCAGAAAAATTTATTAATGCATGCTCGATTAATTTATATTTTTACTATTTGGAAAATTAAAAAATGATTATAATATTAAAATGCAATTTATTAAGGATATATTCAATAAAGTCGTAGGAACATAATAACCATTAGTAGAATAAGAGATTTTTGATTTTGTAATTTTAGGAACAATCTTTAAATAAGATGAAGCCAAATATACAAAATTGTATTTAAATTTTGATATGCTTAGATCATCCAATTCAGAATTTGTGTTTGATAAATTAACAAATGATGAGTTTGATCATATTCTGATTGTTCGATTACACAGAGCCTCTAAATCTTATAATAACGCAGTTGGTTCAAAGGAAGGAGACTTTTATTTTAATATTTCATTTTTTAAATCAATACAATATTAACCGTTAAACGATTCTATAGATGAGTTTAGTATAGATTTGATGTATCAGTTAAACTTAAAAATAGAGACATTAAAGGCATTAAATGGAGTGTAAGGATCCATTTCCCAAAAAACACAAAATAAGACAATTTAAAAATTTTAAATTTTAAATTGTATTTAAATAAATTAATTTGGATTCAAAAAACCAAAAAGGCCCTCCCAAAAAGTATAACTGAACTAGATAATTTGATTCCTTCAAAGTAATGCTCCAAATTTGAGATGCCTATTTAAGTACACTAAAAATAAATGAATAACACCTACATGAGAGTAGATAGATCAATTTTATCATTATCAACTACTAGAACTATTTTAGATTAAGAAACTATAGGAGATGTTATCAATTACCTTTTGCAGCAAGACGATAACTCTATATAATAAATTTATGCAGGTAAATTATATATACTCTACACATCATCGGCAGAAATAAGGCTAATAAGCCCTTTGGTCATTATGACTTTAAATATTGCATCTAATACAGAGAGTAGGATAGAACTATACAATTAAGATAGACAATTACTATTAATTTAATCGATAAAAGATTTAGCCAATTTTTAAGTAGATACAATTGAGAACTTTCTAAGTTGGGTTAATTTTGATGGATAAAATTAGATTGTTTTATATTTGAAATTTGATACTTTAGATGGAGCTAAATCTATGGCTTCAATTTTATCGAAATCAAAAATAAGCATGAGAAAGAAACAAAACTTATTATTAGAGACTTCTTCTTCATTTAGTTAAATTTCAATAACTACGATTAATGTAAATGAATCGTATAACTAATAAGTTTAATTTAAAAAATAAAAGAAATACATTTATAAAGATGATCTATCTACAATAAAAGGAGGTTTAAAGAAGGCAACTACTAAAAAGATTTTATAAAATGAAGCTGATACTCTAATAATTTTAGAAGATAAAACGATTTCATTTATCAATTATAATAGAACCTATTAAATTAATTAACATATTAAATTTGATAAAACATATTTTGACAGTAATTCTAAAAAGTTAGTTTTATATATATAGTTTTAATATGTATTACACATAATTGATTTAGGAACTGAAACTCACGATATTATTAAATTAAATTTTTAGATTGCAGATGTTTGCTCTTATGAAAAGTAATTTATATTATTAGGTAATTAATCAGTATATGTTTTAATTGAGGGGAAATCTATTTAAAAAAGTAAAATTAAAATTGATATTATTAGTTAATGAAATAGATTAAAATTTGATTGATAACTACCAAATTATAAGATGCTCGATTAATGGATCTATTATTATAGGCAAATTTTAAGGTTTAGTGCTTGTATTTGATAATATTTAAACGATGAAATAAGTAAATACTTTCGAAGGATTAGGAGATCTTATCCAAGATATTGTATTAAGTACAGATGAACAGTAAAATATAAGTCGTAAAATAGGTTTATCATAATTAATAATTCTTAATATATCCAATATTAGTAAATAATAACAAATCATTAGAATGGTTATAAGTAAAAGTTAGATATGAAGCCATCTCCAATTATAATTTAGTTACACCCTGAAGATTTGATTTTGATGGGAATATATAATTATCCAAATTTTTAACATGTTAGGATGGATAAAAAAAATAAGGTTATTGCAGCTTAATTTGAAAACTTGCAAGTGATCTGGAATGTTTAATAAATAACTCATCAGTAACAAAATTCATATCAAGTATTAAATATCAATATGGTTAGATTTTCATCCTCCCTGAAGAAATCTTTGATCAGCAATATAGAGAAGAAGATATTATAATTCTTTCTGAATCAAAGATTTTTATTAGAGAATGTTCTTGATATATAATTAAAAATTAGCTATTACTTTGATAATACTTAGCATACATAAATTAATAATATCAATCGGTAAAGAAGTCATTTAAAACTTAATCTAAATTTTAATAATGCTTTTTAACATCTTCTTCTACTTTTTTGAGAACTTCTTTTTTATTTTCAACTTATTATGTTTATTGTTATTTTTAGGATTGTGGTTATTATTTTTATTATTGTTGTTATTATTGTTATTAAGGTTATTCAACTTTTTAAGGTGCTACTATTATTTCAGCCTTTCTTTTCTCACTTGTATCTTCGTTTAAATAGGTTGGCAACTTAAGCCCAGGCAAATGTATACCAACCAAATGCGATAATGATCCGATAGGAAGTTTTTAGGTTTCTACAGGAGGGGCAGAACTTTTTTCTTCTTCTTAAACATTGTCTTCCTTAAAATCCACAGATTTTGCTAATGTTCTAAATAGATCTCGAACCAAGAGGCTTGAGTCAAATTTGGCTAGAGTCATTATGTATTAATGAAGTAATTCAACTTATTATTCTTAATGAATAGTTTATAATTAATGACTAAGCAATAAAATCTATAAAATAAGAAATAGGCTTACTTCATATTTAACATTTTCATGTTATTAAGAAAAATTTAATGATAATTTTCTTAAGTTTTCAGCAGCAATGGTAGGTATTTACTCAATCTCCTATCTTAGAAGCTTAATAACAGTAGCCTTATATCTAATATCACTAATATCATCTATATTTTAAAGGCAAATAGCTAGAAGAGGTAATTTATTATCTTAAGTGCTAATCAAATTACAAAAAGAAGCGACCACATGATTTTTAGTATCAGAACTACCCGTTTTTAGAATATCAAGAAGAGATTTAATAGTACGCTTAATGAATTTTGGGAATTTAATCGTTGTTTTTGATAATAGCTTAACAGCAACAGCTACCAATTATGGCTAATTAGATCTAGCTTAATATAACAATTCTTCTAGAATATTATTAAAATTATTCTCATCTATCAATAAGGATAGAATTTCTAATTTAAGTAATTTACAATATAGTTTTTCGATTTAAAGGATAGAAAGTGCTCTATAATGTTCTTTCACATATTAAGGATATGAGAGAGCTAATTGATGTAACATCTAAAGGATTATAAATTTGGATTCAGATCCTATATTTAAAAATTTAACAACAGTTCTGATAAGTTTCTTAATTCTTGATTCTTGTGGGAACTAAAGATATAATCTAGATATTGCTAAAACGATGCCTGGATAAGGTAATCTTAGAAGGATTTCACAAGCATCCAATAATTTGATTAGATCTTTATCTCCTTCTTTGAAGTACATTACACTATATTAATATAATAATTGGAGTGCTCTTTCCAAATCAAAGTTATTAAAATTTAACAAATCTTTGATAAGTTAAAAATAATATTTATGTAATATTGAAAGATCTCCCGTAATTTTGAAAATCACATAGATAGCATATAGTCTTGTTTGATGAGTGTCTTTAAGCAGAAAATTGATAATATCATTATAATCATCAGGCTAAACATCATCACTACACAAATCATGCATTTTCAGAATTGATAATGCAACACTTCTTCTTACCAATGGATTTTTATCTGCTTATATCTTTCTTATTGCTGTGAATAACATTGGAGTGAGTTCTTAGATTCTCAAACTTGACAATGTTTTCAGAGCATTTAATTTTATTGACGTGTTTAAATTAGTTAAATCCTTAAAAATAGGAGCAGTAGCCAATATTAGGACATCCCCTTGAGATTTGCTTGTTCTTGCATTTGCCTAAGCTGCAAATTCACTAATCAATATTTGGCATAATCTCTTTAATTCAAGATCCTCTCTTGGAAGTAAATTAATTATTCTAGACATATATAGAGTTAGATCTTTGTTTTGTAAATATTACTACATTTATAAATAAGATGGATACGCAATACAAAATTCTGATTGCTTCAACCAGATCTTCAGTGTATTTAGAATTGATAAGTTCAGCCAATTTATTGTTTCTGTTTGAGGATATCGAAAGTGTACCATTTCCAAATGCTTTGCCAATTTTATCTGGAAGCACAGATAGCATAACACGTAAATTATATTATTTTTAATGTTAGAAAAATCAAAAATTAAATAAATACTTCTTGACAAATCTCTAGGTTAAATTCTAAAAGTCGATAGACCCATAGAATCTATTTAAAAAGATGAGGATATTACACCATTAAAATCATTTAGCCAACATTTTCATACAACAGCAGGAAGAGAGTTTGTCTCCATTCCCTGTTTTAAAACCAGAATTGATTAAAATTCTGATTCGAATTGGAAATTTATACGCCCGCGTACTCCCTCTATATCATTTAATTGCAAGCCTAGGGTCACTATCTTTGATGAGAAGAGAGACATTTCTCAATAACAAGGACTCAACATTTCTCTATCCTGGGAACCAATTCAGAAACCTATCCCCTTAAACAAGTAAACCAAGAGAAAACCTTGGTTCACTTTATAAGTTCTTCATGATCCAGTTGCCGATTACTAAAAACCTAAACCTATTTGCTTTGTTAATTATACTAAAGCTACATATAATAAAGAAAGACCCAAATACAATCATCAAATAGATGACGGCAAAGTGGCACAAACGTATTTAAAATTGAAGTACTTAATAATTAAAAAAGACCTAATTTCTAAAGAAGATATATTGACTTTTCTAAATTGGTAAACAGAAAAAATGCTTCTCCTAGTTTAATTAAATTTTGATATGACTCCTGATAAATCAATGAGATTCAAATATTTTATTATTATTATCAATTTTTAATAATTTACATTTAAAAATTAACATTTCAAAACACCTTTATAATTAATCGTTCTTTAGATATTATATAATTTAAGTTCTTTCTTCAACCTAAATGTTTAATTATACTCAACCTATATTATTCTTTCAGATTGAATGAATTATTTTTTTATTGAAAATGAATCGATATTTAATAACATAAATCTGAGGTGATAGGAATGATTATACGATTATTGAATTTTTATTTTTATTGTTTTTCTCGATATTATCATAAATATTAATTATTTGGTTTACTAAATATAATTTAAATTTAATAATCTCAAAGAGCAAGAAAAGTTAAATTTATATTATATTAATATTGATAATTATTTAATACGATAATTACTCAATCACTTTTTGTTCATTGTCCCTCCATATTTCACTTTCCCTAATAAGAACTCGCAAACGGCTACAGGAGCCTTTTCTTTCATTTCATCTAATGAGATCCACTTTTAATCAGCAGAATCTTCGAAACACACCAAAAAATCTACTCTTCCATTGTCATGTCTAACTTATTTCACTTAGCAAGGTTTACTCTTTCGAGGCTTATGAGGACCATTTCCTATATTATTATTAAGTGCATTATCAAGATCTTTCTATGATAATTATTGTTTTTATTTTTCTTAAGGCTTTTCAACAACTTTTTCTGCTTTATCAACTTTTTCATTTGATTTCTTTTCCCTTTTTTGTTCCTCTGGTTTTTTTCCATTGGCAAATTAAGTTATTGGTTAAGTATCCTATTTAATGTGTTTTTGAGGTTTAGGTTCTTGAGGGTCATGGCCTAATTGTTTTAATTCGTAATCGTGGACTAGAACCAGCATTTCAGGAGTTAATTATGTCATGGGTTCGATTGAGACTGAGTTGTTACTCCATCTAAACTTATACATGATGGCTTCAGGATCGATCTTTTTCTTCAATAATTCAACTGGATGTTTTATATTCATAATAGTTAAATTAATTATTATGAGAGCCCTATATATGTTTAAGTAGGACAAATATTGCAATGGTTTATCAAAATATTATATAACATTTATGGTTTAATTTAGTTTTAGTTTTTCATAAAAAATTAGAAAATATTTAGAATAATAAATATTTTTAACATTTCTTTTTCATGCTTCTATAATCAGTTAATAATTTGTATAATTTATAATAATCTATAAAATTGAATAATTTAAATATAAAATGGCAAATATACACAGATTGGGTGATGACAACGACCAGTAAGATAATTATCAGAACATAAGGAGCAATGGAGGATCATAGATGATGTCGATGTTTGGTAATTGACTTCATCTAAAACCATTAGGAGGAATTGATGGAGACCCAAGAGGTGAGAATTTTTTTCACATGCTGAAGAAATCGTTCTGTCCAAAACTTAAACCTATTTCGTTTACTACAATAATCTCAGCTCTGATTATAATTCTATATATCACAATGCTAGGAGTGGGAGGAGTCAATAAATAGGATCGATTTTTATCAGTTTACTAGAAAACATTGAAGGATTTTGGTGGAAATGATCCAAATGATGTTAAATATAACTTTGAGGTTTTCAGATGGGTGACATCCTTATTCTTGGTTACAGACTTCTATAATCTAGTGATTGCAATCTTTATGATAATAATTTGTTATTCAATCGTAGAGGCCACATAAGGATTGCATTTAACAATGGTAGTTTTTTTTGGAGCAGGTGTAAGTGGTGCAATATTTGGAGATTTGTGTAACATTTGCAAATATACGACATATTCCGAAACCTTTGCTTGTATCTATGCTTGTGTAGGGTTTTTGATAGGAGTATATAATTAATTATATTTAATAGTACATAATTTTATATTGGCAAAAATTAGATGCATTGGGAGATATGAAATGTGCTTTAGTTTGTTTTGTCGCTATGGTGGTAATATTTGTAATGATGTTCACTTTTGGATCAGGATAAAATAGTTTTTATGACAATTTGGGCGAATTGGGAGGTTTTTTGGGGGGATTGTTTATAGCCATGAGTCTGATCGAAGTGCCTTAGAGTGGGGATTATGAGAGTATTTGTCGAAAGGTCGGATATGGATTTCTAGGAGTCTAAGTTGGATTGAGTATAATATTATTATATTCTTTGTCATGCAGCTGATCATATAATTATGAATAATTTACCATTTAATAAATGGACCCTAAGTTTCATTAGCAAATAATACGAGGATCTTTATGAGTCTGAGATGATTAAATACAGACAATCATACTTTAGGATCATAGATGTAACCATTTTGCTATTGTGCATCTTCTTCTTCATATTTTATTTGCTCTAAGGAGGATAAATCGTTGTAATGGTGATATTAGCATTTTCGAGTCTAGTCATTTTCTTAGCTTTGATTTACGCTCAGAAATTTGCTTCAAAAGTTGGGTACTATTACTTTTTAATGTATATCTTGTCCTTAGCAATAAGCTTATACATAGCATCTCAAAGTTAGCAAAAGTAATTTGTTGATCAATATATTTAAGATAGTAATTTCTTTACGGATAGGCAACAGCGATAATCGCAATAATCCAATTCCTCTTTAGTCATATTAAATTGAGGATGCTGACTCTACTAATTGTACCAGCTGTCTAACTTTATATTTTAGGATTATTTACTGTCTAAGATTTTGGAAACATCATTCTAACATTCATGACGTAATTTCTGATTTTACTCTATTCTCATTATAACGAATTCATGTTTCGCTTGGCATTTTCGTATATGATCTACAATCTTAAACTGAAGTAATTACCTATTTTATAATAAGAGACATATCTCAGGGATACATTCCACATTCCTTTATAGCAATAAGTCTTAATGCCAGAAACAATTCTTTCTAGCTGGAATTCCAAAATCAAATCAGTCAAACAAACTTAAATGTTGAAGATACTAAAACTTTAATTGAAATGTTGAGAAACACCTATGTTGTTCCCAAAGGTTAAATACCCACTTGTGTTGATTTATAAAACATAAACATTTAAAAATCAAGTGAATTGTCTATAAGACGACTAGGCAATAAGAAATAAACCTTGGAAGAATTTGCCTTCTATAAGTGTAAATAAAATTCCTCAGATGAACAATAATAATCTAACGAACAGACTGAATAAATGGAAGGCGTGTTTTATAATTAAATCAAAGGAAGCAATATAATTGTGAATATTGATATCAAATCTATGAATTATGGCAAGAACTATTTACTGATTGTCGTTAAGGAAGAAAAACCACTTTAACAATTGCCTAAAAGCGAAGAACAAATACGATTCTTAAGCAAAGTCATTTAATATGCTTCCAATCAACTTTCAGTTGCACACTAAAATTTTTATAAAGAAATAATAGGATTAAAGCTGAGTTCATTGGATAATCATAAATTTTGGTAAATTAAATGCATGAATTTATCTATAATGAACCAGTTTTAAAACTTTTTCTTTTTTGTTCATTCCGCTTCAATCAACAATGCTTTGGCGGCTTATAGCAAAATCAACATTAAAACCTTTCTTTTTAACTTGTAACAACACTTTTCCTATATGAGTATGAAATAAAAAATGAAATTTCATTACCAATTGTATTTAGAGGATATTAAGGTTAATGTAAACTCTAAATTCCTTTCCTAAATTATAGTTAACATTTTTGAATAATGTTTGAAGTAAGCAAATTCCAATTCAACAATAAATCTGAATATTACAAATGAATTGAATCTGAATCCATTACAAAATAATAACACCTTGGAAAAGAAATGCCAATAAGATTTAGAATTTATAAAAAAGGTGGCTGATGAATCGCAATAGAGTCAGAGTAAAATAGAAGTTTAAAAGCTTATCAAATTTGAGTTTTCGTTTTTGACAAGCAAGAAGATTGATTTAAAATTAGAAACCAATTTAATTTTGAATCCATAAACTTATGAAGATTTTCATTTTAACAACAGTTAGGAATTACAACTAAATCAACCTATTACTAATTTTTTACTAAAGAAGATTGGCCCTTACAATTCGATTTAATATTCTTAAAGTATCTACTGCGGTCAATAATGTGAATAAACATTGATGCAATACCCCCCTATGTAAGACTTGATTTAATAACAAACCCTGTATTAAAATAAGATTAGTTTCTACATTTACACAGATTAAACCTAGTTGACACAATCATTCATTAAATACACGTAATAGAGATCATTTTTATAAGCTTGATAGTTAAGTTTTATAATTTAAATTCTTAATCTTAAAATAATAAAATTTCATTATTTAAAACCACTGTTTCCAGCTTTCATTTCTATTTCTTAAGAACCCTTGCGTGGTTATTTGTTTTCTATGGCTCTCTTCTTTCTCAGGAATGTTGAGGGTCTTTTGATTTTACCCTAAAATTAATAGAATTCATAAGCGTACCTATATAGTATCAGGATCGGCTTCAGGAGCAACTTGTTCTTTAAATAATTCAATGGATTAGAAGTATTGATCAGGAATTTATTTAATACAGTATCCAACACCCAAACTACACATTCCAATAATAATGCAAGCGACATGATGGCCAAAATCAAGAGGAGTGACTTTGATTGCTTTTCCACCAAATTAACTAATTAGATTATAAGATAAAAGTTTACACAATAAGAATTTGAACAACAATAGTTCCAACAATAACACCTATGAAAAGATAGTTGTTAAAGAATCCATCAAATACATTCAATTCAGTCTTTTTCAATTTTCTAGCATTGATTTCATTGAAGACTTGCAAGAACACAAAAATATGGAAGAAGATAGTATAATGTTCTTGATAGACAGGGCTAAAATAAGATAAATTATTATAGATACTTATATTCTTCATCCAATCTATGTCCTCTACTAGATTCGATACCAAAAATGGAATCTCCACTGAATAAAATGATCAAAAGAACAAATAGTTAGAATGCTGCTTAACATATAATGCTTCTCCACATTCCAGGTGTGATCATGTGTTCTTTTCTTCCATAAGGCTTACGAGTCAATAATTCATCAGTGGGAGGTTCAGTGGCCAAAGCCAAAGATGCCAATGTGTCCATAATGAGATTAACCCACAACATTTGAATACTAGTTAATGGAGACTCTTTTAGGAAGACTCCTCCCAAAAATGCCATAGTAACTGCAACTACATTGACAGTGACTTAAAATACAAGGAACTTTCTGATGCAATCGAAGATATTTCTACCCCATTTCATGGCTGTAACAATTGAAGCAAAATTATCATCTAGAAGTATAATACCTGCTGCTTCCTTTGCAACTTCTGTTCCTTAGATTCCCATTGCAAATCCAACGTCTGCCTTTTTTAGTGCTGGTGCATCATTCGTACCATCTCCTGTTACTGCTACAACATTCTCAAGTTATTTCAGACCAGTAACCAATAAAAACTTGTCTTCTGGAGAAGATCTGGCTAAGACTCTTAATTCTTAAGCAATTGTGGTGAAATTCTATAAATTCTTCACTTTTGGTATTTCATTTCCTTTTTCATCTTTTTCATACCCTAATCCTTCAACCATTTATCTAAAGGTCTTTCCCTCCATTACAGCAAGTGAATCATCATGATGTTCATAGTTTGGTGGTAAGATTCCTGCCTTCTTAGAAATGGCAACTGCAGTATCAAAATTATCACCTGTAACCATTCTTACAGTTACTCCTGCTTCCTTGCATTGTTAAACTGCTTTGACGATTCCCTCTTTCAATGGATCTTACAAGCCAGTCACTCCAATGATTGTATAAGATTTGTCAATTAAATCTTCCACATTATTAAATTCTTCTGGTTTTGATGGTCTACCTTAGATCATAGTTTCTCTATACAACAATAAGATTGATCTTAATGATTAGGATGCATAATTCTTAATAATACTATTAATTTTTTGTTTATAATCATTGGTAATCCTAAAAATATTAGTATTTATAATTACACAACAGCTCTTCCTTCAGCATTAATATAATGAGAACATTTATCTAAAAGCATGTCTGGAGCACCTTTTGTATAAATTTTGAATTGTGTTCTGTCCCCTTTTGGATCTAAAATGATTGTCATCTTCTTTTTCTCTGAACTGAAAGGGAACTTCTTCTTGATCTTTTCTCCCATATTCTATCTAATTTATCTGAAATCATATCCAAATTTGTAACACATTTCCAATAAAGCACACTCAGTTTTATTACCAATATGTTCAAATTTACCTGATTCATCTATTTATGGATGTGCCATAGAATTCAAACAGATACCTTCACATAGTAATTCTAAAGTTGAATTTTTAATGGCTTTAGGATCCAACTTACTAAAATCAGTATCTTCAACATATAAATTAGTGACAGTCATTTTATTTTCAGTCAATGTACCAGTTTTATCACTGCAAATATTGTTTGCACCTCCCATAGTTTCACATGCAGATAAAAATCTAACGAGATTTTTTTCATCCTTCATTTTACCAACAGAATATGCCAAAGCTATTGTAACAGCCAATGGTAATCCTTCAGGGACAGCAACAACAATAATTGTAACTGAGACAATAAAGAAGTTGAGTATTTCTTTTATGGCATGAGCAGAGAACAATGGATATTCATTAAACACTGCATCATAAAGTAAATGAAGTGTCATTGCAATAAATGTAATTACGGCTGCCTTTAACCCATATTCACCAATTTAATCAGCCAAAATTCCCAACTTCTCTTACAAAGGTGTTTTATCATCTTTAGCTTATTGAGTCATTAATTTTTTAGAAATTCCCCATTAAGAGTTTTCTCCAACTGCCAAAATCAGAATTTCACCTGTTCCTTCAATGATTGATGACCCACTTATCAAAAATGGATTAGCCTTATCTTATTATTCATATATGACTGGAACATTCTTTTTAATAGGATTTGTCTCTCCTGTAATTGAAGACTCATCTGCTGTTAAATCACTTGATTCAATAACAACTCCATCAACAGGCAACTTCTCACCTGTATCTACTATCATAATGTCTCCAACAACCAATTCATATATATTAGTGCTCACTATTTTACCACCTCTTTTCACATTCACATTTCTATTTTCTGCTATTGCATTCAATTTTCTGAATTGCTAGTCTTTCACATAGTTATTTCCTGCTGTAACCGATACTATTATAATAACTGCTATGAAAATTGCCATTCCATCCATCCATCCCTAATCAAATCTTATTAATCAATACTTCTTTCCATCCCTCTGTCCATACACCGATGATCAAATTCACAGCTGCAGCCAAACACAGAATTCTAAGCATTGGATCTTCAAAGTTTTCAAGGATCTAATCCATCAATTAATAAATTTACATATTCCAAAAGTGCCTTTGGTTCTTTTATTTCAGGCTTGTTGTCACCAAAACTATTGTTAAATATACATATCTTACTTCTTGACTCTCAATTCCATATCATTGATATTGCTGCTATCTAACCCTTTCTATACATATATATTTTCTGATATACCTTTGGATCTGTTCTCAACTTCTTCATCAACCCGTCTATCTTTCCATGTCTTCCCAACTATACCAGACTTGATCCATCTCTCACACTTTCTGAAATAAACAAGTTGCTTTAATATTCAATATATCTTTTACGATAATTCTTTTGCTGTCATTCCAAAGTCAGACAATGTACTTCCAACCAGAAGATTCTCATCTAGCTAAGATGCCATTATTTTTAATTAAAATTTTATTATCAAAAATTCATTGATTTTCTTATTTAATACTCTCTTCTTATTAAACTTTTATTTGAAAATGTGTCATCATCAAAATTCGATTCATTTATTTACACTGAATGACGCCATTTATCATACACCACCTAATTTTATTCCCCCTTCTCATGCAATTCCAATTTGTAAAATTTTCAAAGTTAGAATTAATGTTAAAGTATCTTGCAACATTACATGTTTAAAATAAATTTAATTTTATATTTTACTACTAAATTAATAGTTATTTCAATTTATTTTTGATAATTGAGATTTTCAATACACACACCAACAAGTTTCAGCATAATTCACCAAAACTCATACATTTTTTATTTTGAATATTTTATTTACATTATATGTAATAATATAAATACCTTAATCAAAATCTTAAAATTTATCTGATTTTACATCATTGAATTTACATCTGAATCAATTATGCTATATTATAATGAGATAGATGAGATATTGAAGTATGCAATAAACAAATATAGTAAATTAAAAATTCATAAAAATTCCACTCTACCATTTCTAGTTATTTTGAATTATTGTTGATTCTAATTACAGTGAGCAGATCTGTTTCTTGAACGAAAAAAATGGGATGCTCTCTTTGATTGGCAAGACCATAATTTTCCAGTGTCCTTTAGACTGTCCTATTCTGGTCTAAACTAGTGAGCAGTCTAGGCTCTTGAATCATTTATCTGATTAAATGTCAGAGGTTTCAACGTTATGAATAATGCGTCTTCATAAGTTGGGTTTTTCCTCTTGGGAGTGGAAATCCTTTTAATACTCAATGATTTCTTGAATGAATGATTTGATATCTTCCTATTCAAAGGGGACTACAACTGTATCTTACGTGGGAATTATTTTTACTTTTATAACTTAATTGTGATTACTAATAGCGATGCCATAACAAGGGGATAATTTGATAGTTATTTTGCTTTAATTGACACTGGAAATTGCTTGCCTTAAAAACCATATTGCACCAACTAATTATTATATTCTAATTTATCCGACATTAATTCCTCTCTTAATTATTCTTATTATTACAATAATAATTTATTATTATAATAGAAAAAATGTAATTATGATATTTACGATTTTCGAAAATTGATATTCAAATTAATAAATTTAAGATTTACAATGAGAATCAGAAACTGCCAATTATTTGAATACCTCAGGATTTACTAATCTCTGAAAATTCAGCGATTTTATATATGTCTAGTATTAAACTAAAAGAAAATCAACATATTCATGTCCATCTATTCAATCTAATTTCTAGACTTTGTTTAAAGTGTTGGAATAAATAAATGTTAACCAATTATGAGAAGCTATTTATCCAAAATGGTAGACAATCCCGACTTCTTACTTATTAACACTTAAATACTATCGAAAGAGTTACTTATAAATGGATATTCTTTATGAGAGCCTTATTTTGAATAAGGCATTAATTCCCTTAAATAAATTAAGCTTTAAACTTGCATTGCACAAAATAAGAAAACCTGATTTCGTAATAAATGTGTTAAAAGGATAACAAAAAATATGTCATCATATTGACATCATATTAAAAACTAATGAATATAAAAAAATGAAGATGATATTGAATAAAACACAAATGAACAAATTCTAAATTCACAAAAAAGATGAAAATATTGCTTAGATTTGAGATTACCACTATTTTTTAGGATATTAATCATACAAATATATCTTAGATTATTAAATATTTGAATCATTCACATCTAAATTAACATAAGGTGAAAATTCCTTAGAAATATCATTTTATATTCTTATTATACAACAAATTTATATTTATCTCACATCAGCTCAGATAATATACCATAATCTCTCTCCAAATAGAATACTGCTTCAAAATGACTTGTTTGAGGAAACATATCAACTAATGTCACATTGACTAACTTAAATCCAGGTGCTTTGTTCTTTTTACACTGAGGTAAGCAGAGTTAAATTAAATTATCAATTACCTGAGGAGGAGAACAAGAAACATAAATAATGTGATCTATACCTTTACAAGTTCTGATAGCTTCAATAACATTATTAAGGACTCCAGCTCTTGGGGGATCTAAACAAGCCATCAATTGTTGTTTTCCTTCAAAACTCTTTAAATCTTGGGCAACCTTTTTTATAACATCTTCCACCTTTGAACAAATAATTTAACAATTTTGAAGATTATTTAATTTATAATTTTCACAAGCATCCTCGCATGAAGACTTATTCATTTCAATTGCTAAAATATCTTGAATTTAATCACTCACACAAATCCCTATAGTACCACTACCAGCACACAAATCTAAAAATTTGGTGATTTTTTTGTTTTTACAAAGATCAATAATTACTTAATATAACTTATCACATTGAGGTGTATGATTTTAAGAAAAAGCATTGTATGATATATTGATTTTTTTGTCTAAAATGATTTCTTAGTAATATGAATTTCCAAATAATATTTTTGTGTCATCGGCAGAACTAGCTAAATCCTAACCCAATTTATTTGAATGCATTAATAATAATCCTTGTAAGCTGAATTCGCCATAAGAAGTGCTAAATAGTGTCATTAATTCATCACAAACCACAGCATATTCATCTTATTATAAGTTGTCCTTATTTATGCTTACACTTATTAATAATTACTTAGTCCTATCACTCTTTCTAACACTCAACATCCTCCATACTCCACTCCCATTTTGTCTATTAAAAGGTTAAAACTTGGAGGATTATAAGTAAGTCTAAAATTTATTGGCAATTTCCATAGCAACAGCAGGTGTTACTGGACATGTGTTGGGCTTTTATATTGATAATTTAATACTTATTCAACACTATCATTATTTTTTTGAACTGAACCCACATTAAAACCGACACAAACTTCTTTTTAACTATTATAGCTGATTGTAAATTCACATTTGTTTCTATAATTAAATCTAAATTATTCATCACAAGTTATAGGGTCATTTAGCTTAATTAAATTCGTACTAGTATTTTATATATAATTACTCTAGAATCCAATCAGGGGCATACTCTTTACCATTTTTTTAAATAAATTAATTTCTTAATTTTTTAATTACCTTTTTTAGTTCAGCCATCTTCTGTTCAACTTATTCTTCATATTTAACTTAATAAAGTGGAGCTGTTTATAATGCTAATTCATTATCCTTTCTTTCAATGACATCTCTATTCTAATGCTTTTCTTAAAATTGCTTGACTTCATCTTCATTTTATTTTTATTGCTTAATTTTCTTCTCTAATTATTTTTCAAAAGCATTCTCATTATGGACCTCTCCTATCCTAAGTTTCAATTCTGGATTATCTTCAATTAACTTAACGAAATTCTTTATAATTAATTTAACTATTACATTTTTTTAATCCTCATCACTAAATTACAAAAAACAAAATGGTTTCATTTTAGGTTTAATAATTTCGCTAGGCTTAATAAATTTATCTCCTAATTATTCTTACAATTATTTCAAAACCTATTTATCTTTAGCAAACTTCTGAATGCCTAATAAACAAATTTATGGTTTCATAATATAATTTATATAAATCAAATTGCTATAATATATTTAAAACAATTAATGAATATAGATATATGATATACTCACCCAATTAAACCTATTATCTAGAATTCTTATTATTAGAATTAATATGAATTTCATATCTAAATGCTTTCAGAAATTAACTGTAATCTTGATTATTTGAAAGAATTAACAGTATATTAAAAGATAGCATTTTAAATGTTTAGCAAAACTATTATTTGTTATTATCTTTCTATAAACAAAGATGTGTTAATATATAAAAATATTATGATATGTTCTGTTATTGATTTTTTTTATTAGAAATAGCTTTTAATCAGTCTAAAAGAATTTTAATAATTATTAATTGGTTGATATGAAAATTCTTATGGATAGATTACTTATTCATTAAATATTATTGAATTTTAATGATAAATTATATTCCATAAATGAAAATATTTTTAATCTATGTTGTATTATTTATTCAGCATTTTTATGATAAATCTTGTTGAAGGGGTATTTGTTGCTTCTGATGAATCTAATCTAGCCTATTTTGATCTGTTAAAGAGTGCATACAATGAAGGTAAGACATAAAATCAAGTTTTAAGGCAATGCAGCATTAATTTATAACTTATTTTCTAGAGACACACAAAAGGCTACATCATTAGAAATTTTCTCTTCACAAATAGAGGCAATCAGAAATAGATAAGGAATTATATCTTATTGGGTCTATTCAACTGTGGATAAAGAAAAACCAAGCGTTCTATTAGGCTTTTAGAAACATTTGGGAACTGGTACTTTATTTTGGTCATATGATCAAAAAGGTAAAATTGCCTCTTTCAGTATGAATGATCATATGTAACCATCAATGATTTAATGGATAAAGCATTATCCAAATAAATTCTCTTTTTCTGTTATTGCAGATAACAAAGTAATAGCAGACTATTTCGGTTATAGAGAATAAACTTTGATGAGTGTTTTCAAAATAATTGTTGCCATAGAATATTGCAAATAATTAAACGAAGGTAAAATAAATGAAGAAGATTGGATTAATTTAAATGAAGTTAATAAGTTTTACATAAAAGAATTAGATCTGTCTCATGCTAATTTTTTGTAAATTTGGGAACAATAAGGTAAGTTAAAAGAAGGGTAATTGTAATTGAAGGAAATCGCAATAGGAATGATAGCATTAAGTTCTAATGCTTGTACTGAATACTTACAAACTCTATTGACTTTACAATCTATTGAAAATACGGTCGATTAATTGGGGTTAAAATAAAGTTAAATCTTCTATTTAAGCTCGTTTTTATCGGTATTCACAAAAGACGAACAAAGCAAAAAGGAAGAATTCATATAAAATATTTAGAAGCTATCTTAAAATGAGGTATATTTAAAAAGCATGGAAATACATGATTAATTGAATCAAAATAATGATTTAGCTAAAGATTATTTAAGTAGAGGTAAGTAGTTGTTAGATGGGGAAGTTTTAAAAATTCAATCAAAATATTTCACAAAATCAACAACTTCAGAATACTCTAAAATGCTTGATAAATTAAATAATGGTTTTTGGTTTAATGAACAGTTTTATTCACATTTTTATGCTTTGATGGGATATGTTTCTATGTAAAATCCAGCTTTGGCTAAAGAATATGATCATATTGGAGTATAAATTTCTTGTAATATCTTAGGTTAAAGGCGGATCATCAGCCATTTAAGGAGATGACTTCTGTGTATTAACAATAGGGTTGTTTTAATAGTTGAAGAAGGCTGTTCCATTCAAAAGAACAGCTGTAGCTTTTTTCATTGAATCTTTGGATTATGAAACCGAATTTAAACTAATCTTAGAATAATACAATGAATTTATCGCTCTGATAAGTTTGAATGGATTATATTTGGATGCGGTTTCAAAGGAGATGGCTTAAGATCAAATTTTGTTGTGATTTAAAAATAACAAATTTAAAAGATTTTTAAATTGTCTCATATTTGATTAGTATATTCATTATCACAGAAATATCGCCTCTTAATTTGAAACACTGAGTTGATACTGGATATTTTATGGATTTAAGTTGTTTGAGATATTATGAAATAACCGATTATCATAAATATAATATTAATATATTCATAATATGGGTTGTATTGGAAGTACTTCTCGAAACTTGTAATAGCCAACATTCTCTGCTATTCTGACAGAGATTTTTGAACTAGTGCCGAGAGAGGAAACTTTAAAGGAATTCAACAAGAAATCTGAAATAATGAAATACTTTAATGAGTTTGACTGGGCAAAGATATAGCCGCAATTTAAGTTAGAAGTAAAAACATTGATAGATCACATCGAATCTTATAAAATTAGACTGATTGACTCTGCATTATATGTAGAAAGTAAAATAGTAATAATAAAAACAATTAATTAGAAACTGTCTTAAAATCCCATTATCATCAAAATGTGCATGCACATATTACAGGAGCTCATACTTAACTTAGATAAGTTTATATAGTTGAAAGAAATTCCAGTTTAGAATTAATTGTATGAGGAATCTAAGATTGAAATAAGTCAGAGGTCTATTCAAATAGAGCACCTATAAACCTTAACCTAAGTATCAGATAACTTTTTAAAATTTGAATTAGCATTCTCTAATATAATCTCCTAGTTGATTAATGACAAAATGACATATGCAATGTAAGAATAATATAATTTCTTAAGGGTTTGGTGGTCTTAGTTTTTGGAAACCTTGGAATCGTTTTCAAACAAGAAAGCCAACAAATAGTTCTAAAGCGAAAACATTCAATGCATTTTGACATTCTTAGAATATATAATAGGCACTAAGTTAGGTTACTCTGATCAATTGTAAATAATGAGTCTTATATTAGTGAATGGGTAACCAAGACAAATGAAGAAATGTCAGCAGTCTAAGAATTACTTGATCTCATTTCAGATCCATTTGTAGTGATGTCTGTATATAAGAATGCCTTTTTAAGAATACCCCAAGAAAGATTGTTTGTGACAAAAAGTTAAAAAGCTCTATTTAATATATTGATGAAGGATCATAAGAAGTTTGCATCTCAACCTATTTGGCACAAATTGACAGAAACATTTCTAGAAAGAGCCTTAAATTAGTAGTTATATGAAGAATTGTTTTAAATGCTTTTCAATAATTTTGATGAAGATTATTGGAAGAATCCTTAGGATATCTTTGATATCACTTTCCTAGTTTTAGAAGTAGCCAAAGAAATCAATTAATTGTCTAATACTGAGCTATTTATATTTACTAAATTGGTTGATTATTTAGATAGTCCCAATGACAAGAATCCATTTGAAAGTCCAAGTGCCCCAGCTTTGATGAAGAAAACCTCGGAATATAAAAGCTTTCATGTCACTTCAAATGTGAAAAACTCAATCATCAAATTATTAATTAGTCTATTCAATTCAATTGAAACAAATTAGTTTATTTTATTTCAACAAACTTAAACTATAAAGGCTGTTCTTAATAATTTAAGAATTAATCCAGATGCTGAAACCTTTGATGATACCAAACTCTGCTTAATCGCATTACTCAAATAAATATCATCAGATACCAATAGTGTACAGTCATTCATACAATAAACACTTACTTTTACTTATCATTACAACTTAAGTTTAATGAATAACACAGCCATTAACCTTGATATTCTAATTAACTTATTAATCATTTTACACGAATGCATATTAAAAATAGAGACATTCAACTCGACAATCATTATAACCGAAGAAATGATTGTTATGCTAATTGAAATAGCTGAGTATGATCATTAGATTTCATTAAAATGTGCTTAGATCTTAACATCGTTATTTCTACAAGCAGGAAAAATAAACTCAAATGAAAATAATGAGATCAATTCCTATATTGTACCCAATTCCAATATTATTGGATTGAGCGCATATTTTTTATCAAACTCTGTTTTAATTAGTTATAATGAGCCAGAATATGTAAAAACACTAATCAATTAATTTTTTGACTTCATTCCTGGTAGATTGACAAATCAACAAATAGTTTCTATTATTGCTTATTTGATCGATGATTCCACAATTAAATTAGGAAATAGCAAATTAACAAAGTCTAATAGGAAAGTTAACTTTGATATTTATAAAGACAAAGAGTTAAGGTTGTGCATGATAATTAAGTTAATTTCATTTCTGGATGATGAAATGTCTAAGGATTTCAATGAACTTTTGTATTCATTTCTGGGTGCATAGTTTCAAATATATAAGAAGAAAGGATTTGGTGCATAGTAAATATAAATGTCATTAAAAGTTAGGATTTGGCAAGTTTGTTATAGAAAAATAACATTAACACAGAAATTCAAGAAATATTATCGAAGTGCAACTCCATAAGCACGATTGATTTCGAGAAGATTAAGAAACAATTTAAGGACAATCTATCCAATTAGAACAATTAAAATGGAATAATAAATTTAGATGACATTTAAGTGAAGGAAGATAATGAAGTAAGAATGAAATTAAGTATTTATAGAGAGGATCAATTTTAAATTAGTCTTTCTAAGCTCCCAGTCATATAGAGTTGTAATTGGATGAAAGTTTTGAATAATAATTACAGACTATCAAAAAGCAGAAGATGAAACAAGAAAAATTGGAACATTTGACAACTGAATAAAGGGAGATGATGGAATATTGATTAGTATTTTTAATTTATTTCAAAGTAAAACAAAAAACTCAATTGAGGTTCTTTAATTGCACACATACTTTTTAATTTAATATTAATATTAATGTACAATTATTATTAAAAAGTGATTCATAAAAAGTTTTCTTCATAATTTTCTAGTTTATTAAGTAATTCAGAAATTAACATAAATTTAATTAAATGAAAATCAAGTTAAAGTATTACGATGATTGGGGAGAAGAATAAATTTGTATCATTAAGGTGCCTTCAAAAGGAACAGTGGATGATTTGTAGGCTGAAATACAGAAGGTCACATAAATTGAGGTATGTAATCAAAAATTGTATTTATTCACTAAATCTCAAATGATGGAAATTGAAAAGCACTCTTATTTAAGTTCGATTCAGTTCAGTCCAGAATCGATAGTATTTGTCAAAAATGTTGATGATTAATTTAGCATAAACTCTTCTTTTAATTCTCAAAAATAATAATAATAATTTAAGTCCTGCAATTCAAATAGTCTCGCTGCAGATCTACAGAACACTTTGAATGATTCCTTTCGTAACTCCTTTAAGAATAATCAATTTAAATCGAGTACCAATATTAATTAGCATAATGACATTGAAAAATTTTATGAGTTTATTCAGACCAATAATTTTTAGAAAGCAAAACACTTATTAGATAATTATGATAAGAATAAGACCCTGCTCCTAAATGACCTATCCGTATTTGGATGGTCATCTCTACATGTAGCCATAGTAACTGGATATGAAAAGATAGTCTTATGGCTATTAAGTGAAGGGGCTGATGTGAATTTAGAGACAAATGATGGATGGAATTGTCTCTCATTGGCTGTTTGTCTAAAATTAAAATAAAGTATTGCGATTGTAATTATCATCAGTTGTATTGTTTTTAATTGGATAACCAGATATCAACATCAACAAAGCAAGCAAACATGGAACTGCCTTGCATTTGGCTGCCCAAATAGACGATGCTGACATAACAATGTCTCTGTTGCAACATCCGAATATTGATGTAAAGTAGTTAATCATTAATAAATTCAGTATTCAAGATAAGACTAATAGAAGACCAATTGAAATTGCAGGTACACAAGTTAGATAACTATTAAAATACGAAAATGAATTGAAGTTGAACACAGTCTATAGAAACTCATTTATGAAGTCAATGAATGGAATCAATCTGGAGGATTTGTAGAAAGATGTATAATGATTTTGTATAAAAGAGACTTTTATAATAAACAAACCAACTAGGCCACCAATTCTAACTGGAAAAGTATTGAAGGTTAATTATTTCAAATTGATTATGTATCAAAGATTTCTGATTGCTGATCCTGATTCTGGAACACTGGTAAGATTCAAAACTGAGAAAGACATTCCAAATAATCCAAAGTATTGAAACCTAATATTTTAAGTGAAGTAATTGCATTAGATTAAATAAATGAGATCAGAGTGGCAAAAGATGAGTGGTTCTAGGAAGATTAATATCATTACTTAGAAATCAAATACTCAGGCAACCATCTCTTTATCGCATTCAAAGAAACAAATGCTGCTCGTAGATGGTATGAAGGTCTGAAGAATTGTGTAGGATATGCTCGTTACATCAACTAAAATTTCCTAATAAGAGGTTCTACTGATGAAATAAAGAATGCCAGACGAGCTTACAATTTAATGTTACAGAAACCTAATTAAATTATGAATATCTTAGATTCACCAGCAATCGAATAAAAACGATATATCTAATAGCAATAGAAAGCAAAAAAGGAAAAATTTAAATAATCATTAGCCAGTGTAAGTGAAGCAGAATATGAGATCGATCTTGTTGACGAAAAGGGAAGTTAAAAAAAATTAAGTAATATTGGTTTATCAAGCTTATCAAGTTTTGAATTGATTGGTAAAGGCAGTTTTGGAAAGGTGTACAAGGCTAAATACAAGAATCTTTATTGCGCTTTGAAATAATAAGAAAAGAGCATGTTAATCAAACATGACTTTTTAAACTATACACTTTTAGAACTTCAAATTCTAAAAACCATTAAGCATCCTTTCATTGTTCGTTTGTATTTTGCTTTCTAAGTTTTTATACCAATAATTCTAGACATAAAATTACTTATACTTGGCTACGGAACTGTGTCCTGCAGGTGACTTAGCTAGGTATATGACTAGGGGCAAGATCTTGGATGAATATACTGCCAAATTCATTGTTGCTCAAATAGTATTGGCTGTCGAATATCTTCACTCCAAATCCATTCTTTATAGAGATCTCAAACCAGAAAATATCTTGATTGATTCAGAAGGGTATATCAAACTTACAGATTTTGGGTTATGCAAACAAGGTCATGTAGGCTAAGAGATTATTGCCAAAAGCTTCTGTGGCTCTCCAGCCTATCTTCCACCTGAATTGATTGAAGGTATTGGATCATCCAAAGCAACTGATATTTACTAAATTGGAACTATTTTATTTGAAATGCTTACTGGCTATCCTCCGTATTTTAACACCAATATTAAGACTTTAATTGAAAATATCAAATATTGTAAATTAAATAATTTTTAAATTATAGAACCATTATAAATTCCCAAAGGAATTAGTGCTACAGCTGCAGACCTTTTAAGATTATTGCTTGTTAAATCTCCTAAGGAAAGATTAGCCTAAGTAGACCTTCATAAAATAAAGAAACATTTGTTCTTTGCTGAGATAGATTGGACAAGACTGCAAGCTAAGTAATATAAGCCTCCAGGGTTAACACTTCGAAACAATTGTAATAACAGCAGAAACGGCTTTAAATTCTTAGAAAATAAAAATGTACTCTAATTTGTAGGATTTTTAGGACCTTGATGACATAGATTATAAAGATGGATAGGAAAAGCTTAATTTCATTCAGAATTGGAACATTTCATTCATTTGATATTATAAGATATGTTTTATTTAATATCAATCAATTTTAAATCTACTTTTAAAATTAAAATCTAAGTTTGAATTGTAGGATTTAATCAAAAAGTAAGAAATTTTGCTTTATTAACTAATTATAATAAATAGCCAATTTTAACTGTATTTTCTAATCTGTTATTTTTAGAATTTAATTATTATCCAGAAGAATTCTCAATTACATATTCTCTCAATAATAAAAAAATCTACCTGACAAATTTAAAGCTTAGAATAGAAATATTAATAATTTCGTTTTGAGATCTTCAAAATAATCTTCCATAAGCCAAAAATAACTTTCCTACAGCATTGTTAAAATAGATACTCTCAATTTATAATTAAAAAAGTTAACAATATTATGATACAATTAATACTGTAGTAATTCTAAAAAATATTTGAGTTAAAACTTGTTAAGGAATGGATACCCCATTTTATTCATGTTGTTCATAAAATAATATATAATATATATTAAAATCTCATTCAGTTGAACATAAGAGTGCTACTCCTCTTAACTTCCATTTATGAGCACCTGTACCTTCGCAAGGCAATCCAACTCTACAAATGAGATATTTATCAGTTCTTCTTGGATACTAAGATGAATTACATAAAATAATACCTTATAAACAGGGCAACTATAAGTCGAGGAATTCTTTTCAGCATCAGCACCCTTCTTCTTATTGATAGCAGTGACATAAAGGATGGGCAAAGGAGCGAACATCTTCTTTGGTTCAGACTCGTCAAGTCCATTTCTGCTCCATTTACATCCTTCAAGAGATAATCCACTCACATAGACACCTTCTGATTGAATATCTCTGATTTGTTCATATTCTCTTTCTTTAACTTATGTGGATTGTACAACATCATCCAATGACCAAGCATCCTTGTCTCCTGGTTTACCTTTGTGCATACGAGTGACTTCTTATTTGACTGCAGTCAAGAAACCTTGAGGATTAAAGAAACCACCAAGCCAAAAGTGATTGGGTCTGTTGCTCTTCAACCAATCGTTTAATTGCTTATTACGATCTATCAATGAACTGAACCATGCTCCTAGAGTGGGCAAGATCCATGAGATTTCTACTCCTGTAGCATCATAAACCCAGGTAAGTGGAACCTTGGCATCATACATCGAATTGATAGCTTCTAAAATATCAGGAGTCATGATGATCTGTCCATCAATTGCATCAATGACATCTGACAATGTTTTTCTGCAAATGGCAATAACTATTTGCATTCTTTGGATTTCTTGATATAAGAAAATGTTAAGTGGCACAGTCAATCCCTTATCTGGAAGATTCTTTGGACCTGCTAATTTACGAACTTGTTCTCTAACTTCCAGATCAACATAGTCTGAGGGTAATTTAGCTAATAATTCTCTAGCTTTATCCTAGACTATTTCTTCTCTTGTTTTACCACCGCCACCGCCGGAATCCTTTGGTCTAGTGTCCATAATTGTTATAATCATTTCAGTAGATTCTTTCTTTCTAAATGTTATATCAGCATTAACATGTAATCCAAATACTTCAGGATTATCAATGTCAGGTAATTACTTAATGACATCGTGATACTTAATGAGTTCTGGCATTTAAGTTGTGGCAGGGATTTTGTATTAGAATTTAGTTGGTTTAGTACCACCTCCTGCATCAAATGGTGCTTCAGCTATAACATACTCGTTTCCAAAGATTGCTTCCTTTAAGTAATCTTCACCATAGGCATTAAACAATTCTCTATCCAAATCATCAGTAATACGACCACCATATTACACTTCACAAATCATGTATCTAATGACATTCATATTCAAATTCAAGTTTGGTGATTATGAAGGAGGTCCACTAAGGAATGAATTCAAGTATTTTTCAATAAATGCAAGGGAGGCTTCAAGATCTGGATTATTAAATTCGTAAGGTACACACCATCCAAGAGGACCAAACTTACGTCTTTCAATGACAATTGAATGTAAGAAACAAATTGTATAGATAAGACTTCTCCAATTTGGATGTTCAACCTTTTCCAAGAATTCTTATGTGATGATTGTAGTAAAGGTCTTATACAAACCTGCTTTCAATCCCTTAGGAGGTTCATTGGTAACTTTGATAGTCTTTTATAAGAGACCCAATGGGAATTTAGGATGCTATTCACAAGTAATCCACAATCTGAAGTCATCATTTATGGTTGCCTCTGGATTAACAATGGTTTCGATTTCTTCCATGAATTTAAGACCCAAATGACAATTTTAGAGAATAACCCACATACCAGTTTCGAAACCATTCTTAATGACTCTTCTGGCAGCTTCTTCTTGACCTTCTCCCATTGACACTTTTTCACAAAATACTTTTCTCTTTTTTCTTGAGAGATCATCTATAGATGAAGTAGGATCAGCACCAGCAGACAATAAGAATAATACTGGATCAGTTTTGGAACTTTCTGCCCAAATAGAATCGATAGGATATGAAATAGGAGCAGTAAATTCTTTGCCAAGAGTTGCATTAATAAAATGAGTAGCAGCAACTAAGGTTCTATCTTCTTTAAGTGATCTTACGAGACATAAGGAAATGAATGGACCAATTTCTTTGTCTGCTGCTATACGTTCAGCAAAATCTGGAATTGGTGAATTTTCAGGATCATTTCTATCATTCCATTATCTCCATTGTTGTTCATTTCTAGAAATGGATTCTGGTAGATCTCTAAAGAAGGCCATTTGATCTCCATTGAAATGATGTCTAGACAAGGCTAAAATGTTGAGCCATTATTTCTCATCCAAGAATTAGAATGGCTTTTATTTCTCTGTTTTAGGATCCAAAGCAGCACCACTCTTCAAGAATTGTGATACATCTCCAGCATTAATTTTTTTGTCTGTTTGTTTAACTTTGAAACACATCATTAAAATGAAGGAAATCTTATCCTTTTCAAATAGACCTCTATTGACATACTTATAAACATGGAAAGTGAGATATTTAATGATGTTATCAACTCTTTTCGAGGGTAATGTATTTCTTTCAGATTGATCAATAGAATCATTGAACAACTTCAAGAATTATTCCAAAGAGGAATTATACATCCAATTGATTAATGAGACTTCCAAAATAGTGAAATACAAGGCTGAACCTCTGATTGCAACTGGTCTATATTATTCTCTCTTTTCATTAATTTCTCTGGTCTTGACTTCAGCATCCAACAATTTCACTGAAACTTCTTTGGCTTAAGTTTTAGTGCTTCCCAACACTTCAATGAGACCCTCATCTTCCAGAAGGTTACCAGAAGATTGAGTCAATCTTTCTAACAAATTCTTATCTAATCTTTATAGATCTTTCTTATTTTAATTGACATCTGCCAATAATTAATTGAGAGAGTCTTCCAAAGCTTTTTATTCTTTACTGATGACCTTACCCAACAATTATTATTCTAAACCACCTTGAGTAACAGTAAAGTCAATAATGGTTGTCTTGGCTGATAATTCAGGAGAGAATGTAGGATTGGCTAATCTACAAAACATAAACAATTTAAATCCATCATCAAAGTCCATTTAAGTACCTCCAACTTCAATATACTTATTCTTCTTGGCTTTGACTTAGATTTACTTTTCAAGTACTGGATCCAACATAGGATCTACTTCATTTTCAATATTTTCAATAATCAAACATAATCCATCTTACATACATGGTTTTAAGAAGTTATCTTTGAATTTAGGATGATTCAATGTAGTAATGCATCTGAAGGGTTCAATTTTGTCAGCGAACTTTTGTCTGATCCAGTAATTACCTTGTCCTTATGGATCAATTAACAAAGGATATCTGGTTGAATTGGTAACCATGATACCGTTTTGAATGGACAATTCATCTTTAGGCAATCCCTATAAGTTCCATTCTCCTACTGTGGCATCATCGACTAAAAACTATGTCAGATTCAATCCTGGTGTAACTGGAACACCTCTTCTCTTTTGATCATTTACGAAATAATCTCCTGCCAATAACTATCTATATTCTGCATTGAATGGACCACAATAAGAAATAAATGAGGTAGCCAATGAACAATTACCAATTAATTTACGTTTTTGATCAGCTATTTTCTGTGGCTCCTTATCCCCATCTAGCCTTTTCATCTGAAAGTGATTCAATCAATTATCTAGCTGTAGTAATTCTCTTTTTAGTTTTATTTGATTTCTGTTCCAAAAATGATTTCTCTTCCATTTACTTGTTGAATGTCTCCTTCAATTTAGCCAAATATTCCTTGATTTCATTCAAATCTTTTTCAGCTTTTGCCAATTCTTTTCTTGCCATCTCAAGACGACCCTCTTAGATTTACAAATAGACCTTCTTGGGTTTAACGATCTTTGACTTCTCATGATATTCATAAATAGCCTTAACCCACTTCAATAGACCTTAAGCTGCCTTTGAAGCACTCTGGGCCTTTTCTTCACTAAACCATTCTTATGACATGTATGGTTACAATAATTCGATAGTCTCTTCATTAATACCATCTTTCTCAAATCCCTTCAATTTGTTTAAGAAGTTCATATCAAAAAGAACTGATTTACCACCTTCATCAAATGAATCTTTCAAGAATTGATAATCGACCTTACTGATCTTCACAGTGAATGATTGAACTGGCAATAATTTACCCATGAAATA
Organism: Paramecium tetraurelia; assembly: GCF_000165425.1. Taxonomy (NCBI): domain Eukaryota; phylum Ciliophora; class Oligohymenophorea; order Peniculida; family Parameciidae; genus Paramecium; species Paramecium tetraurelia. Next base: position 390,285 of record NW_001799177.1, on the reverse strand, counting down.
TACAACAATTGAGTCTATAATGGCTTTCATAATGTCCATCAAAGTCTTCATGGCCTTCATTTCATCAATATCCTTCTTATCCAAAGAATCGACGGCTTCTTAAGCTCTTATGAGAGCAGGCATAGCAGCAGCCAAATCTTTCTCGGCAGCTTATTTTTCACTTGCAATCATCTATGCTTATTTCATACATTAAGCAGTGGTAGCCTCGACTTCATCATTCTTTTAATTGGCCTTCTTGCTTTCTTTTTCCAAGTCTTCTAATAATTTTTCAGTCTTTTCTGATGCTTCCTTTAATTAAGCTTCTTCTTCTCTCAAAGCCACACCCATCTTTTCTATTTGTTTAGCTGCTTCATTAATCTTATTCAAACCAATCTTATATGAATTTTCTTGAAGATCTAATTCAGCATATTTTTTCAAATACAATTCCTTATAAGAATTCAAATAAGAAAGATAACTCTTTGGTGTAACATAAACTTGTCTTCTCATCTTTTGGAAGTAAAGTTCACAAACAGAATTAACCATGATATGTACATTACCCATATGTTTCATCAATTCTTCCTTGATGTCATTAGTTGTGTCTAATTCTTTGAAATTCTTGATGAATGTTTCAGCAACACTAACCAAAGCAGCTTCAGGCCATGGCAAGAACCAATCAATTGTACATTCATTGAATAAAGCTGGGAATTTACGAGATCTGTCTCTGAATTTCTAACCTACTGGTGAGAAGCACAAAATAATATGCAAATTATCTCTTATTCTATCAACCAAATAGGCATATAAGTCACTCTAAGGAGGATCAATATTACCCAATTGTTTCTCTTTGACATAATCATTTCTGACATCAGCCAACCAAACTTCCTTTTCATCCTTAGCCAATAAACCAGCCACTTCTCCTGTTGATAAGATCATATTGATATATTCTAAGAATTCCTCTTTCTTCACTTCACTATCTGTCAATATAAACGTAACCTATTTACCAAGATGGCCAGCCCAATCAAACAATTTCTTAATTTCTTCTTTCAAGTCTTTCTCACTGAAATTTTTAGTCAAAATAATTTAATAGCATACGTTCTTCAAGATATCAGCATCCAATCTTGTCAAGGATTATTTACCTGAACCACCAACTCCTACTAATAAAGCATTGGATCTTGGTTATTTAATTAATCTTGAAATACGCAACAAATGTTTGATAGCATCGTCGAAAAGCACTAGACTCATCTTCTTTGCTGGGTATTTATCATTGTAATCTTGTAAAAGACTATTACATCTTAATCTTAATCTGTCAATAGAATTGACTCCCTCATAAATCTTTTCAGCTTCAACTTCAACTAATCCATCTTCATTCTTTATATCTTCCTTCAAGAAATCGCACATCAAGAATAACTTCTCCTTGCTGTATTTATCTTAGATTTCACTATCTAAATGGTTATATAGATCCAAAGCAATATCCTTAATGTAATTACATACTTGATCCTTATCCTTTTGATTAGTCATTTTATCTACAAAGACTCTTTCACATTCATGCATCCACAATCCAACTAAAAATACATCTGATTTCATTGGTCCAACTTAAGCAGCAGTGTTTATTGTTTCCTTTCTTACTGATAAGATACCCTTGAAGACACGGGATAGATCTCTCATATTGAACACATAATGGAATTTGGCTGGTGTTGGTAACATAGTTGCTTTGACTTTATTCCAAATTTAAATGGTTGCACCAGTTAATGTATCAATAGCTCTATTGACATCAGCTGAGAAGTATTTAGCCTTGAATTAATGTTTGATGATGGGACCATAAATGCCTTCAACTGAGAGTGGCAAAATCATATTGAAAATGACTGCTTATCTCTTCAATCTGTTAGGGATATCATTTCTACCACCTCCTGGATGTTACATGGCTCCGATGTATGTAAGGTTTTTGATACCTCTGAAGTTACCTCTTTAGGCTTTGTCTAACATATAGAAACCACCCTAATCGATGAGTTGTCTAACTATTTCCAAGGTGACTTAATCTCCCCACTTATTTACAAAAGGCATAGAAAGATCATCAATGAATACAGTCATGTTTTTATTTTGAGGAGGAGCAAAATCTTTACCTATTTTGAAATCACATTCAGCTTCAATAGCAGCCTAGAAGTGACTAGGTAGAGTAGCAGATGAAAAGTTGATTCTCTTGAACAACATCTTTTCTTTGTTGAATTTGTTGGCATACATAAGCACACTTGATGTTTTGGCTGTACCACTACCTCCCACTAAGATAACATAACTGCAACTGACTGGTGGTTATGGGGATGCCTTTGGTTGATTAAGAATGTATGATAAGATCATTTCAGCTCTGAATGAATCGACAGTAGGCATGAGTAATTGAGAGAAATAAAATTTATCTGGAGCTTTCCATTCTTCTGGTTATATGAGTTTCCATTCACAAGTACCTCTTTCATCCAAGTAGATGTAGTAATCAAAGACTGTTTCACCATCTTTAGCTTTGTATGGAATTGGGGCACCTTTTTAGGCTAAGGAATTCATGGAATAAGATTCTATCTTGTACTTCATAGATGCCACCTACTCCCCAAGTCATTGCAAAGACAACTACTTTTTCATAGTCTTATTCAGTCAATGTTTTGTTAGCATTTACTAATGGTCTCAAAATACCATTGAGAAGATTTAAGGTTTGATAGACCCTTAATACATAAGAGATATCCATAACTGGATTCTTGCATGTCTTGTCTATTGTTTCTAAGATAAGGTGAGTGTTAAAGTATTTATTGAGTAGAACATTCAATTTTTCTGATTCATCAACTCTTGCATCTAATTTTCTTTGTAATATCCATCCTTTCCATACTGGTTCATATCCTAAATCTGTTGGTGAAATATAAACTTATCCGCATCTACTGACTGTTGCTGGTGAAGCATTATTCAGATTTTCTACCTCAAACACCAATTTACAATTTTCTGTCATTGGTATACGCTAACCATTGGCTAGAGTAAGAATCTTATTGTCATCCAACACTGTATTCAAATTTTCAATCCAAATAGCATCCACTGGACCATCACAAGTAATCCAAGTAGTATGTTTATTGTTTCTGCTATTTGATTTCTACCAAATTGTACTGAAGATACCTGGAATCCAATCATCTGAGATTTCACTCTTGACACCATACATTTCTTAGGCTGTAATGGCTTTAGGATTAAGTCTTGTGATTCTGTGAGGAAGACCCAAATCAGTTAATGAATCTGTCAATACAGACATAATTGTGGTCTTACCACTGCCTGATGGTCCCACTAACATAAAACCATGTCTAACCAAAGCTGTTTCATATAATTAAATGATCTTCAATTGGAATTTATCATTATTGATTAAACCTCCTTTTCTTTAGATGACTTATGGGATCATTTTCTCAACATCTGGATATTCCTTCTTTTTGATATCACTTTATTTAGGGAAGATATCTTGTAACAATCCATTGAACAAGGCAATATCATCAGCCACCAACTTACTCAAATTCATATCTCTTAAGGATCTCATTAAAAGCATTTCTTCGTCAGATTTAAGTTCTTCTCTTTTGGTATTACCTGCTGTTCTTAGCACTGATAAGATATTACGTAAACCAAAATCATAATGTCTTTATTTTGAAAGTTGTTCTTCACATAAACGATATAAAACATTGAATTTCTTGGCTAATGCATCGATTGAGTTATAACCAACAGAAGCCAACTTGACTTTAATAATAATTTCTCTATCTGGAACCATCATAGACACTCCTCTAAATAAGGCTTTCAAGTTTTCTGGTAATTCTTATCTACCAGCATATCCTGGATTCATTGTAATGAAGTATCCTACTTATTATTGTAATTCAATTGGAGCAACTTCTTCAGGGAACATAAATTCTTTGAGATGTTATTTCTTTGCAGTTGTAATAGCTTCCACTTACATAGCCACGACAGAAAGCACCTCCAAATCAATTCTATTAAATTCATCGAAACAACCCCATAAACCTGATTAACATAATCCCTTGAAAATCTTAGCCATATCTCTATATCTGTGTTAATCTGAGCAATTTGTGACAACGACAAAGACTCCCAAAGTTCTACCCAAATCCTTAACTGTTTCAGTTTTACCAGTACCAGCTGGCCCTGCAGGAGCACCACCATAATACATAGACATAGCTTAAGCCAATGTAATGTAACATCTATCTGTCAAAGGAGTAATACACAATCTTTCCTTAGATCCCAAGAATTCATAGGCATATCCTTAATCCCAATCTGTAATTGAAATAACACAAGTGTCTTAATCTTATTTCCAATAAAGACGAGTCTACTTTTACCAATCGAAATCATTAATGTCTTTGCATTTCAATTCCTGAGCAATATCTCTTTGATGGACATGGATTGTGACCAAAGTTTCAACTCTTGTTCTTTCTAAATTACTTTTGTATCCTTCCAAACACATCGCTGATAATACAGCCATCATGTCTCTAATTTCAGCTCTCTTTGTTTCCATGATATTCTTATTCTCTTATCTTCCTGTCTTTTCTAATGCTTCTGTGATCTTTTGAGTCCAAATGACTTGAATACCCAACAAAGCAACTTAAGAACAATAAGCCTTACAGAAATCCTTTAATCCCATAGTGAAACAAGCACTACAAGCTGTTCTTGTAATATCTCTTAGTGTAGATTACATTTGTAATTCTAAAGTCTTTAACCAACCTTCAATATTTCCCTCACACTTAACATTTTAATTCAAATCTACAATTTCTTCATCTTTTCCTGCACTTTACATAATTTATTGGATCACTAATTCAGTAGATCCTTTCTTCTCTGTATTCTTTCCAAATGTGACTTTAGTGATGGCATCAAACAACTTTTCAAAGTCTTCTTGAATACTCTTTGGATCACTTCCTTGAGATAAAATCTTTAATAAATCTTGATTAGCCACAAAGTAAAATCTTGGGAACTTCTTTCTTTTACCTTCCAAATAGGCTTCCAACATCTTTTAGCAATCTTCTAATTTCTTTTACAAATCTGGTAAAAAGTCCTTTAACATATCGTTTTAACAACTGATAATAACCTTTTTGCTTTCAAATGCTTTTTCCATAATTTTCATCCAATTCTTATCAAGAGCTGCAAATTACTTAGCTTATAATGGCATTTATCTAGCAATATCACCACCTGTAAATACTGGTTCCAATGCAGTCCATAACTTCTATACTTTAATCCACATATCCAATGTTTCTGAGACATCTGAGAATTCTCTGATTTTGATTTCAACTTCAACTTTGAATGGTGCAACATATCTTTGAGCATTCAATGAAGATAAGGTCATTTGATCCTCTTCCAAAGTTTCTGTAATTTCTTACACACTCAAACCATTAAGCATACATGGTACTTCTCTTTTACCCCAAATTGAGAATTTGAATTCTTGTGTAGACCATCTATCTACGATATCTTTCAAACTTGTCTCAATCTTAATTTATTTATCTGCTGAATCTGTGATATCTACAATATCGTCTTCATGAGCCAATAACTCACAGTTTATGATATCAGAAATAAAGAAGTTATCTGGATTTTCATAATTCAATTGCTTTCCTGTTGTTTCAACAATCTTCATCCAATGTCTTGGTTTAATGGATGGTTTTTTCAATTCCTTGATGATTGGCAAAATCTTATTTAAATTATCTAATTCTAATTTCAATTCCTTATAGGCTTACCACTCTCTTAAATCTCTTGGTAATGTACCACATTAAGCAGTGTATTTTGTGAAATTTTCTTCCATCTAATTCAATGATTCAACTGAAACATCAGCCCAAGATTCTTCTTTCCATCTATTAATTGTATCAATGACATCTGAAAATAAGGAATACAATTTCTTCAAGTTTGCTAATTCATCCTAGGTCTTTTTAAGAGCTGGATAGGATTAATTTTATAGACCAAACAGATCTTCACCCTTCCTATTAATTTAATAGAATTTCTATTTAACTGAAAATTCATCTTCGAATCTACGTAATCTTTCCATTGCTTCCTTTGGTGCAATATTTTCAACCATTGGTCCATTCAATTCATAATCCTTACGGAAATCATTAACTTCTTAAATAAATTCCTTAATTGACTTCTTCAATTACTTGAGATAATTCTTTTATTTCTATTGTAATTCCTTTCCTTTAATTTCAGCTTAACTAATCAATTGATCCCAATTTCTTCTTAACATAGATCTTTGATCCATCTCATCCTTATCTGAAATACCACCTGGTAAATAGATATCCAAAAGAGCATACATGTCTTAAACTGGATTAAATTTCAAATCGATTTCTGCTTGAATCTTACGAATATCTTCTAAACATTCCATAACGTATCCTAAAGAATCAATATCCTTAACTTCCTTGGATAATTTAGTTGAATATTAATTAGTTAAATCTGTCAATTAGTCTAATAATTATCTAGCTCTTTTATGAAGATCTTAACAATAGAAATTTTTCCAATCTTTTGCATGTACTTTCAATCCACTACATAAATTTCCTGTCTTTAATTCCATGGCACCAATTTTATGAGATGCTTCAATTTTATCGATTTCTTCTTCAATTGATGTGAATTTCTTCAAGGCATCTTCGTAATCTTACAAAGTTGGATTCTTCTTACTGAAACTATTGATGTTATCTTAAATGTTTTCAGTCCACAACCATGAGAACTTCTTGAATGATGATAAGAAATCATGAACTTTGTTTCTTGTACCTTAAATTGAACCAGTCAATAACAATATGACTTTTACAATTTCCTTATCTTGAGCAATCATCTCATAAAATGATCCTTTGCTTTCCTTTTACTACAGGTTCCAACTATAAAGATTCTTAGAACATCTCAAAACTGCAGTGGCTGCTCTATTGATTGCTTTCTATATTTCATCTAAACTTGGATTCAATCTAACTTGATTATTGAATAATTGAACATCGACTTCAAAGAATGGTTTCAAATTTTAAGTGCTTGATTGTCCTGGTCCTTTCTTTCCGCATACTCTGTATTTCATGGCATTGAGTGAATTTTAAGTTGAATTAAGTAATGCTTAATACAAATACCAGAAGTAATATCTCTTGATTCTGATGGTTTCTGTAGGATCAGCATATTCAACATGTGGATCTAATTTATATTCTCTAATCACAGAGAGTAAATCATCAACTGCTCTTTCGACTTCCAAATTCTTACTCATCAAATAATCTGTCTTGGTCTTTATGTATTCCTCTTACAAATTAACAAATTGATCCAAAGTCAAAGGTTTGCTTTCTTATGGTAAATGTACCAACAATACTTTACTAATGTTTTTCAAATTGTTCTCAATTCTATTTTCAATGATGTCATTTATTGTGATAATCAATTATTCCAATTTATTTAATCCTGCATGAACACTTTACAAATAACTATCAATATTCATTGATGTCCAAGTCAATGTAACCATACCAGGTCTCAATTTCAATTCTAAATCTTCAACATGTGGACCAATCAATGTTTTGCAAATTGGTTTTATTTTTGAAATAATTCTTTCATATTCTTTCAGAACATAAAGTAATTCATTGTAATACATCTTAAATTTATCTTCTTATAAAAGAATGATTCTTGCACTTTCTGGGATTTCAATTCCTTATCTATCCAATACTTTAGCTTCTCTAATTAATTGCATTATTTCTACATCAAAGTTAACATATAATTTTTTGTTTTCATCATGTCTTACAATCAAAGTGGCTTATAATGCAGCCTTACTTCTTTCAATTTCATTTGACCAATTCTAATAATACCACATTTCATAGATTGTCAATTATTTACCCAAAGTGTTGTATCCACCATAATATTTTTTCAATTCTCCTTAATCAATAGCATTTTCAGGGAATTTAGTAATAGGCCCTGTGATTTTTAAAAATAGATGTCTAGCCCAAATGATCTTACCAGCCTCAGGTGGTATATTTCTAACAATGGGAGGACTTGATTTTTGATCAGTAAATATACGTTAGATCTTGTCTAATTCTGTTGCATAGTTGTGCAATATTGTATTATATTTAGATACCAATGAATTTTTCAATTGATCTCTCTTGATTGTTTATTCAAATTTCTTCAATAATTTAAGTGAATATTCAATAGTTCTCAATCTATTGAAATTATTATCAATGAATGATTGTAATTACATATCCAAATGGGAGATTTCAACATTGAATTCAACCCAATCTCTATCAAATTTATTACTGTTTGTATCTAACAAATCATGATTTTTGGCTTTGAAATCCTTAATGATTTAATTGAATTTAGCAGTCAATTATTCCATACCTTCTAGGTTATGTTTAGCCAAAGCCTAGAATTATTAGATATTTTAAAATATGTCAATTAGTTTAACCAATCTTCTGACAAAAGTATCAAATTTACCAAATATCTGTGTTTCTGGGAAATCGAATGTTTTACCTTTGGGCATATCAGCCACTTTCTCCTTAGTCTCTTTATAACTATCCTTGTATTCTCTATTGAGTTGTATGCATTGTCTAAGAACTTCATTTAATTCAGATGGATCTCTATTCCAGATATCTTAATTCTTTCCTCCATTTAATATTCTCTCTTTGCAATTCTTAATCATTTGATTAGTAATTTTGACAAACAAGCCAGTCATTTTATCATTTGTATTGTAAAATCTAGCAATAGTATGGATCATCTTAATAGCATTCATAAGTGCTGGTAATGTGTCAATAATTTGTTGAGGAGTTCCTTTGTATAATGGATCAAGGAACTTTTCCAAAGTTGAGAGATACTTAACATTGTCCTTGGCTTCATTTAATTTGTCAGTAAGCAAAAGATCAAGTCTACTATATTCCATTATGAGTTTATTGATATTCTCCTCTCCTCTATTAGTTGACTTATCATGTTATTTGTTTCTTTGGAGTGTAGTTTTTACAGTCACAAAGTCTTTGCCCTTTAATTATTCAGACCAATTAGTAATTTCTTACATTCTTGTTTTCCAATAATTCAATTCAACTTCTGGACCTGCATCTGGACTATCCTTCTTTGGATTTTGATCTTCAGCTAATTTGTTATTAATGATTGCAATCCATTAGGCAAACTTTCTTTCATAAAATTAGTTTTTTTCTTATTCATTATTTGAATTGGAGTATTTCTACACTTCTTCAGGATCGAATTTGAATAATTCTTGTCCTGGCCTCATTAGTTTGACTGCCTCTGATACTTCCTAAGAAAACTTCTTGGTGTGACTATGGAATTCCTTTAAGGATTCTTCATCACATTATCCCCATTCCCGCTCATCCATCATGTTAATTATCAATGGGTAGTACACATTTTCCATCACTGTATGCAATTAGGAAATCGAGGAGGGTGAAACTTCTCCCCAAATCACTTAGTTATCGTATGTCTCATTGAGATTCACGGCGGTCTTGCCCTCTGGAGTCCTAAATAAAATTCATAAAGATTTAATTTTAAAATATAAGGAAGATGATAGATAAACAAATGTATGTCTGTACTTACATTCTTAAAAACCATACGGCTTTCTCTTTGATTTTTTCTTAATCTCCAGATTAAATAAAGAGTGAAGGCTCATTTTGATTCTCCTTCATATCATCAGATTGCTGGTTATCCTAAATCTGGTAGTATATAATTATCTTGGATGGACCTTCTCCCTCTAAGAATTTTTCAAGTTTAGTCTTGTCCTTTAAGAATTCCTAACAAAATAAGACAACAAAACTCACCGCCACCAAATTTGCATCCTTCAATCGAAATGAATCAGCAATTGTTTGGAATATCCAACGCGCTCTCTTACTATTCAACATGTAACTGATATTGAAAAGTAATTAAATATAATATTAATATCAAATCCTCAATTACATCAGGTTAAAAATTACAAAGCCAACCGGGGGGACTTAATACTTTTTTTATATATATTATTATTATAAGCATATTAACACTTCTCCCCATGCTAGACCTGTCGCTTATCCAATTATCACAAAACAATTTTTATCAAAATTATGATAATCGTTAAAATTATAAAATATTCTTTCTAACATTTCAATGTATCTTATTTCAAATAGCATTATCTAATTAGATAAATCGTATATGAAAACTAAACAATTTTTATGGTACCTTTCAATCAAATTTTAAGTAATAATGTGCAAACATTTCAGTTCTTTTTATATTTAACTATACTATCTTAATGAATGTGGTGCCTACACCACTCATATCATAAGAATTATTATAGAAATAAAGTAAAATTAATTAGCAAAGTAGCCTTATCAAAATTAATAATTCTTAAGAATTTTGACTTACCCATTTTAAAGTATTGAAAATCGAATCCGATCCAATTATTTTAGAGCAGCCTAACGTACTAATATTCAATAACATTTATCCCTTGTTTGTTATCTATTCTAATTTTGAATTTCTTTTGAAATCAATTATTGATTTTTAATCCATTTAATACTTATTCAATCATGCTCTATTAATAAGAATAAGTTCGTGAGAAAAAGCTAAGAGAAGTCAAACTACAAAGAATCTAAAATTGTAAATAACATAAAAAAAATAATATTAAATAGAAAATAATTTATAGTATACTCGTTGTTAAGGAAGCATTTCCGTTTTAAAATGATAATTAAGTTTTTAATTCTGAATATATTTATTTGATGATGATCCAAACTTTACTTTTGATTAATTGTGAATAGTAATTGTTTTGAGAATCTTTTTTAATAAAAATTTAATTGTGATAGTATTCAACAAAAATAATACACACCAATCATTTTAGGTAAATAATCCTGAGATATGATTAAACCAAAATCAGTAAATTTAAATCCTTTCATTATTTTTTACTGAGAATCCTTTATATCCTTAAATGATTGCTATTAAGTAAAAAGATATCTTTTGTTAAAGAAATAATTTTCAAAATTTAAATCCTTTTGGATTTCAAGGATTATATAATTTTGAACACTATGATGGATTTAGGATCTTATATAAATAGATATAATGATCTCTAAAAATAGTATGAAATCAAAAAAAAAGAGAATCAAATAATTGAAGATCAGATAATAAGCTATTCAAAAATGTTGATAAATTTTATTAGCTATAAATATAATCAAGATTTCTTTTTAAAAGCAAAAATGTGATTTGGTAATAAAGTTGACTAATTGATAATAGAATCTGCTTAATTAGAATTTGGCTTTGATATACTATTTAAAGTTTCAAACATTTTATCTATACATCCTGTTTATTTCATAATCCATGATTTATATTTTTCCTTATTTGGTGTTCTACTTTTTGTTGAATTGTAGTATTTTTTATGTTATTAGGAGAAATATGTTGATGTTTCAAGAAACTAAAATTAAGCCTCATCAATTTTGGATGGAATGCATTTATTCAAAACATAATTGCCGGATGGCTATTAACTAAATAAATCCAAAATCTTATCCCAATGGTTTTTTTCCAAAAGTTCTAGGTTTTCCTTCAAATTTTTAATCCTTTCCTATTTCTCTTAACTATCGGCATATAATTTCTCATGAACAACTGGGATTGAAGAATTGTTATTTTATGAACTAGCTCTGAGCCTAAATGATCTGCTATTTCTTGTTGACGACATTAAATTTTGTTGATTTGAATCATCCTACCTTTTCTATAATTAACTAGTAAAACAGTTTTTTCTATTTTAATTTTATGATTTTGATTGTTCAGCTCTTTTTTAGTTTTTTTTTTGAAGTTGATTTTATTCTTGTTCAACTTATTCACTTACTTCTAAAAGTTAAATCACTTAATCTGTTTAATAATCTTAATACTCTTAAAATCTTTTTCCTGTTTTATCTGGAGATTACTTTTTTTAAGGGATAGCATTTTTATAATCAAAGTTCTACAATACTTTTAAAGGAGATAATTTAGTTGATTACTCTTCAAATTCTTTTTACTATTACATTTCTTCTTAACTATCATGAGGTTAATTGACGATCAATTTAGGTTTAATTTACTACTGATTTTTCTTAATTACTTAATCTGATTATTGCTATTGAGTCAGTTCCTCACCTTAGGTATGTTATGATTACTATATTATATTTGCCTTTTTATTTTATTCATCTGAAGATTCTGTTACTTTTGTTTAAGTAGGAACTATTCCTTCAGTTTATGTACTTTAATGCTTTTTTAGTTCCTAAGTTAAAGTTTGCTTAAAATTAACAAATAATCAATACATAAACTTCTAAGTTCAATTAGCCTTATTACTTTATCTCTTCAATAGATCTTAAGGATTTAATATTTAACTATTTTATTGAGTTCATAATACTTCTAACTACTTCTTTCGATTTATCATCTAAATTTATGTCTTAAGGTTTTAACTAATTATCTAATTAATTTTACGTTAGCTAATCTAGAATCAATTAATCTTAGAATTTTCTAAGAGAACGAGTTAAGTAGTTAATACTCCTTTTCTTTCTGGTTTAGTTTTTCTTACAACATTAAATTTTGTTATTGCCAATCATCAAATACAACTATTATGATAATTTTCTAATAAATTACATTTATAATGATTTAAGTCTTTCTTTTGCTTTTCTAAATCCAATTCCAAGAGAGTGGACTTAGCAATTAGATTAGTATTTGCTTTCTTTTCGTTTGCTAATAATTGAGATATCTCTTAATTTTATAGTTATAAGCTTTTTAGTTTTTCATCAAAATATTCATTTTCCTTTAGGATTTTCATTAAATCTTCATTTTTATGAACTTTACTCATGACTAGCCATAATTTGAATGCAAATTTAATTTTGATTTTATCAATCTGAGTAGTTTATAAATTAATTGCTTATAATTGTTGTTACTTGGTTTCATTAAGTATTTCTATTTCTTGCTTAATCTTCTCATCATAATACTAGGCAGCTAATGTAAGATATTGGAATTTTTCTGATGCTCTTTGATTTTCAATTGCTTGCTTTTCTTATTCTAGCCTAATATATTTTTTCTTTATGTCTTCTATTTCTTATTGAACTCTTTCAAAAAACACCAATTGCTCTGATAAAATTTATTCCTTGTACAATTAATACTCTCTTTCAAAGGCTTTGTTTGTCATTAATAGTTTGTTCAGTTCTTGATAGTTGATCCCATACACAGCTTTTTATTATTCAAATACTTCTTTGAAAAATTGATTGCCTTTTTAATCTGCAATATACTTCCAAATTCTATATGGATTATTATCAATTAAGAATAGCTTTTTTAAGAGTTCAGATGGACCATCAATATTATTTATTTGTTGATTGAGTTTTTAGATTTATAATTTATAGTTTTTTATTTCTTCTCTCTGAGCCTATCTTAATATGAATAACAAAAATACATTAATTTGATGTAATCAATAATCCTGTTGTTAAATTGGAATTTAAGATCGATTATGTGAGTCGTGAATAGTTTCTTAATGTTTGCATCAAGAACTTCTGTAAAATCCATAAAAGAGACTTCAAAAGGTTCGTCTGGACTTATGAGAGTCTAATTTTTTCGAAATAATTATTCTCTTAAAGATTACAACTCTTTGAGATAGCCTTATGTCGTTTAAACCAGATTCTATTCTCTCTAGAATAGTTTGGTCTGTAATGATTAAATTAATAAGTCCTTCAATTGCATTTCCTTTCTGGTATGACAAAATTCATTTTCATTTTCATTTACATTCTAGATATTGAATAATTGATTTACACTTTTGCCAAACTTTTTATTCTTTGATTGTTAACTACAATTTTCAGTGTCCAATCCATCCCAAAATCCTTCTTCGACTTCATCGGTTTCTTTTTGTTTTTTAAGCAAATTTAATTTGTTCCATAACCTTGATAATCCTTTGTCATTCTGATCCTTAAGGTAATTTCTAATTTGTTCTGTGTATATAATAGCAATGTATTTATAATTGAGATCATTATTAAAGTCGAAATGAGTCTCTTAATCAAAAATGAAATTTAAACTTTGCATCATAAATCTAAAATGCTAGTCCTCATATCTTGTGAAATATTTCTATCGAATAAATTCTAGTATGTTACAAAATAGAAGTTGTTCACTAAAGTTTCATCATCAACTGACAACAATTCTTTAACCATTTCTTTGATAATGTTTCTCATAGACAATTTAAGAAAGTTAGCAATAGAGTCGAATTTCTTGATGGCTGATTTGACTCTAATTCTGAAATCTTCGCCTTGATCTCTGATCAGCTATTATTCATAAACAGTTGGTTAATAAGTCATAGAATTTTAATTAATGGATATTGTACGTTGGGGACTCTATGGTAACATCTACACGGAGACTTATGAACACCTTTCCGACGGTGGACCAAAATGCTATAACGATATGACTAACACCTTTCGTATTTCAATCTCAACGATTTCTGCAATAATTTGTTTCCTTGTGATGAGTAAAGAATTTGATCAATTAAAGAAAAATGCTGGGCGAAAATAAAAACATCCTAGGAATTGACAAGAGCTTTGGGGAAGAAGCCTAGTATTTTAGAGTACTTGGTGGGTCTGGCATGTTGGGGAACATTTATTGTTTAAACCGGATATAAATTGTATACAGGAAGGGGTATATGTGAGAATAAGACAATTACATAGGTGTGTTTATGAATAACCCATGTCATATAGTGTTATTGATGTAGGGATATGTGTTATTGACGAAAAAGCATAAATTCAGTGCTGTCATTTTTATATGCCAATTAAGGTGGCTATATGGAGTATTTGCAGTATAGAATTATATTCTAAACTCAAGGCACTGAAATTCCCAGTTACTACAGGTATGGAATTGCCCTTAGAAGTGGAATTCTTTTGGATAGAACACCTTCTTGGAGCATTCGCAGGTCCCTTGGCTTTGACATTAAGTGGAAGATTTTTCTTTTTTGAATGGAAGACCTTCTTTGTTCATCAGATGTTCGGATGGGACTCTCATGTCCTTTATTAGAGAGTAAGTACACTATTTTGAAGTTTAGATTTACATGTTGCCAATCTCATTAATGACTTGGGCTAATTTAAACTATATGCTTTGTCGACCAGACCATGATCCCTTTTTTCCATACATCGGAAATTGGTATTATGTGTTTTCGGAGATCTACTTAAACTTGCTTAGTATAATCGCATTCGTCATTGTGTTCACATTAACTTGGGTGATAAGAAAAATCATAAGATATAAAGAAAAATAAGATTGAATCATATATTATACATTACCAATAAAATAAATCATCTTCCTAAACTACATTTTTGAGAGTCTATTCTTCTATAAAATAACACATAAGCAGCCTCACTTTCCACCTCTGCTGATGTGAGTCTTGCACTTGAATCATTATAATCAACCCACTTGTTTATTAATTGATTATAAGCACAGGCAGTGTAATGTCCACCTCCTAATCCACCAAAATGATTGTCCACTCCATACAATTCATAATTATAGTCTATAGGATCACTGTCATTGACTTTTGAAAGCACAAAGGGGTTCAGATTCAGTTTTTTAGGAAAATGAACCATCGTTGTTATTTTTTGAGAACCACCAGAATAAAAGAAGCCTCCATAACTACTTATCCTATTATTGCCAGACCTAAATCTTTTGAGATGAATAATCAACAATTATGGAGCTCTATAAATTTCCATCTATTTAGTGGCTTAGACATGTTGTTTACATCTATTGCAATACCATTCATCCCCCTTACCTAAGACTTCTTCCTTTGCAAATGATCGTAAACAATCTTCCAAAGTATATTCCCCTTTTCTTAATTATCGATTTTGTTCATTGTTGAAATCTTTGCATCTCTGGAATTTCAGATTATGTAATCCTGATTTTCCAAAAAGAGGATTCAAAAACACATGAATAGAGAGTGATTTTTATTTAAAGTTTTCAATCGTATCTTAATTCAAGTATTCCAATGTCTTACCATTATGTACCAATTTGTATAGTTCAACTTTGAATTGCTTCATCTCTTCAATGAATTCTTCTAAAGTCTCAGGAACACTCTGGCAATACTCTTCAATATTCACACCTTCATTTAGTAATGAATCGGCAAGTTCTTAGATAACCAATATAAGGTGGGGTTTGAATTGCTGATAAATTTTAAAGTAAATATCAATTATGTTTTTCTGTTTCGCTAATACAAATTGTCTTGGGTAAGATATGATCTATTCATTAACATTCGATCGATCCGTCTTGTTACAATAAAAGAAATCAACATGAACTTGATCATCTGATAATTAATGAAATTCTTTTTCGACTTAATATATAAACAATTGTCCTTCATGTTCTTGAATCCATTTTACATTCTATTTTCTTTTAACTCTCTCCCTTATCAAATGATCTTTTAATAAAATAAAATTCATCTATTCTTATTCAATATTTAAAGATTTCTACAATTCCTATCCAATGTAATTGGCATCTTGATCACTTGTAAGATTAAGTTATATTTTTAAAGGTATCTTCCCATTCTGATATATAAAATACATGGATAATTGTATTAATGTGTATGATGGGATTGGAAGCGAAAGACTCATATAGGGATCAAAAGTTTTTGAAACTCTATGACAATTTGGACAAACTAGAGTTGACTTATATTGACCAACCATCAATTATTGAATCTTACTTTAATTCCTAAGAATATAATTATTCCAAAATATTCGAGAGGCTTCAAAATCAGTTTCATCTGTTATTTCAACTTCTTTCACAAAGGGTTTAACGAGAACCTTATTTAAATCCTCATGTAAACCATCTAATAAATATGATAAGAATTCGTGTGAATCCTATTAGCCATACCCATAGAATTGAGGAGCAAACTTACCAATCACTCTTTTTAAATCGTAAGCACTAACTGCTGAGTTATTTCCATACCACATTATCTTCATCAATTCAGCATAGGCAGTTGCCAAGGCTCCTTTAGTTCCCAAAGGATTATCACAATTCAAATGCTAAAAGAATTCGTTGCTAACCATGTATTCAGTTAATTCGTAAGTATTACTTAAACACTATAAGGCAGCATTCATAAAACAAGTGTTGCCTAGATTTTATAGACCTGTCACACCTTTACGAGAATCATTTATGATTTTAGGAACATCAGATATATTAATTTTACTTTTGAAAGAAGACATCGACTTTGTATCAATTTCACTCATCTACCAATCCCTACCATATTTAATTTCACAAATAAATAAATCTGAACTTGAGAAATTAATTTCATCGATCATTGTGGTCTTTTCTAGGACCTTTGCAGATATCTATTTATATAGTTCTCTTCTTTATAGGTTCTTTATAAAGTCCTGTTGACTCTAAGAATCATTAAATTTCCACCATCTCACCTCATTATTCAACTTCAATATTCTATTCACTTTCTTACACAAATCTAAAATTAAATCACTACTATTTGCAGTTATTAATCTAATTCTATGTTTCTCCTCGTTTGGTAATATGATATATTGTATCATCCTTGGTACTAACTATTCATATTTTAATCAGCTTATTACATCAACATATTTTTAATGTGTTTGGCTATGTTCCACTATTAATCTTTTGATCTCAAATCCACCATAAATATTCTTGAAATATTCTAATATTTTGTGTCCAACCAATATAAAATCCGCTCCTTCTCTTATATTTTCTTTTAAAATATAATTCGTATATGACTTTGGACCAAAGGGATCCAATTCAAGAGTAGACTGAGCCTAAATCAATTAAAATCCATTGATCGGACCTGGAGCAGTAATTTATTCTTCAATGTCAAGATCGTTTGAAACATTAAATATGTTCTCTAAGACCTCTATTTCTTTCTCGATATTCAAATTTTCATTAGGCAATTCTAAGGCTGTGTCAGTTACATAACTTTTCCACTTATTGAACCATCTAGTTGGTATCAAGTAGGCAGGCATACCATCCTATTCAAAATATTTAGTCTTTCTCTCCAATTCAGACAATTCTTCATATGTTTGAAGCTTTCATAAACAACTTATTTACTTGTTCTTTCAAATCAATATTTTTTTACTTGGATTAAAGCATGCTATCTAGATTTTCAACCAGATACAACAAAGATTCATTATATTAGATGCCTTGTACATATTTTTTCAATTGTTTTGACCAATTTTTTGCTTGTTAGATATTATTTTAATCTATATAAAGGTTAATTAAATCCAGCACTAGATTGAAATATTTATCGTCATCTACTTCTTCTTCGTTCTCATCTTGTTTTACGATTTCTAAAATTTTGATTTGCAAATTCTTATATCTTTAACTTTGGCTTAGAATATGCTAAATCAAATAAATTGTTTCCAATTAAGGATTTTCAATCTCTCTTTTTAATATCTACGTTAAAGATGCCAAGGCTTCAGCATACATTTGTCGTTCAATTAGTTTATAACATTTCTCCATTAGAAATTTTAAATAAAATACAATTCTCTTAATAAAAATTCGCAAAAATATTTATTTAAATTATTAGCTTGCCTTATTCTTCATCAAAGATCCTACCTATTCGCTATATGCAAATAGAAAAGTATTAGAATTAAAAAAAGTGAACAATTTTATATGAAAATTGTCTCACAATACATATTACCCATAAAACCACTTTTGGGATTGAAATAGGATTGCAAGCATCTAATTAGTATATGGAAAATCAAGATAAAAAGTAAAGTGAAATTAAATATTATATCATATATTAAATTCTCTAAAACATGAAATTTCAAACATTCAATAGTCAAAGAATGAATCTTAGATTGCAGATAGTAAAGATTTAACTTCAGAGGAGGCTTAATATTGATAATAAGTACAAATTACCTAAGTAAAGAATTAAATCTTCGCATAATAAGGATTAGATTCCCTTTACTTTTTATAGATTAAAAGAATGTTTCCTCATTTAGGTATTAAATTAGTTTGACAGGCCAAAGCCTATACATTTTTATGTTAAATTAAATATATATCTGAAATAATAATAAATATTAATGATAAGAAATATTTACTGAAAATTTGATAAAACATTTTATTCTTTTCAAATTAATAAAATGAATCATTTATAAGCTTATTTGAATTTAAATCATTAATCATTTTCTTTATATTCCTAAAATTGTTTGTATTATTCATTTAAGATTTTCACTAAATTAAATACATTTTCATTTTAATGCTCAATATTTCTTTGGCTTAAATCAAGATTATAGTTTCCTAAAAATTGAGCAATCTAAGAATAGTGAGCCTCTTCAAAACTGTTATATTTATAATCTTTTACTTATGAGAGGCATCTAAAAGATTTTTCTTGAGGCCGTTGCATTCTGACTTCAGCCTCCTTTTTTCTATTTTTCCTGTTTGCTTATTGACAAGCAGAATGTATGTCTCTATTTCTTGGAATATTCTTTTATCTCTTGTTCTCTTCTTTCCAATTCTGCCTTCATTTTAGTACACCTAGACTATTGCTTTGGCTGTGGAGTACTTAATTCCTAAGTTTTAAGCAATCTACATAATAAAAGTTTAGCAAAAACCTATCTGAGCGGTTAGCCTTTGATACAGGTTTGCTCAATTATTTGTTGTCGTATATTGGAGTCAACCCTTTAATAATGTTATGGCCTGTTGGCTTTCTTACTAAATGTTGAGTTTTTATAGTTTACTTGAAACTTTTGCTATTATTTTACAGATCTAAGATTTCTTCGCTTTCACTAGCTTTATTCATTTTGAGTTTATAATTATTAATATATAATTGTTGAAAATTAAATTGAATTTGAGACAGAATATCATTAATAAATGTATCATTTTGGGATTACGATTTAGAGAAAAAATTTTTGATTTCTTTTAATTTTGCTTTAATTTAATCAATCTACTATTGGAATAGTCAATTTCAACAGATTTGTATTCGGGCATTCCAATAATAATATGAGTATTGTTGTTTAAAATATTATAATAAGTTTAAAATTATTTGCTTTTTTATAATATAATAATATAAAAATAGCCTTAATTAGAAACTTATTCTAAATATTTCATCATCAACCTCTCTAATTTTAAAATTCAATTTAATTTGAAAATCATTTTAATTATGACTCTCGCTTTGGCATATCTTTAATGGTCTTTAAAAACTGAATACTATATATATTCTTGCTTTATAAGAGTTAGTGAGTTATTCTGGTCTTAACATAATTGCAAATTCAATTAGGATTATTATTATATTTGTTGGAAGATATAATTTAATAAATAAATTAATTAAATTGTTAGGAAATTTTTTAACAATTTATTTCAGTTTATCATGATTATCTTTAAAATTCCTTTGTAATTGTGTTCCTATTAGAGAGTCTTGTTGATATATATATTTTAAGAACATTTATTGTATATTATTAGTTGAGGTAATATTTTAAAAAATCTTTCTAAACACCTTCATGTTTAGTGAGGTAGGATTAATAATTTCAAATTCAACTGTTCTGATTGAAAATAAGATCAGTTACAAAGTTCCTATTAACTCTAAAGTCCTATTTATAGAAAAAAACTATTTTAAAAATAAAATTCTGTAATTACAAGTAAATTGCATAACCATCGAAGAAATTCAAAAACAGATGAAATTTATTCTGTGTCATAAATAATATGTGTTCATTCTTTCTTTTATTTATTTGATTGACAATTTGATTCAAAAATCTATTTTTATTTATTAATTATTATTAATGACTCTTTTTAATAAATATAAATAAACTTAAATAAAATTTGTCAATAAAAATGAATCCAAATACACCCTTCAACGAAAGATTTGCTAAAATCTCTGAAAAACTCAATTCAATTCAATTACAACATGACTCTTCTAAAGCACATAGAATAGATACCGTTTGTGGAAGGATTACAGGAGTAGAGGAGAGAATTTAAGACACAATAACATCTTACAATAGGAAACTTGTACGAATTTGAATACTATTTAAATATAGCACACTTTAAAAGATGAAATAGTACGTCTTTAAAAACAAATAGAGGAAGAAAATAATGCCTTCGAAACTTAGTTTGAACAAAGAGTGAGGGAGGTGGCTGCCTTTGAAAGTAGAATAACAACTAAACTTGAATAAGAGATTGCTTTAAGGAAAGATGGAAATCTTAAATTGTAAGGCTACTTGGATGAAAAGGTAAATAATAAAATTAAAATTAGGTTGTATATTTGAAATCTGACATCCAAACTGAAGGGAAGATTAGATAGGAGTAGGTTGAAAATATCACGACCTCATTGGAAAATGATTTACCAAAATTATACGATATGGTTAAAACAGAGGGATAGGATAGAGAAGACAATGACAATGGAACATTGAGAAGAGCAGGAGATGAAATTAAACGATTGAATGAAGGTCTAGGCAATTAGAAGAAATTGAGGTACTGATAGCATAAATCATAAAAGAGAAGAATCCGAAGCAGCTATATTTGAAATGCTTAAGGACTTGGTTTCTAGAGTAAAGAGTGAAATAGAAGAAGAAAAAAAATTAAGAGAAGAATCTTAAGAATCTCTATTAGGATTATTGGAAGATGCTTGCAATAAAATTTACAGAGCAGCAAAAGACTGAATATTGTGATATATACATATTCAATATTCAATTATTAATAACTTCACTTATGTATATACTTTCTAAATAGAGCGATAAACGTCTGTATTTCTCTGAACACATTCTTAAATTAAAAGTTGTATTCTATTAAAGGGTGGATTTATAAATATCCTTGTAGAGGGATTGATATGAACCGATATTCAGAGATTAAATGGATTCGGACATGTGGAGTGAGGTTGTCGAGATGGTTTAAGGAGTTTTTTCATATAATTTTTGTAATTAATTAATTATTTTTATTACTTTCAGCTGTCTTTTAATGAAAGCATCAAAAACAATTTCTTCCAGTCGTTCACACAAACAAGCGAAATCTTTTATTCTGAATACATTGTAAAATTGTTTGTTTTTATGCTCTCTTTTAGAGACAAGTCTTAGGATTAGATTGTGATGAAGAAATCCCCATCTGAGAATAAGTTAGTCCAAACTTAAAAACCATATATTATGATATAACCGAAACTTGTTGAGATTTTTGATGAGAATAAGACCAAAAAAACAGAATTACGCTTTGAGAACTCCATTTCTCAGCTGAAAACTGTCGAAATAATTTAAGGGAAGGGACAAGACATTAAAGAGACTCCAATTATCACTGATAGAAAATCAAGTAGAAAGGAATCCGTGAAGTATTTTAGTTATTTAAATGAGTAGACAATCTTTGAGGATAATTACTTAACTTTGAAAGAAATGATTTTTTATATTGAATATTTCTCATTTGAGACATTTCATATATTTTTTAAATATCCATATATTTATTTTTTAAATTTTCTAAAGATGAAGCATAATTAACAACTCCCAAATGCCCATTTAAGAAAGCACTGGACACGATTTGTCAAGACCTTCTATAATCAACCAGCCGCAAAGAGAAGAAGACAATAAAGAAGATAAGCCAATGCATTAAGTAGATGAAAATTAGATCAATAAATAGGGGCATCTCCAAGACCAGTGGAGTTACTTAGACCAGTCGTAAGAGGCCAAACTATTAAATACAATGGAGTTTAGAAATTGGGAAGAGGATTCTCACTTATTGAATTGAAAGAAGCAGGACTTAATGCATAATTCGCCAGAACAGTTGGTATTGCCGTCGATCACAGAAGAAGAAACAACAGTTAAGAAGAATTGGCAGCTAATGTTAAAAGAATTAAGGCATATTTGTCAAAATTAGTCTTATTCCCCAGAGTTGCTGGTAAACCAAAGAATGGAGTTGTCAAAGACTCAGCTAATGAGGTTGTAGCTCAACCAGTCACATAGAATACTAATCCAGAAGTAAAACTGACTTTAATAACTAATAGGTCATCACTTTCTAAAGAACACCAAAGAGAGAAAAGGCTACTGTTATTTCAAAGGAATTAAGAGCTAAAAACGTTTACAGAAGATTAAGACAAGAATGGTACAATGCTAAATTTGTGGGAGTTAAAGAGAAAAGAAAGTAAGCCAAAGAAACCAAGAAATGAGTCAATATAATATAGTGTACATTTACAATAAAAATATTTAATATAATTAATGCATATTTTCTACATCAAAATGATTTATCCCAATTTGGATCTTTTGCTAATTCCTTTCTGTATTTTATTTTCTGTTATTGCTATTCTGTCTTTATCTCGGATACAACTAGTTTGCCTTATTAGAACTTTTTATCGATCTCGAAATCCCCAATCAATCTTTCTTTGGGGGGAATATACTAAAGCCATAACACATATACATACAGGCGGTTGTAATTAATGACTGAATAGTTTATCCCAATCAAAATCATCAAACCAAGCATGGGCTTTTAAACCAGCATAGGAAGTTCCTAATCTAGCTTCAGGTTGTTTAGACAACAACTGTTCAATGTATCTTTTAGCCGATCGATCTCTGAAGAAATGAGGGAACTTTAATTGGTTGTTCATGATTTCTTCATATATCTCATATGGATCCTACTCTATAACAATACAAGGTTACCTCGATGTCCTCAGCATATGGCACTCCTCCACATAGGAATTCATAGCAGCAAATGCCTACACTCCACAAATCAACATGATAAGAGTAACCCTTACCAAGAATGATCTCAGGGGCCATGTAATGTGGAGTGCCGATAATGGTGTAAGTTCTTTATCCTTTGGCTTTACTGATTTATTTTGCAGTTCCCAGATCTATCATAATCATGATGCCGTCAGAATTAACCATTATATTCTCAGGCTTTAAATCTCTATAGACAATTCCATTGGAGTGGAGATATTCCAAACACAAGATCATGGTTCCAATATAAAACTGGGTTTGTTCCTTATTCAATAATCCGATTTCTCTGATCACATCGAAGAGCTCCATTCCTCTGATATATTAGACAAGGAAGTAAACAGATATTTCGTCTTTGAATGTTCTGACAAATTGCATCACAAATGGGAAATTGCATAATTCCAAAACCATTTTCTCTTGTAAAACATGTCTTTCTAAACTTTACTCAACAATTGAAGCCTTAGATACACTCTTCAGTGCATAACAACTATCAATATCCTTATGTTTAACTAGATAAACCCATCCAAATTAGCCAGATCCTAATTTCTTAATGAAAACTAGATCCTCAACACGAATATGAGAAGCATCTGCTCTATTCGCAATGTTTTTAATTTTTACTTCATGGGATTCAAATTTCTTTTAGATTGCAGTTTCAAAATCTCCTCCAAGAATCTTAAACATTTAAATAAAGGAAATGGTTGCTAAAACACCATCAGTAACCATTAAATAATCACTAGATAACAAATCATTCTTTTTGTTTTGAGACAGAAATTAGTCACCAAAACAATTTCCTTTACCTATTTTATCATCATCACTTTGTAATGTTCCTTCGAGTACTATTACTAATTATTCACACTTAGTATCTTTCTAAAATATAACTTATCCTTTTTTGTAATTTTATATCTTGGCCTTCAAGGTAATCTTTTCCTATTGTAATTTTGTTAGCTAATTCAAAATGCTGCTTTTTTCTAGACTCCATCTCATTATGTTGTTGAAGATAATCAACTAAACTTTATCTCCCAATATTTTGGTTAAATTGTCTCTTCCTAATGCCAAACACTTGACCTCACTTTCTGCTCTAACGGATGCTCCTCTAGTGCTTTTCTCATACAAAGCCTGTTCACCAAAACTGTCTTTTGGTCCCATAGTGTTAATCTACTTTTTCCCTTTGAATACTCCAACAGTGCCTGACTTAATTACATAATAGGAATCTGCTTAATCTCCTTCATTTACAATTGTTTCTCCTGGTTCAAATTTAGTTGTAATTAGGGCATGAGCAATTGAGTCCCTTTGCTCAGGAGTCATAAAAGAAAAGAATGTAACCTCGTTTATAAACTTTCTGTTCTCGTCATATTCTTTTATCATCATATCTTCAACTGCCTTCCTGAAGGTTCCTCTGTCGAGCATCCAAAAATTACAGTCAGCTAAACTTATGAAATATGTAAATACTGATGGTTTTGATTGAAGCACTTCTTGTGGCATTGTATAACAAGGCAATCTCTCCGAAATAGTCTCCTTCTGATATCACTTTAACTTATTTTTGGTTTATGATAACTTCAGCTTGTCCTTTCTGTACGATGAAGTAAGATGTAGCCTAAAATTCATTTGCTTATATACTTAATCTCCCTATTGAAATATGAACTAATCTCTTTTCTATGTGCAGAACACCAAGTTTTTTATAAGATAATCGATGGCTTATTGAGTCAAATTAAAAAATACAAAATGGCTCTTGAAACTCTTCTCTATCATTTATCTATCACTCTCTATTTAATTTAAAATGAATCTCTTACTTTATATTGTCTTATCCAACTTAATAATGTTCTCCACTATTTGAACATTTTGTTCATCCCCACCTTTAAATTTTTTCTACGCCTTTTTTCCTTGTCTATGATAGTCCCCTTGAATATCATTTTTCTGGTCCTCTCCATCTGACATCTCCGATTGCTGAACTCCCTAAGTAGTATATTGAGGTTGTATAAGAAACTAAAACTTCAATAACGTATAAATACTTTGGGTATTTTCTTGCCCATTAAATCATCGATATCTTTTCTACTATCTGTATCGACAGTTTCACTATTTGCAGAAGTTCCACAGCCCATATTTTATTATTAATTAATAAAGTTTATATATTGGAAAATACTCTTGTAATTCGAACAGTCATCTAACTCTTTAATTAAAACTAGTATGTTAAGTGTTGCATTAAAGATAATCAAGTATATTTACATTAAATCAAAAAAAATAAGAGTCTTATAATTTAACACCTCTCTTTATGGATGAGTTATATTGACCAAAGAATAATTTACAAATTGTAATTATCAAAAATATTATTCATAAAATTAGTTTATAAATTAAACCATTTATTATATGACAGAAATCAAATTTGATACACAAAGATAAGGATCAATTAATTATTTATGGTACTTATTATAAAAAATTTCGAGTGCCTTTAGGCTTTAATTTTGAGTTATGAAGTGGGATGAGATCTATCATTAATTTGCTCTTCAGAACAGAACAATGCTAACGCTTGGGCTTGAATTCTAGTTTTATCTTATTTAGTTGAAATTAATTTTATTTATAGCTTTCAATGATTTTTGAAAACAAATTAGCTTTCTCTGTTTCTGATGAATAGTATTGATAAGATTATGGATTTTATTATGTTTGTTATTGAAAATTCAAGAACATATTTTAACTCTTAAAATTTGTTTCGCTCATGGGAACATTTTGTGATATGCTTCTGAATTTTACATTAATAGACGGCATCTTACTATTATTAATGATGCTATTTTTGAAGGGACTTGTTGGGGCATTCTATTTAATTGATTTATTTGATGGTTATGAGGGTTTTGTTGGAGATGATTATGTTGATAATTAATGACTCGGGATTAATTATTATAATTTTAGTTTTTACAGTTTTTATTCGATCTTATTATTATACATTTCTTGATCCAAATTGACTGACCAATTTAAAGATTATTTGATATGTTGATTCTGCTAAAGTAACTAATTGAATATCCTATCCATATTCTAATCTCTATTTTAGAAATAAAGGATTTATTCATCTTGACCTCTAGCATAATGATGTTTTATATACTTATCAACACCGCCAATCGCATCATATAATTTAGGAAATACTTTTGAGTAGTAATTGTTCAACTTTTTATTATTTTTAATATTAACTTGCCAATCATTTTATATATTTTTCTTATTCGTAACTTAAACCGAATAAAATTGATTCTGAAGTTTATCTTCATCATTGTTGTTATCTTGACTGTGTATCTTAATATTGATAAAGAATTACTCTTTTAACTTCAATCTTTTGGTTCTTGTTTGTTAGCATTTCAATCTAAAGTCTGCACTCCCTATATATAGCTTAAATTAACTAACAAATAAGATTATTTTTGCCTTCAAAAGAAGAAGTCAAACAATTATATATTGTTGGTTAAAATTTAGATTCTTTGCACCTAATGATTTATCGCTTTGCCACCATTAATTAGAAAGCCTCTGAAATTCTTGCTATAAATCTGTTCACCAATCTACATAATATCATTCCAATTATACTTTAATTCTTATTCATTGATCACCTAATCATGATAAAACTGATTCATTAACTTAGCCTATTGCATTGTGTAATATTGATAAAGGTCATTTAATTCATTTTGTGATTTTTGTTGAAAGAAAGCCATAGCACATAATTCTTTAAATAAAAAGTTTAGAGTGTCTTAATTAATTTCCATTTAGTAAATAATAATAATAATTAATCTTTATATTATGGCCCTAACTTATTGACCTCCGTTGAACTTTTTCTGCATTTACAATAAACTTGTTATTGTAACAATCAGAGAAAACAAAGATCTTCTAAGTTCTAATTAATGGATATATATATATCCAATAATTATATGATATAAATTTAATCAGAAAAATTATTAGGATAATATTTTATATATTTTGATTTCTCAAGATTTTTAAAAATAATTTCTTTAGTGTTTAATTTAATTCACAAACAGAAACAGTAGGTAGAATTTTATAATATAAGATTATTATTAACTGTATTGAAAGAGATATAATAGAGTTTAAGATTTAATCTAATATTTCTATGTTAAATCCTCTTCTCCTAATTAATCAGTAGGATATTTGAAAGGTTTAATTTAAATAGATATGATTTCAAGTATTGATTAGTGAAGAATCATTAGATAAAATATTTTTAACAAATATCAAATCGAATCATCCAAATTTAATTCTTAGAATTGAACAAAGAATATCTGGTAGGATTAATTAGACTAAATAAGGATTAAAAGTATCGACTTTGAAATTATAGATTCACATGATATCTAACTATATGATTCTAATTAATTATAATTATTATATAAAAAAATTTGCTCTAATGTTAGGATTATCGAAGTATAAAAGTAATTAATTTTATATTATATAACATTCATTTTAAATGACTTTCATCTTTAGTAACACTAATATATATTCTATATACAATATTTAATTCATTTAATTGATTCCAATAAATTAGTGATAAAATTTTCCAAAGTTTTATTAAGTTTTTATTGTTTTTTTTTACCTAATATTACATAGTTGCAATAAAATTCTCGTTTTTGTTCTAGTTGATTTAAAGTAACCTTAAAAAAATCAAATATTTTGCCAATATGAACACAAGAACTAGTTAAAAGCTTTCTGTTCAAAGGATTAAAGATTGTTATGGGTAATTATGGTAAGCAATAATCTTATAAATTAAAAAAGTAGCTATTCTATATATACTAGTAATACCTTGATTATGGATTTTTGATATCAGCCAATAGACCTATTCCAGTAGTTCTAGAGTTGAACTCATTAACAAAATACTTAAGCAAATCAATGAATTATTCTCCTATTTAATTTTAGGCTATTCTATTTTCTCTTAGAAATGAATATACCATAATAATTAGAGAGTAAGAAGAGAGGCCACCTTTACTATAAATATCATAATATACCAGTATATGATTCTGATAATCCTAATTTCTTGATCATGCTCTTCAAAATCAATACTAATTATTAGATAACTGGATATTCTTTCATCCATTATTTAACTAAATTTGTTGTAATAAAACCAGAATGAGGAGAATCGTATGTGCTTCCACTAAAATTGAACGAGATATCAACTTTAATGCAACTCTTTATTCTTTATTTAAGTTTTTTCCACTTATGAATCTCTGTATCCATTAAATTTCTTCCTTCAAATTCAGTTTAAGGAACTTGAGGATCTATTTCGAGTTTAATTACTGGAACAACTGAGTTAAAGACGGGGCTTTATTTAGTAAATAGAATACTTAGACTTTATAACCCATTTTCTTTTAGAGAATTCAAAAAATAAGTTGTCGAAAAGAGCCTTAATAACAGTTCTATTCATAGGTTAAAAGCCACTAATGCCGATGTCTATGTCTGAATCAATTAAAGCTAAGCCAGTAGCACATGAACCAAATAATCTTAATAGTGATTATATTCTTACTATATCATATCATCAGGTATTCCATAGAACACTTTCTAAATTACTAGTTTAATTCTATCAAAAGCTAAAAGTCTAAAGGGTAACATCTCTTCATAATCATTCATAATGTTATCAGTGAATTCAATAATATCATAACTAATCTATTCAATTAATTTCTATTGTGCTTTTTATTAGACATTTTCAATCTATTCTTTTAAACTGGTGTCTTATGTCTGATTAGAAGATGAAATTGATTCAGTCTCCTATTACTCAAATTACTATGCAGATTTTCTTGATTTCAGTCTTTGCTTTTTCTCTTCTTCAGAAGTTGAGGCTGTTCTATTTGAACAAAGACTTCTTATTGTTTAAGCTTAAGTTTCTACAGAGAATCTTGTAATTTCAGATTCAGGAGATTATAATTACATTTATTCATCTCTACTTTCTGGAATAGACCTCCAAACAGTTTTCTATTTCTTCTTAATCTTCTTTTTCTCTCTTATTAGTTCTTCTTTATGTGCATTTTCATCCACCAAAGACTCATAGACTGTTTTTAAAATATTTAGAGTTATTGTTTGAGTATACTCTACAAAATCATCATTAGTAGGATTTTACAAATTTTCTACAAATGCTTACGATATATTCGCTTATTCGTAATCTATAATACTTTAACTTTCTTTAACTTTGTGTTATCTTTCGTTATTTTATTATTTTTGATTCTGGGATTAATAGCTTTAAGCATTCACCTCACTTAAATATAAATCATAATTTATACCTTTGATCATCGCTATTTTCCCAAGCTGAAGGTGTATTAGGTGGAGTAACATAAGAATATGCAAAATTATTTTAAGAATATGATCTCTAAAATCTGAGTATGTTTGATTCTTATAAGTTCTTGCTTGAGAGACGTTGATTCAACTCAATTGGATCAAGAGCCTTCTTATATTCAGTCTTTTCCGACTTTTTTTTCTTCTACTTTTTTTTATCTTTTTTCTTTTTAATTGCTAGTTCACTGCTAAATAATTCATTCTCCAAATGCTCTTAAAACAATTGAATCACTATCTAATAGAATTTCTTTAGGAAGTATGTTTTCTAATCTAATAAATCTGGCATCTATGTAATTAACATAGATTTAATAATATTTGAGTCAGTGTGACATTTTTATTAAAAGTTAAGTGATAATTCAATTTATGGTTTTAATAATTTAATTGCGGTGCCTGAGAATATATTGTCATAAAAAATATTTTCTAAGCTTTATGGATTTTCTTTAAAATCTGCTTGTATTTATTCAAAATAAAGGTTCAACTAATTAAATTGATCAATTTTTTACTTTCTCTTTATTATTTGCTAGATTTCTTTCAAAATATTCTTAGATATCTTTTGAGTTACTTTTATTCATCATTTAATTCTAGAAACGATATTTCTTCTTTTTGTCTCTTTAAGTATTGTAATAAAAATTAATATTTTTTTCGAATTCCTTTATTATCCAGGCTGAACAACTATGAAAACTATTTTAATGAAACCAAAATGGGTCTTCTGCTTTTTCTAAATTTGTTCTTGCAGAAGAATTGAGAAAATATTTATCAGATAGTTCATCTAACAATTCAAGGAAACCATTTAAATTTTCTAAATAAGGTTCTCTTACTACTATTGTGTCGAGAAAACTTTCATCATCGAAAATAATCAACTTATCATACAATTCCTATACTAATTAATAGTACTATGTACATCTGTTTTTTTGTGAATGATTCGTGTGTTTATAAAAAACTAATCATCAATTTTAGACTCCAAATTAATTGTAGTTCTAAGAATATTTAATAAATACTAACTGTTGGTTAAGTGCATAGTTTGAAGGTTGAAATTGCTTATCGTGTATGTACATCTTCATTATTGGAAATGTTTTTAATTATCCTTTTATCTGAAATAGTTTGTACAATTCAGATTATTCTAATGTGAACAGCCTGTAAATATAACAAAACCATATATACCATTATATAACTTCTTGCTTATAATTTGTAGCAGCTTGATTTTATTCTTGAATATTTTCTGCATACAAATTATAATATAATTGTGGACGAAATGGATACAAGCAATAATTATAGGACTGGAGAAAATTCATTTAATTGATTGAATTCATTGCCTAGTTTAAGAGTATAAGTACTTTTATGCTTTGAATATAGTCTGATAAATTTAGTTTATATATTTAATATTATAATCATGGATCTTAAATGAGATAATATATTAATTAATATAAATTAAAGATTTACCAAAATATATTTGGAATTAATATATACAATATTTAGGGGTCATCAACTCAACTGGGATATTTTTTAGAACATAGAAAAATTTAAAATTAATCTCTTTACAACTTTTTATGAACAAAATGAATTATTACCAGCATTTTATTTTATTCTAGAAAAAATCTAAAAGTATAATTATAATAATTTTTGTTCTCATTTTCATTAAGAACAACTTAATTTAAATGTTGAGTTCATTGTATCAATTTTTCAACATACAATTATATTAAAGAAATTCAATTTAATTTGAACTAACATTAAGTTTGAAGACTTAATTGAAAAAAATTGATACATTAAAGTCTTAGAAAATTGTTGAAATATCTCTAGAATTAGATTCTAAAAGGATTAGTTAATCTCTCTCTAAATGAATTTATTTCCATTTGATTTTATATCAACTTTGATATACTTTAAAAAATAAAGTAAAACTCTGATGATCAATTTATTAACTTAATATAATATTTAATTATAAAATGATTGCAATCTAATTGGAATAAGTGCCTCATATTGAATTGAGATTATTTTACACTACTTCTAAAATTAAACAAATTCGAATGATATTGAATAATATAATAATAATCAAAGTTCATTAATAGAATAAATTTCCATTCTTTTGTTTTCATGCGCACTATATAGATATCTCCCATCATATAATACTTTATTACATCCATAAGGATTAGAAATGATTTCTTATTTTTTTTTTGGCTGATCATCCAGTTTCCAAATAGAAATTTTACCTTCTTACTCAAAGCCCATTTAACCCAAAAATAAGTATTATGAACTTTGATCAAAGAACAAAGAATGAATTGAGTAATCATCTTCAAAAGTTCTAATTTCTTAAATTTAAGGATAAGACCATATTTTAACAAAATGATCTTTTGATCCACTTAATAAAATCCTTTTGTTCTATAAACTGCTTAGTTATAGACACAAAATCAAATTCTTATGACCTATTATCTCTTATTATTTATTTTTTGTTTTGGTATCTAATACAGTAGGTTTTTACCACTTCCAACAATTACCAAGTTTTTATCTGTTATCATGGCACTAACTCTACCATTCGTTTTAAATGAATGTTATAATTATCCATCTAAATCCCATAATTTAAGAGTTGTGTCATCAGATCCAGAGAGAATGAAATTTCCCACAAAGTCTACACATCTTATTCTTTCTTAATGTCCTTAACAAACAAATGCAATCCTCCAAGAAGGAGAAGGTTTCCATATTCTAACTGTTTTGTCAACTGATCCACTAACTATTATTCTTTTTTATGAAAATGCAATGCATAGAATTTAATCTGTATGATCTTTCAATTCCGTTTTTAATTGTTTAGTTCTCCTTTCTAATAAATTCATAACTATACTTATCCCAAATTTTTATGGTTGAATCCTTTGAACAAGTAATAATCTTATCATCATCCATAAAACATAAATCTTTAACACTTTTATCATGAACTTTTAAAGTTTCATCTTTTTCAATTTTTAATGGATTTGGTAAATTTTAGGTTATTTTAATTTAAGGAGAAATTAATGATCTAATGATATTAAAAAAATATACTTAGAACTGATAAAAGATATATCTTATTACGATTTATTTTCATTTTATATACCTGATATGGCAGATTATGCTGACAATTTCATACCATTTTAAAAGTTGTTTGTTTCCTTTTCTCTAATAATTGTACTCTATTAAGGTGTTTAAAATAGCTGAACTTCTTGATTTTGATTTTAGAACTTTTATCCAAAATCAAAATTTTAAGATTCATACACTTAACTTTTTTAAAATTAGTTATAGATTTCACTTTATTATGGATTTGAATTTGATTATACTTACTTTTCCTCTTTTATTGAAAATTATACTTTGGTGTTAGAAGGAGACTTTTGAAGGGACTCTTTATTCTCTTTTTGGGTTAAAGTCCTTTGGTTTGAATAATAACCAACTATTTATTATTATGGTAATTCTTATAGATTATTTGAGCTTTATTTTTGATTATATAGTAGATCTAGTTGTTCAGATTTCTCAAACTTAGTTGTTAAAGGGACTTCAATAATTTATGATTGCTAGACATTTTTGAATGGCTCAACTTTCTTGAATTAATCGAATGATGCATTTTATGATTTTGATTTTGATCGATCTCCTTCGATTCTACTTTGATAGTTGGATGATTTATCAATGTCAAAAGGTTTAACAATTTTGAATGAATTTTAAGGAGATACTTATGAATCTTATTCTGTGAAATAGTTTTTTAATTTAGAATTATTAAATGAACCGACTGGCATCAGATCTCTTTAAAGCAACTATTTTGAAAGTGGAGATTGACTTGTTTATTTTTATGAGAATATTGGTTCTTTGGATTTATTAGATCGATTTGATAGTTATGGGGATAATTCTCTGACTTCGCTTGAAAGATTGGATTTATTGTTAATTATTTATTATGACTGATGAGATGGTTGATGATGATGTTAAGCTTATATGAATTTCTTGGGTAATTGTGAAAATTAGAATTTCATATTCTTCTCTATCTCAACTATTTGTGTAAAGAATTGTTCTAAATATTCTCTGTCCTTCAGTTAATCTCTTTGTATTAATTCAATAACCTTAGATTGAAATTATTGGGGACTCATCTTCTCTTATTTCAATTATTTCATGATTTCTTTTTTTCTTTTTTCATCTATAAAATTTACATCGATTTATAAAGATGAAATCTTATCATGGAAGTATTATTTCATTTAGTCTAATTTTTACAATATTTATGCTTAATACTCCATATTCAAGTATTTTGTGTAGTCATTGAAATATGTTTCTAAATTTTGCATAACATGATTTTTATGAGTATCTGTACATTTATCACACAATGGTCCTTTTTTTGTGCAATCCTATTGAATGCAAACTGAAGTAAAGATTGACTAATGCAGTTAGCAATAGTATTACATAATTTAACAAATTTATTAATTTTTTATAATAAGAATTGTTTACAAATATTAATAGTTTCATATCGCTTAGGACATTGAATCCACCGATTACTTGAGTAATTTCATCAATAAGATCACTCCATTATTCATAATATAATTATATACATATAATTTAATCACACAATTTGAATTGACCATATTTAATTGATATTATTGATAACTATCCACTGAAATCATCTTTTAATCAATAAATAATGTTTTCCGAAAGAAAAGTGAAATTAACTCTTCATTTGCCTAAATTAGAATCATGTGCTTAGTTTGAATCTGATGTATACACCACAACATCAAGATCAAGTAAAGACTGTTAGCTATTAATAGGAATATTGTCAATCTCCAAAGCTCCCAAATCAGACAGGAGAATAGTACATAAGCATACAGTTACACAAATGAACACCTCCAATTAACTTCATTTGTATACTCCCAAGTACGAGAGTCTGTAAGCCAAAAGACTCAAAAACATTCCTTATGAACTAAAATATTTCACTCCTAATCTCCCTAACAAAAATTTTAAATCTAGCCATCTAATGAACAACAAACTATTAGAAACACCAAAAGTCACAATACAGAACAAAGATAAGTGGCTATTAAATGTACATAAAACTAGAATGAACAATGCTTTTAGTCTCGGTAAAAGTAAAAGAATGTAAAATAAACACCTAAAAACGGAATAACAAGAAGAGCACAATTAAATCACAAGACAGAACTTAAATTTTATAGAAAATGAATAAA
Organism: Paramecium tetraurelia; assembly: GCF_000165425.1. NCBI lineage: Eukaryota > Ciliophora > Oligohymenophorea > Peniculida > Parameciidae > Paramecium > Paramecium tetraurelia. The sequence continues at coordinate 355,307 of NW_001799177.1, read as the reverse complement.
TCAAAGTAATGTTACATATTATATTGTTAGAGACTCAAAAAACAAAGGAATGACACTCAAAAATTAATTGCTCAATTTGCTTCTTAGTTTAATTCGGGTGCCAAACTTAATTATATTGACGAAAACTTTTGAAACCTATATATATATATGTTGAATCTTTTTTCTAATCTACTGTTACTTTTTATATTCCATCAATCTATTGTAATTCATAGTTATGATATTCTAAATTATATTATTAATATATTCAAGCTATTGATGCTATCTAAGTTCATTTCGTTTTAATCATCTACAGGTATTAATTATGATCATCAAGAGACAATAGGGATAAAATGTTAAAAATGTTCTAAAATTGGGAATTGTTGAGAAGCTACATGCTTCTTGGAATTGACAACCAACAATCTGAATAGAAATTCTAAATATATTGTAAGCAGATATTTCTAATATAGAACATATATATGTTTGTAGGAGATTGCTTAGGTTAGGAAAAAGTTTATAAACTATTCTTAATATCTTACAAAAATCATAAATTCATAATCCAAAAAAGCATTTTCATCAAATTCCTCATGCTGTTAATGAAATGTCAACATATTCTGTCTATATATTTTATTTCTTTTTCCATCTAATAGAGAGTATTATGGTCATACATTAAATGGGATTTTTTGAGAAAACATTCAATCATCAATTATTGAAAATTATTTCTCATTCTTTTTGGACCTTAGGATTGTTAACATAATTAGTTTTCTATTTAAATAGATTAAGAACCAATTTTAGAAGGTATAATTATTATTACTAAAGAGAGAGTCTGAGATGAAGTAATAAATTTAAAATGGGATATCTAATTAGGAATTTATTACTTAAATCAAAGCCTTGACAAATGAAAGATATCAATATGGACTACTGATTTTAAGAATCATAGGTGATCTAACCTGTGCTATGTAAAAAGCATAAATACCAGAACAAATAGTATGATCATTTTATTGAAAATAGTTAAATACAAGATTTAACAGAGGATTAGTTGCATTAGGAGGTTTAATGAGTTCAGCCATTTAGATCTATTTGCAGGCTAAAAGTGAAGATAAAAAAGAAAATGTGTGTGAGGTTTGAGGATTGTAAAAGTTATGTTATTCTAAAATATACAGTTTAATTTTATATAATTGTTGTTAATTAACTCTAATATTTATTTAATTAATTTTATGGAATCAGAGTTTGATTCTATTTGGTATTGATTATATAAAACAAATTTTATTTGAATTCAATTTTGAATCTATCATTCCAAGATACACAGTATTGTTGAATGAGAGATGTTAAACATTGAAGATTAAATAAGATTTATAATTTGATTCGAGAATTGATAATAAATTTAGTATTTTCTAAAATGGAATCTGTTAATTCACTTTAAAGTAAAAATTATCGTTTTTGAAATGGAATAATTCAATATTAAATGAACTAAGTATATTTGATTTCTATATTGATCATATCTGCTTAATGTGCTTCGTTTTTAGAAGAGCAACCAGGAATGCAGAATAAAATTTATTCAATAAAGTTGGAAAGAACTTAATCTTAAGCCAGGAAATCATTCTTCGATTTCATAACAACAGGGCAACATTTTAGATCTAAGAGTGACATAATGGATGATATTGCTTTGACATAAACTACACAGAAGGAGAGCATAAAATTATATAATTTTAAAAATACTTAATATACTGGTGAAATTAGTTTTGGAGCTTAAGAAAATAAATTTAAAGTAGAATAAATTACTAAGATAGGTTATATTCGATACTGGATCAGCTAATATTTGGTTGAACTCTGCAAGATGCAATGATTATGGTTGCAAGAATCATAAATAATACGATGGTTAAAAGAGTTTGACTTATGAGCATTTAGGCTATGATTTAGATGTTGAGTTTGGAACTGGTGAACTGATGGGAGAAGTAAGAATTCAATCAATTAAAAGATTAATGCAGACACCGCCTACGTTGGAAATGTTTAGATAAGGAAATAAGAGTTTGCAGAAATAGTCAGGGAAAATGGAGATGTGTTCGCTTATTCAGATTTTGATGGTATAGTTGGTTTAGCATATCCAACAATGGCTGCCTATCATTTTAATCCATTATTTGATAATATCATGCAATAAAAATTGTTGGACAGGAATGTGTTTTCATTTTACTTTTCAAGACAAGAAGGCACCAGAACCTCAGAACTAACATTGGGAGGATGGAATTAAGAGCATTTTGTAGGGGATTTGCATTTTCACAATGTGGCAAACAAGTATTATTGGCTTTTGGAAGCAGAAAATATATTGGTTAATGGAAAGGATGTAGGAATATGTAAGAGAGGATGCAAGGTGATAGCTGACACTGGAACATCATTAATAACAGGTCCATCTGATGATTTATATGATGTGATTGATGCTCTTAATATAGATGAAAATTGCAAGAATGTTAAAGAATTACCCACCTTAACATTTGTCCTGGATGGAATTCATTATGATCTTGATGCACATGATTACATTATGAAGATAGATTCATATGGAAATGAAGTAAATACATTAATAATTTGATTAGGTTGCATATGGATCTTTTGCATCTACAGACAGCTTCTTAGAAATGGGAGCAGGTTGTGAATGCGTTGGAACATTTATGCCACTAGACATTCCACATCCTCAAGGACCAGCCTGGATTTTGGGTGACACTTTCTTAAGCAAATATTATTCAGTTTATGATAGAGATAATGATAGGGTTGGATTTGCAAGATCAAAATGATCATATCTTTTTTAATATAAATCATTAATATTTTATTTTTTTAACAATTTTAAACTTGTAGGAAATGTTTTCTTAAAACAATGGAGTGAATTTGATCAATAATTGCAATCAGAATAATAATCTCAATTAAAACACTCAAAGCTTCAATAACTAGGATAACAGAATATTTATGTAACCAGCTTAAATAAATTTGAATTCCTAAAACCAAGGATTATCTGTATTATAAAGTATTCCATCATCATTTATGGTATAATCTTAAAATGGAATTAATTAAGGAACTTTTATGGTATAATCTTAAAATGGGATTAATTAAGGAACTTTTATGCAATAAGCTTACAATGGGATAATACAAAGTAATTTATTCAATGGCCAATAAAGTTCAACTTTAAATCAACAATACTCTGATTTTAAGTCTTCGTCAATAAACAATGTTGACAATAAATTTAAATAATTTAAATAAAGTATAAATTAAGATGACATAAATTCACATTTTATAAATGCATAAAATAAAGATAAAATGGAAATTGAAGAATGTTTTCTATAAAAATAGATGTAACATATTATTTCAGATGCAATTAGAGATTCTAATCAGTTTAAACCTTGATTTATATATATATATGAATAAGAAGTTATTATATATGAAATTATATTACATAAATTATCATTCATCAAGCCCATAGTAAATTTATTTTAAAACTATGGTAAAAGGCTTCTGGAAACTTTTACTATAATTTGGATAATGCATTAAAATAGTATATCAATATTAAAATCCAAAAAAGGTCACTCATAATGAAGGTTGAAATTTAAGAGCTTTAAATATAGCAAGTACCCCACAGTTTATTTAATTAAGTCATCATCATTATAAATGAAACGATTTTTAGAATTATAGAAGGGATTGTTGTAACCAATATGTATGTTTTTTTCAATTTATTAATGGCAAACGCAAAAACCAATAGGGCTATTAATGTGAAATAATAAGATATTGTTTAGACTATTGCAGCGGAGTTTGGACCACAATGTTGATCTATTGCTAATCAAATATCCTTACCTATTTCAGATGTCTTTACACTAAAAACTATTGCTTCGACAAAACATACAATTATTGAGATGATCAATGAAATTAGTAATACCTTTAAAGGAGCAATCATTTTTGTAGATATTGATGTAGAAATTAGTCCTGATTCCATTAAAATTTTATATATATATATAATATTTCACCCAATTAGATTTGTAAATTTTTCCACTTTGTATGATTATCCCTAACTATCACAAAATACTAATCTATTAGTCTTCTCAAAGTAGTTGAGAAATTCAATTTGAATGTTTTGAGTTGATACATTAAACTTTTTCTTATCTTTGGCTATATAGTCATAAACTCTAACTTAATTCTTTTTCACATAAACAAAATATTATTTATTTATAATCTATGGGTGTGAGATATACTTCAAATGACGAGATGGTAAATTTGTATGAAAATAAAGCAGTGCTGAAAACTCCTCTGTTCTCAATTCAACATATTCATAATCTTCTTAAATTGATGACAAATTCGAAATAGTGATAATCATAAATTGGTTTGAAACTCTTAAAATATCATCACTTTCAAGATATATTGATTCACAAATCACATGGCCTACTTAATAAATTAATTTTTTCTTATTCTTATTCAATAAATAAACAAAACCCCCCAGTTTGCTGATTACCTATTATATTAATATTTATTACAAAAACTTATAAGTTCTTAGTGATATGAATCAAATCAATATTATGTTCTAACTCTTATTAAAAAATCAATTCTTTGGACAGCTTATCCTTGTCATAACTAACCATATAACAGTTAATAGTCTTATTATCAGCATTTGCTAATAGTAATTTATTTTAAATTTAGTTTCTGAATGCTTAGTAACTGATATCTTTTATTGCAATCACAGATATATTTTCACAATCTTAATAATTAGATATGTAACATTCAGGGTAAAAGCTTTATAAAGAAATGAAAGTTCTCTAATTATTTTTTTTAACTAATGCAAGTACTAATGTGTAATCAGAACTAGCAGCTGCAATAAATGAACATTCTTTTGGCTATTCTTAGGGAAGCGGCTATAGATTTTTACTTATTTATTCATACGATTTTTTAATTTCATCGATCTATTCATTTAAATTAGCCTTGTTTGACTCAAATTGATTTTTAAGATCTTTTTTTCTTAGCTCAAATAAATCCAACTAGTAAGCGTTTGCTGCTGCAAGACATTGTTATTGATACAATTATTATTTATTTTCTGATTGCATTTGTTATGTTTTTTCAATCTTAACTTTCTATTTTAGATGACAAATTTTTTTTTGATAAGATTCTATCATAGTATCCCATACCTACGATTATTTCCTATTTATCGCCTTTAGTTGTTTAATATCTACTGTGTAATCATGTTAATAGCTTGAATCTTAATTCATTATAATTTTAGAAATATAAAAACAATATTATTTTTAATCATCTTCTTCTTTGTTTTTCTAGCAATGTTTCAAATATTTCAGCAGGCAATTTGACCAAGGTTTTACGTGCCTTTTTGGTCCATTTTTTAATATTTTTGGATTCTTTTATAATTTAAAGATCAGCTGTCTTATATTTATTTAATTCATCTTATTTCTTCTTATTCTTTTTTCTCAATTTTTCTTCTTAAATCTTAATTCACATTAAAAAATACCTGCTTCTCCTTCTCAGCTTTATACTCTTTCAAATAGTCTTATAATTCTTTCTTTTGTTATCTTTATTTTTGCTTTTCTTCCCATGAAACTTTATGAAATCTTTTGGTTCTTGTACTTGATCTAAAATTACATGATGATTTCATACTTTGTTGAAAGTTTCTTCCAAGGATTTCCAGATTTTGGCATTCCAATAAGGATTTCATTTTATTGCGTATTTTCCTTAATTTATTATCCTTCACTCATTATAATTAATTAAAATAAATAATTTTAATATTGAGGCCTATATTTATTTAATAAATAGTATATATATCAATTTAGTTGGGATAGTTAAGTACGTGATTTGAATGATATTATCTTTCCATTTTTATTCTTATTTGATGTTGACAACGATAATATATTTTCGATATTACTAATAGTTCTCTCATTTCTTGGTAATTAAGTAAATCTGGGTGAAATTTATAGGTAAGTCTGTCTGGGAGATAGATTGTATGATGAGAATTAAGTATCCTATAATTACTTTTATTGTTTGTGTGTGAATTGTTCAAAGGGAATCCCCAGCAAATTCAAAATAACATCAGATTTGGTAATAAATCTAGTTCTATTTTAGTCTATGTATTTGAAACACGATAAAACTGTTTCTTGTTTGACAGGCTGAATTTCATTTATTATTTTATAAAATCTTTTTAGGAATAAAGTATTACTGTTAGATGCTCAATTATTAATGGTTCTGAAATAGGTAATCCATATAGTTGTTATAATCCTCCTTTAACAATTCTACTTTAACCTTTTCAAAGGAATCTCTCCAAGTAAGAATACATAATAATAGTTCATTTAACAATGACTCAATTTCTGATGGTAAAAGAACATTCTTTTCAATTTGGTAGCTAGATCTTAACATAGCCAATTCAGTTAATTCAGGGTGTTCTTATGGTAATATTATTTTAATGAAGCTATTGAATATTGGATGTAATATTTTACTCATTATACGATACTGAGCCATCTTTATCATAATCCAAATATTTGATAAGAGTATCTAATTATTACTTGGTTAAATGTATTTCTTGGTTGTCTTGCAGAAATTCATAAAATTCCTTAACTCCAAGCTTAGTTTTATTGTTTTAATCTAATCGTTTAAAACTTGTGAAGGGTTCGAATAGTCTCTGTGCACATAATTCTTGTCGCGTTAGTTCTATGTCGATTTCTGATTCTCCCAAAATTATCAAGAGTTTAACAAACTATTTCATAAATAAATAATATTAAATTGAGCGCAGACTTTAGGAATTTCTTCGGTTTACAATTTCATTATTGTTATTTATTATGTACTAATTAAAGCATTTAACTATGAATGTAAGTAATATCAGGGTTTAATCTTTCAATTTTGTGGCTGTTTAGTTTCAGTTAGATTTAATAACATTTCTACACTTATTATAAATTGATTATTTGATTATATATAAAAAAATAAGATCCTGTTTAAATATGGTTGGAGTGCTCCCTACTTGAATTTGATTGATTGATATATCATGAAATTTAAATTGAATACAATTTTAATAAATATATGACAAAATTATTGCATTTACTTTTTTACAGAATGAATTTATTGGTATGTAGAAATTTATTTAATTAATTAAAGACAGTTTAAAAATAAGGGATCATTTAAAGGGAGTAAGCAAGAGAAATGAGAATTATATCTGAGTAGGAACGTTTACTGAATTTTATGATATTTTAATAGAAAGAACAGAGTAATGGGATTTGAGAATTTAGTTTTGTATTGATTAATTGATTTTGAACAAATAAATTTTACTTGATATAATTATATAAATATAAATAACAATAAAAATGGACAAAAAAGGTAACTTTGAGAGGATAAGAAATAAATTGAAAAGTGATTTATTTAAGAATGAGAATTAATAAAAATAGAATGTCGAAGAAATTATCAATCAATGTCCATAAATATTAGAATATGTTCATTGCTCAAGTTAAAGTGAATTTAAGGATGATGCTCCTAAAATAATCGATTATCTGTCCAATAAGAAACAACTTGAATAAATGAAGCAATCCTTCAAAAATATATATCAAATTGGAAAAATTCTGGGTGAAGGAGCTCATGCAGTTGTCAGACAATGTTGGCAAATAACAAACCCAGATGAAACATATGCTGTTAAGATTTCAAGGAATGCAGATCCAGAAATCACAGAAATAATGAAATAGACATTCCTTAATACTGTGTCTTTAAATCATCCTTACATTTGCAAAACTAATATGCTTTACATTGATCCAAACATGGAATGCTCTTATTTAGTCATGGACTATTTACCTTATCCAAGTCTGTAGCATATCTTGAAGTAGAGAAAGACTTTAGATCTGAATGAAACATGCATAATCGTGAGATAATTGTTCGAGGCTGCGTCATACATTCACAAAGTTGGATTGTGTCACAGAGACATCAAACCTGATAATATCGTCTTTGATAATGACACAAACACCATCAAGTTAATTGATTTCGGGGTTTCAAAAAGATTCCTTGTCGCTGAGAAAAATTGCAAAGACATCAAAAACAATCTCCTGTGGACTGTGACAGGAACCATGCCTTATCAAGCTCCTGAATTATGGGTTGGTTCTGGATATTCTAAATAGATTGATGTCTGGGCCATTGGAGTTGTCTGCTATCAGTTGTTGTGTGGTAAATTACCTATTGATTAAGAGAATCAGATGGAAAGCTTTTCCACTTAATCTGAGTACACTGGACATTTGCAGCAACCAGAATTTCTTCAATTGCCCTCTTTGGTCATTGACTTTATCAAAAGGATACTGAAATGGAATCCAGATAAACGAATCACTTCGGCTTGTATAGATTTATTAATTTATTTCAGAGGCTTTACTCCATCCTTGGCTTTATTAACCTAAGATATTTCCTAAGCATATAAAAATGAGATCAAAGGATGACATCGTTCTTGGGTCTAGTGATAAACCTCTTTTGGGTATTGTAAGGTCTATGTAAGCAAATATGAAAATATTACAATAATCTGTTTCTAATTCTAATGAATAATTTATTGATAAAAGAGATTTAACTAAAAACCATGGATAAATCATTATAGCTTATAAAGAAACCAGTTAGCAAATCAGAGAGAAATCGATTCACTTTTAATAATCAATCCACTCAATTAATCTTACCAAGTGCTCTGCTAAACCAAGTACCGATGATGTCAAAGACCTCTTTGATGTCATCAACTTTTGTGATAGCAGTTCCTCCTTTGAGTCTTTAGAAGAAAAACAATAATTACAAGCCCAATAATAAAAATAAGCGTAGCAACAGTAACAGCAGAAAATTGGTTTCTCCTAACGACTAGGTGTAATTAAGGAGGAACCAGAAACTCCATATAGCGAATAACTTGTGAAAACAACTAAAGAAATCGATTAGATTTGATTCAATATATATATATGATATATATAGTTAAATGTAAGTTATGACAAAAGCACAAAATTTTGAGAAAGGGAATCTTAACCGATGCCCTATAAAATTCATATTTGCTCTAGACAAATCGAAATCTATCATAATTTTATGATTTTAAATTTTCATGAAAGAAATATAATTGGTACTAGTCATAATAAAAAAAAGTTCAAATATTTAATTATTTATTATATAATAATTTTCATAATTAATAAGAAAAAAACGAATGAATGAATAAACAATTTCACAACGATTCTATGAAGATCAAAGTAGAGAATTAAGAGAAAAATATTAAAAAGCTAAAGATGGAGGGAGTATTCATATATATATAGCAACATTAGGCAATTCGTAAAATAATCCAAAAAGAGATAAAGCATAGAGAATATTGTTGTTAATTATGATTCTTTATTCAATTATACTTATAACTTTTGTTTTGTTATTATATTGGGTTAGAGATTTCAGATATTTTTGCTATGGCATTTTGAATGATTTTAGCGAGTAAGGTATTCAATATTCTAGCTAGGATAAATCATTGGAGCCGTATATATAGGAATGATTGGATTATGGTTTGTATTAACAGGCTTTAATGTAGTATTGTATGATATTTTGGCAGGATATTTGATTCAACCATTTTGGTTTGCACTATTAACAGTATCTATAGCTAAATTTCTAGCAAAGTAACATTTTAATTGATTTCACAATAGATATTTTGGATTTCTCATAGGGAGATATTTTGTAAGAAATTATATTTATATGGCTATGAATGAGAACATTTACTTCATTACATGTTATTTGGCGACTGAAAGAAAACCAGTGAAAGTTATGTATTTAATATAATTTTTGGCAATTCCTACCATTTTTAAAACATATGCTTGTGGATTGTTTAGAATTACACATTGGGAATTCATCCATCCTACAATATTTGGTACTGTGGTTTGGGCAGGATTTTGGGTATACATGGGGTCAAACCTGGAATCCTTATCTGACTTATTATAATCAGGAGACACAAGTAACTATGTTCCATTTTGGCTGAAATTAGGAATGTTTATAACCATAATATTAATTATTTATTATTTCATCAAATTGACTCAATCCATATATTAAGAAATTTAGAACGATGCAAGTTTGGCTGAGTTAAGTCATATTTTGGAGAAGGAGGAAGAGGAGGAGGACAAACTTATTCATTAATAATTAGAATCTGATTTGTGATAAACATAATAGTAATATAATTAAGATTAATATGAATATTGTTTAAATAATTATATTACAAATTAATATAAAAATGAATTACAAATTTTCATTTCAAAATTGGTCATAACATATCATCTTTTTTATTTTTATGTAGTCATTTTGTCTCCATTTTTTCCATCAAGAGTATCCACTGAAGTAATATCAACAAACTAAACTTTCAACTATTTTTGTTCTCTTTAATCATTTTATTCAGTATTTTTATTTTTTTTCAAAATTGTACTTTTTCTAGGATTTGTTTGCTCATTTGGACTTTTCACATCTTCATAATTATAATTATCTAATCCTGAATTTACTGATCCAAATGTTTAAATTTGATGAGAATCTTTCTAAGCTTTTTAGGGATTCTTTTAGACTTAAAATGAAGGTTAGATATTGTTAAGATTATATTAAGTTCCTTTACTTTCTTACTCCTCTTTTATTGTTTGCAAATGCTCCTATATACCCTCTACTTATTTAAATTCTTCAGAGTTAGGACAATTGAATTCATTTTACTGTTTTTAATTAAAAATTGTCCTCTATTTTTATTATTAGTCTTGAGATGATTATATTTGATTGATACTGATATCATTCATACTTATACCATCAATCTCGTTTTCAAATTCTTCATCAATGTCACTATCTTCCTCATATTATTTCTTAAACATCAATTATTCCAATGCTCCCTTTGTGTCCTTCAATGCAAATTCATCCAGACTTTCTATTGGGTTATATTTTCTTTCAGGTCCTACATAACCATCCTGTTCACCATAACCAGCAGAGTTGTGATCTCCATAAATAAATTTTTTTAATTAACTAGTATTTAATTTTTAATTCGTTTCAAGTATTGATCCAAGCATACTTAAATTATCCATCGATTGAATAATATTGTTCTTTTCTCTCTTTTGATGCTAAATCAAAATTAAAGGGATAGAGGCAACAAGATTCTCCACTTTGAAAAATAACTACCTTGAAAAAATTACATTCACAGTAAGAATATATTAATAACTTACCCTTTTCGTTTTAATTGTACTTTAAGGGAAAATAGACGTATAATTATCTGGTTTCCCTGTTGGTAGATGTATTTTAGTGGCAATCTATTTTTAGGAATGTGCCTAAATTTATTCTAACATAAAATAATCTATTACCATTTAATTCTTATAAATAGATATCAAAATAATTTGATAACTTTCTTTTTTATTGTCTATATAAAACTACTAATTAAGAAGAAATTTTCAATTCAAATTTCTAAACAGCAACATTTGATTAACTATTATCAACTGAAATATTTAATTAGATGCTGTCTCCAAATACATATTATGCTTTGTTTAATTAAATTTTGACTTTTGTATTCTAAATTTAATTGTTTTCTTACCCCTGTTGAAAAGCAACACCTTTTGTCATTTTTTGAAACTTCTGAATATTCAATAGGAATAACATTTTAAATTGGCAATTTTTACAATATATGAACTACTACTCTATGTTTTTTGGGTACTTTATATAAATTTTTTTCATCTTCGCTTTATATACTCACAGAGAGAAAATAAAGAATTCTACACTGTACCAGTTTGTAATAATTAACTGTGAAACTAGGGTATAATGAGGGAACTTCTAATTCAAAATATTTTTTGCAAGCTATAATTGGCATTTTTCTAAATATACAGCTTTATTATACATTCCAAAGTCTGCTATTTTTTTCTGCTTTTTATATATGAACTATTTATAGCTAAAGAATTAGTTATAAGAGTCTAATTAATTGACTTTCTCTTGTCCGCAGAGCTATATTACTTTTATTTGAATTCTTACTTTTAAATACAAAAGACCAGCTTAAATATCCTTCGTTTTGATTTTCATATACACCACTCCCTTTATAATCTCCCCAGGATAATAGCTAGGCTTGTCAATTTTTATAGAAATCTAGGCTTACTAAGGGGTTAGAGTATACATCATATTATAATAAAATAATTATAGAACCAATAAATCCTAATCTCTGATCAAAAATATTCAGGAATAAATTTTCAGTTCTAATGCAATAAATACTTCAACTTTAATTCCTTAATACAATTTGATTGTAATATTTAAAAATAAAATCTTTATAACTTAATTTAATCATTCAATAATATATTATGACTAATTCAATTACGATTCAATAAAATCAAGCTATAATAAACTCAATTCTCGCTGCTGCTCTTATTTAAGTCCCCTATTTAAAATATGTCCTACAATAAGCCTTTAGATTCAAGACTATTAATAATAATGAAAATAAAAAAATTCTTAATCAAATTTATCTATAAATTCATAAGACTTTTAGATTTATATATACTTTATCTCATAATTTAACTGATTATCGGACCTCAAACATTAGATTAGTAATAATTTCTGTTTAGATTTGATAGAAATTGTTAGCCAATTTTAGTTTATTACTCTTCTGTTGCTACTTTTTGTTTGAAACATAGTAAAAAGGAATCCATCTCGATGTGATTTCGCTTGAATAATTTATTTGAGTTTCAATCAGGAAAATCAGTTAGGATTAAAAAACCATAAAAGATAAAAAAACAATTTGGATAAGGATTCAAAACATCTGAAGTGTTTATTTAATTTATTTTAGATATAATGGAAGGTCAAATTAATTCTTCTATGATTCACATTATTTTCTTTCTTTCATCAGTAGTTTGGATACTCAGACTTAAATTCTCGAAGAACTAAAATAAAAAAAAATCCTTTGACCATGCATTATAAATTCTAAATATATTTAATCTCATGACAATGAACCTATCTTTTATAAATTTTCTTTAGCATTAAAATAAAACATTTAAGGTACGTTTAAATTTGATTTCATCATTTTCGTTAATTATTATTTACTCAAATGACTTTGATCATAAATATTTTACATCCTTTCTTATCTCCTTTCAATAATAAATTGTTATAATATCAATAATTTTCATTTTATATTCTGTTTAATGAATTTCTAATGAATACCGCTATCATAAAGTAGAATGAATCAATTTTTATAATTTTATTTTTCAATTCTGAAATAGTTATTAAACTTTTTTCTTCTATTTTTAAATTTATAAAGGAAAGTTTAGTTTCTACCTAATTTAACTGTTTATAATTAAAGATGTTATAGTATTTCCATAAAAGATTTTTGAAAAAAAAGTTTATTAATGTAATTGTTATAATCCATACATTCTAATAATTGGTCTTCCTAATATATCGAGCAAAAAATAATTTTCATCTTTTAAAGAATATTTATAAAATTATTTTTATACTATTTTAAAATATTAATTATAATTTCATTTCCTATCTTCAATGAAGGTAGTGTTTTAATGTATTCTCATTTTTGTTGATTTACAGACAACCTGGATAGAGTAAAGTTAATTAATATAATAATAAAAAACCTATTTGATCGAAATAATATTTTTTTGAAGTCTAAGTAGGATATTAAAGGAAAGATCTTAAATCGTAAAGGGTAAGGAAAATCATTTCATTCTACATTAATTTCAATAGATTAATCAAAATTCTATAATACAAAAAACTAACATTGTCATTTTATTTTATAGAAGAATCTATTAAATTAATCATATAGAAATTAACTGCCAACGATGAAGTATTGGTCAATTTTTAATGAGAGACAGATGAATACTATTTACTTAAAACATAGTTATAAATGAATACGTATGAATTCTGATAAATACTATTATAGGATAATAAATTGCTGATTTCATCTAGGGAGGTGAAAAATTATTAAAAAGCATTCATAAGATGCAACAGGGATCATTAATTGATAAATAAAGAAGATCTAAAGAGAGATTTGTTTATGAAGCTAACAATCTAGTTCAATAATGGAGAGACTTATTTGAGAATGGGTATCGTGATTACGCTGGACATTTTATCAAGCCTTCACTCAAAGAAGCAGCCAATCTAGTTGGATGTTCAAAGAAAACTTTAGAAGACTATTACAGCATAATTAGGAAAGCTTCTTAAATTATCAATATAAAAGAGTGTTTGAACATGAAAATGGGTTATTTGAGGTAACTCTTAAGGAAGGATCCCATTTTTAATGTTGCTGCCCCAGAAATAATATAAGAAGAGCATAATACTTCATAAAATGATAGCTGGAATAATATGATAATTGAAGCAGATGACGAGGTTTCGAAAGCATCAATAGATATTGATCAGTTTATAAATACAAATTAAACTGATCAACACAATTATGAAAATGAATTCACATCAATAACTTTCAACTCCGATTGGAAAGAAACACAAATAGACGATGAAATCAACCCTGCATAACCATATTAAGAGTGGAATTTCTATGACTTTTGACAATTACGTATTCTCTCTATATTTATACAACCAAACTATTTTTTCTAGTAATACCTCTTTGTTTATTTATTATTACTTAAAAATCTGTTAGAATATAAATTAAATTTAAATACACACACTGTTATTTAGGTCCTAAAGAACTAATCGATATTTATTTAAATGATACTAAGTTCTCATCATTTTACTCTTATCAAATTTAGTGGTTGAAATTAGTAATTAGTTATTAATTAATTTATAAAATTAAATGAAATCTGCTAATAAAAGCATTTCAGATATTTTTTTTCTAAATCAACGAACTCCATTAAGCGATATTAAAAATTAGTCCACTTACTTAGATTATTATGAAGAGCATTAACAATAAATATAAGTGCTAGAAAAAAAACTATTAGAATAACAATTTATTAATTCAAAATAAGCAGAAGAAATTGAATCACTAAAAAGTGATGTTCAAATTGCTAAAAAATTAATAGATTCCACTTAAAATCAATTAGATTAATTTTATCAAGAAATGAAGTAAAAAGAAGAATAATTATATAATTTTGAAAAGTAAATAAGAGAAAAGGAAATGGAGTTGATAAATAAAGAATTATCATTAGTAAATAGACAAACATAAACGGAAGAGACTTTTTTATAGTCTAATTAGGAAAATGTAGAGCCAGAACCATAAATTGATATCGATATTGCTAGGCATTTATTTGAAAAAAGAATCCATAAAGAATATAAAGCAATCTAAGAAAAATAGCAGGAATTATAAGCAAGAGAAAATGCTATAGTCTTTAGAGAAAATAAAATCAAAGAATTTATGAGTAAACTATCATCTTCAATGTGAATTTACTATTATATATATATATAAAGGGCTATATCCTCAAAATATTTTAAATTAATCTAACTCACAGATTGTAATATTCACTTAAATGCTCAATAAGTTTCATTAATTTCATATATTTGAATTACGATGATAGTTGTGAAATTTTATTTGTTAATATTGTTAATTAAAATGAACGACATAGAAAATGGATAAATTGAGGATGAAGAAGTTCCTTTAAGTTCAAATGAAGTGAAATAACTAAAACGAAAAAAGGGAAGCCAATATTGCTTTTGGTTTAGAAATGATGAGCCTTTAATTACTATAGGTCCCCATTGTAAATTGATATTTCTTAATAGAAGGGCCTTTTCCTTTATTTCTAACCATAGTTTTGATCTTAGGAACTTATTACATAGGATTAATATTTTATAAAAGCGATATATTATTTAGAATAGTACAAAGTTGCTCTGGACTCTTTTTAATATTAACTTTCCTAATAACTGCATTAAAAAACTAAGGCATAAATTACAAATAATCAAATACAGCATTTACAGAACGTATTTATTAAATCTAAGCTAGATTGGTGTTCAATTTGCTCCATGCACAAATCAAAAGGAACTATACATTGCAAAGATTGTAATATTTGTATAAGAGGGTACGATCATCATTGTATATGGATTGGGAAATGCGTTGGAGAAGGAAATTAATTTGCATTCAATGTTTTTATTTTGGCTTTTCTCGTTTTTTTTCTTATTAATTATGTTCTGTTGTTAATTTGATTATAAATATTTAATATGAAGAATTCAAAATAATTATGGTTCATGTGGAGTCAATCCTAAAATTTAAGTTAGAAATATGAAATGGAAACAAAGAAAGTATAACTAAATTAATCAAGGTTCTTGGGTCAGGAAAATTTGGTTAAGTTATAAAAGTTAAAGAGAGATTATCAAAAATCTATAGAGCCATACGTAGCATCCCAAAAGCTAAAGTAAAGCATAAGGAAAAATTGAAATCAGACGTTAATTAGCTCAAAAATATTGTAAAAAATAATAGCCTTATATATAAGAATCATGAAAATGTTATTAAAATTTATGAACTATACGAGGATGATAGGAACATACATATAGTGATTGAGTATTTTTAACAAAACTAATCTAGTTAAGTCTTTGCGAAGGTGGTTCATTGTTTGAAAAAATATTGGAAAAATACGTACTTTCAGCAGAAGAGGCTCGCTAATTGTTTTTGTAAATGATCCAATCCATAAATGTTTGTCATAAATATGCATTATGTCATCGAGATTTAAGAGTAAAATAATTGAAATATTTAAGCCTGAATCTTTTTTATATGTAGAACGAAAAGCAGAAGATATGAGGATTAAGGCAGTTGATTTTGGATTTTAATTGCTTTATGTAGATGATTACATTAAGAAACAGAATGGAATAGTTGTAGAATCCTCAAGATCAGGGAAAGTATTATACATTATTAATTGTAAGTTGTATTTTACAGCTCCAGAAATATTTGAAGGTAGACTAACCGAAAAATGTGACATATGGGCAGTTGGAGTGATTTTACATGTTTTAATAACAGGTGAATTGCCATTCAATGGTCAAACTGATGCCGAAATCTACAAACAAATTTAAAATTATGAAATAACTTTAAAAGTTGAAAAACCAGTTGCAGATTTATTGTCTAAAATTCTGATTGATCCTTATAAAAGAATGTCAATCTTTGATATATTGAAACATCCTTGGATTTAAACTCCTATTGATAAAACTATTTTCTTAAATCCAAACTTCAAATAGATGAAAGAACTATCCAATTAAAACCATCTATTAAGAGTATAATATTAAAGTAAACTTAGATTATGATGAATTTTTTGTCTGAATAGCTGCAAAAGGATTCTTTAGAAAAATTAAAGAAAATATTTGAAGAATTGGATGTTAATTCAAAAGGATTCATTTCAGTTTCATCAATTAAAGATACCTTAAAAGATTAGCCAGAATACGAAGAAATAAATTTAATTTTATAGCATTCTGAAATTCAGGATGATAAAATTAATTACAATAGTAATCATTTAACTAATTAGACTTTATTAATTAAATCTATGAGAAGAGATTATTTTTGAAAGAGGAGAAATGTTATTTGGCATTCAAATAATTTGATTTGAACAATACAGGAAAAATCACAGTAGACAATCTTTAAAATGTGTTGAAATCTGTTGATCAATTTAAATATATTTCAAAGCAATTTTGTGAAAGTCTAATAAAAGAAGTTGATAAAAACAATGATGGAGAAATAGATTATCTAGAATTTATTGATATGTTTTGTAAAAAAATCTGAAATAAATTATGGATTTAATATTATTATTTCAAAATAATCATAAATAATTTTGATTAATCTAATGTATTTTTGGATAAAAATATATCTAAATAATCAATGTTCTTCAAATTTTACATATCTCCCTTCACTTACTAAATAGTATCCACCAGCCACTTGCAATTCAATTTCCTTTTATTAGTCTTAAATTTATTTCCTTTCTTAATTATTTTTAATAGAAAATAAATCATTATCCAAACTGCCTCTTCCAAGAAGAATAGAAAAATTGGTTACAGCTTAAAAAACCGAAGCTTACCTTTGATACGCATCCCTTGTTTTGAATGTTTGATTTCTATGTATCAAAGAAACCTAATTTTCATTTTAACCTTCATTATTAATTTGTTCCTATTGGATAGGAATCGTAATCGATTTTCCTGATTATATAGAAGTCTGCATTCGGATTTAAGCAAAATCAGACCTTTTTATAGTATCTTTCTTATCAACTATATCTAACTATGGAACTCTGTCTCTTAACTCTGATTCATCTAAACTGGGACTTTATTAGAGAGTCTATTTAGATTTCCAAACGATTGCTAAAACTATATAGAAAAAACCAAAGAATCCAACAGTAGATAAAAGAATCATTCCCCAACGGGATGTTGAACCTCCAGTTGATTATTATACATAGCCATAAAGTACAGGGGCAGGCAAATACCCTAAAAGTTCTTGAAATAAATGGCTTAATGAGTTTCCGCTTGATCTTTATTCTCTTGGAATTGAAGTGATCATGATACCCATGATTGCAGGAACAGCACTTCCCCCAAAGAATAGTAAGAACCATAAGAAAAGTAAGGCAAATGCTCCATCATTTAAAGCTGGAATGAATGCTCCTGATATACTTGCTAATAAGGCTTCAAATGCTGCTATTTTAATTGCCATCGATCCATCATACCCTCCAAAGTTATTTAAGATTAAGCCACCCAAATATACTCCTGTAAGAGGAGCAGTCAACGATATTATCAAGAATGATTTAAACACAACTTCATAAGGCATCAGTAACACATTTCTAAGATAATCTGTTATCCAAAATTAAACTCCTGTTACAACAAAAAACAAAGAACTTAATGAGAGCATAGAAAATACAAAAATAGGATTCGAAAAAAATGTTTTTAAATTCTGCAAAAATATTGTCTTAAAATCCTCTTTTTATTCATCTGTTTTCCCCTAATCTTATTTTGATAACATTTTTTCATCACTCAAACTATAAACCAAAAAACACGGTATTAGCAGTAGTATTTACAAATAATATGGATAGACCCACTAATTATTAAATTTTGAATTACACTCTATGAAAAATAAAGTGATAATGAAGTCACTAAATATCCTGAAACAGTTCCTAAAGCTACTCCTAATTACATGTATGTTAGCCACATAGTCTTATGATTTTCACCGAATAAGTCTATCCAAACAGGGAAAAAAACTACTAGGAACACCAAATAAATTAATATTGTGTACTTAAAAGAATCCTGTTAAAAATCTCGATAAAAATAGGAGAAATATATTTTTAGTTAGAATAAATAGAGATAAACTTAGTATGCAACATAATACACTGATTGTAACTATATGCTTAGTTTTAAATTTGCCAAATATGCCTGTGCCTAAAAATGAACCTATTACAAGTCCTCCATAAACTGATGACCCCAGAAAACCTAACTAAAATTAGATTTATATTTAAATTAGTACTCCAATGTCATCTATCCCCAAATCTAATTTCATATCAGTTGTGCATGCTGGTATTATTCCGTGATCGAAATTTATTAGAGCATTTGTCACAAAATTTAACAAATATATTGATAAATTTTTGTTTTCCATTTATTTAATTAAAAATTCTTCACATACTTTTTTTAAAGAACGCTTTAGCTTCAACCTATCTACTTCAATAAAGCAATTAATAAATTTAAATATACAATAGTACATATGTACTTATTTATATGAATATCAATCAATTTAATTTCCAAAAACTTCGCAATCAGAATAATTCAAATATAGAAATTCATCTTCTCTGTCTTTGTATTTATTATATAATTCTTGAAGTGAAATGTCTATTTTTAATAAGAAAATTTACCATCGGATATTATGTTATTTCCACAATAGAAAAACAATGTTTATTAAGGTGATAATTAGAGTTTAGTTCTGATTTAGTTTTTAAACTCAGAAAACTTGACAGTTTAATTCACCAAGAATCTATTTTATTCAAATAAAATACTAAGGTCTTGTTAATGACATAATCTTGGCTTTTGGATGCTTTTAAACAACCATTGGTGTCATTTCTGGATATTTTTCTTTGTATTGTTACACTCTCTTCTTTCTGTCCTCCAATTTATGTTGTGCCTTATAGTCCTTCACACTCTAGGTTTTCGTGGCTTCTAGGGCTTAGCTATTCATTATTTTATTTTATTATATTTTGAAATTAATATCTCAATAAAAACTGTGCTAATAAACTAAGTTAATTATAAACAAAATAGAATGCTGATTAATATTTTAAATATTGAATAGTGTACAAATCTTTATTATTATTTTAATACATACTTTAAGAAGATGATAATAGAATATTAATAATTGGAATTTCAATTTTTCTGTATTTTAATAGAATACTATTAAATTTTAATATTTTTGCAGTTTCATTTTAGAAATTTCAATACAATATCTTAAACAATATCCTTTTCAAAATGGTAAAGCAATAAAAATTTTTTGAATAGAATTAATATGCAAATTATTAACTTTATTAAATTGTTGATATCATTTATTAATAAGTTTAATATCAAAAATACTTTAATATAATTAATATTACTGCAATTTTAGAAATTCTAAGGTCATATAACCAATAAAGAATAATTTTATGGTTATTTGGACTTTATAACATTTTTTTAAGAGATGATATCTCTCTACTCAATTTTTATAATTTAAAGATTAATTATTTATTTACTAAAATTATATTGAATGACTCTACATTTCGTCTCAACAAAAAGAATATTTAGTTAAAATAATAACTGTTAAGATATTTGACATATATAATAAGAAGTTTGATATTTAGTATACAGAAACTATAATTTCAATTATTCTAAAGCAATTTATATATAAATAATAAAATTTGATTCCTTGTAATATTTTATTAAAATAAAACAAAATGACAAAAATACCTGGAGCAATAGAGTTATATGAATGCTTGATGAATTAAAATTAATCTAGGAATTCTTCTTGTGTTTAGTATGATAATGGCTATTATTTAGATTTTGCTTTAAAGTTTTTTTAGCAATCACATTGTTACTTTTATCAATATACATCTACTTTGCTTAACAAAAATTCAACTCACTTCTTAAAGTTACAAGAAAGCAGAAAATTTTTCTTATATTAATCATAGACATGATTTGTAACTTTTTTAGATTAATTAAGTTTATCTTGCATATTAACTTTCTTTTAAAGACGATGCCGTATACTTTCCCATTCTATATTTTTAATTTATGTTTATATGCTACATAATCTACTATTTTGGAAGAAAGTCAATAATGCTAGCAACTTTTAATTTGGCATATATTTAAAGAGAAATTAACTCTACTATCCAATTAAAGCTATCAAAATTGATGTTTGCTGGATTAATTTTTTTTTTTACTGTAGTTTTCATACTAAATTACATTGATTATTTTATCTAATAAAATAATTATCATCTTTGTTAAGGTTAATATTAAATCATAATACATAGCTTAATTTTTTAATGTAATAACAACTGTTAGCTTTTTACTTTAAGGATTATTCTTACTACAAATAAGATAATTTACAAGGCAGATTAATAAAAATATGAAGAACTTGGAAAATGTTAATGATGAGGCTGATAAAATTGAAAAAATGATTAAAAAAAGATTGAGTTAAATTTGGTAATTAATTAATAATATTTAATAAGGATTCTAGTAATAATAAATATAATAGGATCCTTTTGTTAGTTTTGTGTAAAATGTCTATTTTGTTTTGATGAATGAAATTTTAAGAAATCAACCAGAAAGATATACATGTTATTACGTTAAAGTAAATCGATATCAAGACATTAGTTAGAAGACGATCCTACTTTGACAAACATTATTAATACAGCTTTAGAACTTTCAGAAAAGATGTTATCATTTTTTCTACCTTACTATGCTGCTTTGATAATTTTTTGGCCTAAGAAATCTTTAAATTAACCTTCCAATGGCAGATAAGATAGCACAGATATAATAGTTGAAACTTACGTCATTCAAGCTACAGAATTTCCTGATTAATCTTCAAGTAGAGAGTGATAGATATCAAATCTCCTTATTTACATAATTTAAAAAACAAGTTTTTTTTAGAATATTAGTAATGCAGAATTTTATATTTTTTCAAATATTATCCGAAATCATATAACTTGCACCCATCGTATAGAGGTTAGTACAGATGCCCCCCAAGCATCTAGGTCGGGTTCGAGTCCCGGTAGGTGCAAATTATTTTTGTATTTTTAATTTAATTAATTTGATATTCTCCTTTAGAGTGCCAATTCTATAAATTTCTGAAAGCCAAAAGAGTAATAAAATGGATTCTTAACACTTGGAAATTTTTAAATTAAAGTGGATTAAGTTGAATATTTTAATTTATCATTTGCAGAATTTAGCCTATAAAACATTGATGCATATATAAAAAATAAAATTATAAAAATAGAATAGAGTATTTTCATAAAAGTTTTGGATTTTGTTAAATTTTAGACTCCAACAATGTAATGAATTCATTCAGTGAGATCTATGTTATAATAATAATAAAAACCATTCCATCCTTATTTGTATCACAATCCTTAAGAATGTCTTCCCACATTTTTTCATCTATCTCATTTCCAAATAATTCATTTATTTCCTATTTCGTAATATATCCATTGCCATCTAAATCAAATAGTTTAAATGATTATTCAATCTTTTTTTTGCTTAAGGTTCTGTCTCTATTAATGGAAGCAGTAACAAATTCACTAAAATCGACTTTCCCAGATTTATTAGCATCCAGTTAAGGAAACAATTCTTCAACAATATGTTAAGCTGCTAAAGCATCTCCCTTATAAATCTTCAAATAAGCTTAATTTAAGGAATAAAATACCAGCAAGTAATTCTTCTTTACTTACAGTCCCATCACCATTTTTATCTATGTCTTAAAAAATTTTGAGTAAATCATCCTTCTCTTGACTTGAAACCACTTGAACAGTTATAAATTAGAGGATAGCGTACTTGAGCTTATTTTTAGAATCAAAATCTTATAATCTCTTTAAACTTAAATTGTTGACTTAACCTTTAGCTTTATTATTTGAAATCCAAGCATGTTACTGAGCTTCAGAAGCATTGATTCTGGCTGATGGGTCATAAAATAACATCCTTCTAATCAAATCTTTGGCTTGCATTGACACTCTAGACCAATCATTGCTGTCAAATTGATATGTACCTTTTCTCACTTTAGCCAATACTTCTCCTTCACTGTGACCAAAAAATGGAGGGTATCCACAAAGCAAAATATAGAGCAATACTCCCAATGACCATATATCGCATTTCTCATCATAACTTCCATTCAGAACTTCAGGAGCTACATAGAATGGCTAAATAGTTATAAAAATTTAAAATACTGTTCCAATTCTTTTATTTAGTTTTTCATCATTTACTAATTTGGCACTAGCACCAAAATCAATTATTTTTAAGGCTGCTCCTTAATTTTTGGAATCAAATAAAATATTTTCCGGTTTTAAATCTCTATGAACTATCCCCTTGGAATGACAGTAGGAAACAGCTGATAATATTTATTTCATATAAGATGCAATTTCTTTTTCAGTTAAAATTAGAACGAATTTGATTTTTTCGAATAGTTCACCACCTTTCATATGAATTTTTTAAAGATTTACCATCACAATATTCACTTATTAAGAAATACGAATTATCATCTTAATACATTTCATATAATTTAACTATATTGGGATGATCAATATCCATCAATATACTGGTTTCTTCTAATAATTTCTCTTAATCTTCTTTCTTCAATTTTGATTTTAATATTAATTTCATAGCTCTAATCATTCCTATCCTTAATCAATAAATTACAACCTGTTTATCGATGAACTACTTTATAAACTTTCCCAAAACCTCCTTACCCAATCATCTCTTTTATTGTATAAAATTCACTAACATTCTTTTTTGAATTAATCCTGACAAACATTGTCTATTTAATGATCCATTATTTTTCTTAACCTTGTTATTGAACAAGAGATCTTGTTTCCTGATTGTCATCCTTTTTGCCACTTTTCATTTCCTAAGAGTAATTGGTTTCTTTCTTAGGTGTTTGTTCTACATCTGCAATTCTTTCCTGCACTCGTTCCATCTGCTTTCCCTAATTGTTCAAATCTACAATATTTGCTTTATATTCTGGTTATTAGTATTCAGTTAATTCTTTCACCGATTCATTCAATTAGTTCATATCTAAAATAAGTGTATAATATGAAACCAATTGGATTTCCTTAACAACAACCCATGCTAATATTTATTTTAATTTTTATATGCCTAATTAATTCGATAAATAGCAGTAATTATTACCAATAATTTAATAAATTGCTCAAATATCTTGGCTTCAATTTCCATCTCTTAAGAATTATAAAAAATTTCAATACATAAATTAATTTAAAATAAACATGTTGCTCTACAATTTTCATTCTTAATTCTCATATTTATTTTGAATTAAAGATCCATTTTTTAAATGACAAAAAATATCAATTCACCTATCAAATAGTATACAGATCAATATCTTATTCAATAGTAATAACTTGTCTTATTAAAAAAAGAATATTTTATACAATCTGCTTGAAGCAAATGCAAAAAATTAAATTTTGTACATTCAATAATTAATTAAAATTTTAGAATGAGTTTGTCAATCAATTCCAAAATTTTTTAAATCTAAAATTAGGAATAGATAAACTAGCTTGTAAACTTTCTCAAGCTTAATGGTGAATTTACAAAGGGAGAATTTCATTTTGTAGATTAGGAGCAAGGCAAAAAATTTTCTTCATTCAGATCAGCCTTTTAGACAATATAAGAAAGCTTCCCAGATTTCAAACTTAAATTCACAAATCTCATAGGCAATGTATAATCCACTACAGATGCCAATTTAAAGATGAAATGTGAAGATACAAGGCAAACTAATTAAACAAAAACAAATGATCAAACTATTAGTATAGATTAATGTAGGACTTTCGTATCTCAATAGCCTCAAATGGCTGTGTAATAGTAAGTCGAACAAAAAAATTAACATGCGGAATATAATTAGGATGATAGTTTAAGGGACCAGGAAAGTAGGGTGTCTTCTGAAGAAATGGGGGATGACAACATTGAAGATGACAATCCATAATAACTCGTTTCTGAATTAAATGAAGATAATGATGAATCAGAATTAAAAAGTGAAGTTATTCATGAATTAGAATATCAGGAAAGCAAAAAATTATAATGTAATAGTGAATTGGCTTCACGAGAAGGAAATGATGCAGAAATCAAAATTCTCGGATTGTAAAATCCTTAAATAATTAAACTCTAAAATAATTTTATATTACAAATAATAGAAAAATTTTTTTTATAAGAATGGACTTAATTGATTAAATAATTAAATTTGGAGTAAAAATAAATGAATCTTTACAAACTTTAGTTAAATCTAGATCTTGATCAAATTTAAAACGGCCTAGAAGAGTTTATTAATAAAATTTCTTATGTCGAGATTGAATTTTGCTATTACACCAATTATACGATGATAGCCTAATCAAAAATAAATGAATATTTAAGACGTTTCGAAATATTTCCAATTAAAATAGCTGATAATTTCTATTTAGTTTCGAAAATCTAAACTCTATCTTATCTTTAAGAAATAAGTCAAATGATAAATAAAAATTATAGGGGAATTTATTTACATTTTTCATCATTAAAACCATATAAGTAAGAAAGTTTATAAATTAAAGATCTGACATAATGTAGATCACTGTATTATGAAAAGTTTTTGTCAGAACGGTTTAAAGAATATTGTATGAATCAATATTTTGATGATTAATGCTTTTTTTTAGAGATAAATTTTAGTCAGATTAAGTAAAATAGAGATTTATTTGAAAAATAAATTAAAAAATATATTCAATGCTATATAAAAAGTCCTTTTTTAATAAAATTTACACCTTAATGCAATATGGCTGATGAAAGGTAGATAGATGCATGGTTTAGTGAGGAAGTATAAGATCGATAATCAAATTTTGTCTATCTAAGAAAGGGAAGTTCATTCCTCTTGTTTGGAAACACAGTTGACCTTATAAGGGTGTTTCAAAAAATTATTGGGAAAGGATAAACATAATAAACTTAAATCACTTAAACAACTATAGTTATTGATAAGCAAAACCTTTTTTAGCCAACATTTGATGCTCAAAAAATCTTTGACTTAGACGCCTTTGTTAACATCTTGGATCAAAGTGGATATAAAAAAATTTAAAGTTCACCTCAAGATTTGATCCTATAGAATTAAACAAACAATAGCTTTAATTATCTATGTAATAAAATATTAATTATTTAAAGTGAAAGTCCTGGTAGCGATATGTAATTTTCGATTGCAGAACCAAGACGAAAAGAAACTCCTAGCTATTTATACAAAATTTGATTAAAATCCATAAAAAAGTCAACTTTGTAAGTTAGATAATGAATTATTTTTTCTTTCTCAAGTTGGTTGTTAAAATGGAAGGACTGATAATTTTTAAGTGACGATTAATATATCTCTCAACAACACAGGTGTTTTTTCCCATTCCAAAATCATAGAATTGAAAGTATAAAATAACTTATAATTAGCCTAAATATTTGGATAGCGTAATTTATGAATACTTTTACTAAGAATTTTAGGAAAAACTAGTTCAAAAAAATTCTTCAATTCAATTTGTTAAAATAGAAGAAGGTATATATAAACTTTAATGTTAAAACATTTAACTGATAAAATAATTTGAGGATTATTTCTCCAAATTTGTAACATTAAAAGTAACATTAAATGAAGAATTACTAAGAGTTTTCGAATTTAGTAGTTATAAAAAATAAGAATTCTCTAAAAAAGGTGTTTATTACAAAGTGGAATCTGATGGATTGATTTTTATTTCAAGAAGCATGGATGCTATTAAAATTGTTAAGCACAGCTTATAAAATTATAGAGGATTTATTATAACGATGCATAGTTTAAAGTCTTAAAATTAAGAAGAAAAACCTGAAAATTATTAATTAGTTTCAGCCAGAATAGGCTATACAAAATACATTCTGGGAGACTTTATAAAAAAAATGAATCATCAATAACAAAATATACGGATTGAGGAGATAGAAGTTAAGGAAGAATAAGAAGTAAGTGCATTTTGTATTTTCCATTTAAATTTTGACATTTAGAGAAACAATTTTAATTCATAGAAAATGGAATTAGCAACAATTCAATTATAAGAGGATATAATTTTAATGATGTAAAATCTATACTTTTTTGAAATTAAGGCTGATCAAGAAACTGGCAAAGCTTTATTTTCAAATATTATTAAAAATCCATAAATTTATGTCACATTCAAATAATAATACAGTGATTATTATATTACTATGTTGGGAAATTAAAAAATATTCAAAGATTTATCTGAAAATTTAATCAAATTTAATGAGAACCAAAAACAAATTGTACAATTTAGTATTTATATTGATTAATTTTGTAATTTTCAAAATATAATACAATTTGCAGAAAGCAAAAAAAAATTAAAATAAGATTTCGAAAAAAAAGGCTTTGAAGTTGATGATTAAAAAACTAAATGGATAATTCAATCAAAAAGACCTTCTTAAGCACGTAATTAATTCAATATTTTTAGTTTTAATATTATCCATTTTAGTCCCAAAAATGGCTGAAGAAGATGAATCACGATATTTGTAATATTCGAATGAATAGAATGAATAGTTTTCAAATATTTCCATGATTAAAAATGAGAATTCATCCTTTTAAAGCAAATCATTCTTTTTATAATATTAGGACATTTTTGAAGATTGGTAACAAAAACTTACTTCTAACAGTATATATCAGAATGATTAACTAAAAGTTAATAGAAATGAAAATAATAAATCTGAATTATAATAACAATCATAGCAATAATAGTAGTAATAATAATAACAATAACAGCAATAATAACAATAATATTAATAACAATAACAGCAATAATAACAATAATAATAATACTAATAACAACAACAACAATAATAATAATAATAAAATTAATAATAATAATAAACAATTTTATCTTTTTAACATGAAGATTTTAGCCAGTAAAATCTAATACTACAACAATCATAATAAACAAATCAATTCCAATTCGAAGATTTACCAAGAAGCAAAAGTCCATTTGATAATTAAGATAGTCATGCAAATCTTAGTAAATCATAAATAAGTAATAGTTAATCAAGTGAAATAATAAAGAATTCTTTTTAATTTTCAAATATTAGGAATTTTCCTTTTGAAAAATAATGTTTATTGGTAGAATTTTAAAAAAATTAAAGATAAATTGTACCTCCGATTGATGAAAAATTGATTCAACATTTGACACAAAATTTTAAAAATGAAAAATTTGAATATTTTGAAGCAAATGTAGATTAAGATTATGTTAATTATTTTAATAATCTTGCATAACAAACAATTAATTTGTATATCATATAAAGACCAGATAAAGAATATCATAATGAATTTTCAAAAAAACTTTTGTATTATTTAAACTATGAAGCATTACTTGAAAAGTTTATGAGTCATAATTCACTGATTATCATTTGCTGTAAAGCAAATAAAGCAGCACGTTATTAAATTCCACATAAGGATAAAAGTTATTAAATTTGTTTAAAAGATTCAAATTAAGTGTTACCTTTTTTATGGATCAGAAGAAAAACTAATGGAAATTGAAAATTACAATAATTTTATATTTTATTTAGAATATTAAATAATATTAATATTTTTACCATAGATTGTCATTCTTATTTTCAATTATAAGCTAAATAAGAAGACTGATTCAAGGATTTATTATTTATTTCTCAATCAACACTATAACTTCTCATTTAAATAAATCTTCTAGAAATAATGCTTCAAAAAATTTTTGGTATCTTTTCAAATAGTGAAGAATC
Source organism: Paramecium tetraurelia (assembly GCF_000165425.1). Classification (NCBI taxonomy): domain Eukaryota; phylum Ciliophora; class Oligohymenophorea; order Peniculida; family Parameciidae; genus Paramecium; species Paramecium tetraurelia. The sequence goes on along the minus strand of NW_001799177.1, from coordinate 326,504 downwards.
ATGAATAAATTAACACTCCAATATATGATCGAATAATAAATTTGTTTAGAATTGATTGATTTGAAAGTTATATTGATTCCAATAATATTAATTATTACGAAAATTATAAATGTTTAGAGTCGAAAATATAATCGATACTAGATATCTAGCTTTAATAATAACGTGCTCATTCGATTTTCTATTTCTTTTTCTTGTCACTTTTATTTACGATTTTATTACTTAGACAACTTTATGGGTGAACTTGGGGATGCATCTCATACTTTTAGGTAATATAATGTAGACATTTTAATAGGACTATTTATTTACATCAGATAGCATTTTCGGAAAAAATAAGAACATAAAACGCTAGTGATGGATATTACTTTTATAGTTTTCTTTATTGCTAAGTGTTTCTACGAAGCTTTTAACACTCATTAAACAAACAATTATTTTGGGTATTTTTACATATCCATTCTCTTTCATTTATTTTAAGGTACTTTGAGATCCCCCTTTTGTAAAATTGCTTTGCCTTTTTTATACTGTGGATTTTTAATTCAATATTTGATAATACCCTAAAAAATAGAGAAGAATCGAGATTCATTATTGTTTCAATTATTTTTTTTGGGAATAGCCTTGATGAATGATTTTGCTATTCAAATATCAGAACACAAGCTTAATTAAAATTATAAAAGCTAATATGAAGAGAAAATTCAACAATTAGAACTCTTGAGTGATATTATTTATAAACTAAATTTAGGAATTCTTGCATACGATTAAGATAAAAAATTAATTTATCGGGGTTAATATATGGATTTTATACAAGGTATGATTGAACCTAATCAAATAATTGAAAATAATATGGATAACCCAAATCGCTCCGAAATTTAAAATTCTTAGAGCATGAGATTAATATATCATAATCGAAATTAAAGTTCAAATGTTGAATTCTTAGATGACATAAAAGTATCCGAATATATCATAAATGAAACAGTTAATAAATAGACTGTTTCAATAAGATAAATAATAGATAATGGTAATCAATAATAAGAATACGAGTCAATTTATTACAAAGTCAAATTGTTTGGGTAAAACCTCGAAAAGTTTAAGTATCATTTGAAGTTTACTTAGATAACTCATAACAAATAGCCATTATTTTTGTTTACCTTCTAAGTATTAATCAAATTTATTTTAGTTAATTAATGACATCTCCATATATAGTGCATTTAAAAAAGACTACAAGTTTAGGAACAGTCTTATTAGTTCACTCAGTCATAAATTGAAAACGCCTTTAAATTCAGTGATTACTTATTTGGAAAATTGCCTTAGCAATTAATTTCTTCCAAAAGATCTCATCGAAACTTTCATCAAACCTTGCTATTGGAATTCAAAAATTCTGTTGTATCTTATTTAAGATATCCTTGAATATGTATCGATCTACTCCTAACAAAAACCTATTTTGACAATTAAAAATATAGATATTCACAAATTGCTTTTCGAGATCAAAGACTTAATTATGACATAATGTAGCATAAAAGGCATTCAATTTACAATCAAATATAATAATGAAGATATCAATTAACTTCAAGCTGAAAAAAAAGAGATGTAAGATTTTAATTATTTGTTTAGTTGTTGCTTTATTTAATCAGATCTCAATAAGCTAATGAGAATCTTAGTCAATCTTTTGAATAACGCTTATCGATATACTCCTTAAGGTGGATAAATTGAATTAACAGTCAAAGAAATTAAAACAGCAAGTTCTCGAATGATTAAATTTGTTGTATAGGATAGTGGAATAGGATTAAGTAAATAGGCCCAAGATGAAATTAATAAGTAAATGCAAATTCATCAATAGCTAACTCAGAGTTCCAGAAAGGTTATATTTTTATTTATTGTAGTAAAGCATTCTGTAAACTCAATCTCTTGATCGAGGAATTAGCTATTCATCAATGAACTTAAAAAATGAAGTGCTTGGCATTAGTTTAAAAATAACAACAAAATTAATCAATTAATTAAATAGGGCTTGTCCACTTATAATTGAGAGTAGTCCTGGATAAGGATGCAAATTTGAATTTTCAATTTGTGATTTAGATTTACCTAGTGCATCATAACAGCAATCTGCTTCAAGACAAAGGAAAAATGAGTCAATGAAATCAAATAATCAAATTTAAGAGTTCTTTACTATTTAACCAGATCCTATTAGTAATGAGCAGGTAGTTATTTAGTAAATCAGAAAAATAGATAGAATTAATCCAAGTAAGGAAAAGACTGTCAATACTATTTCTCGATCATTTTCCAGACAAAAATCTAAAAGTCACAAATCAATACCATCGCTTTGTTTGGTATAAAAAAGAAGCACTTAAAATTTATTATCAGAAACAGGAAATATAGTAATAGTAGATGATGAACCATTTAACCATATCACTTTGGAAATGATTTTAAATAACCTGGGATATCATAAAATTATACATTGTTACAACGGGTAAGAGGCAGTAAATTTAGTATCTTAATAAAAATGCATAAGAACTATATTAATGGATATAGATATGCCAGTCATGAATGGTATATAGGCATCATAAATTATAACAGATTTAATAGATCGAGAGAAAATTATGCCATTATAGATTATTGCTTGCACTGCTCATGAAGATGAAGACACAAAATAACTTTGTTAGGATGCTGGAATAGATTAAATTGTTTTCAAGCCTATTTTTCCTTAGGTTCTGAAAGATGCTTTATAAATCAAGCATTGAGTATAAATTTGTATTAAACTATTGTAATTTAGCTTTAATATTATTTTTTGATTCTCTTTCTTAATAGTTTATCTTTTGAGATTTTCTTTTACATTTTGCTAGTAATTGGTAAAATGTTACTCACATTTTTAACTTATTATATAGATCCTCATATATTATCAAATAATAAAGTCATTCTGTATTGTTTTAATTATTGTATCAAAAATATATAATTGATTAAAGAATAGTAATTATAGATGTCCATAGTTTTAATTATTCAACTTTATATTTTTTGTTTCAAAAACAATTATAGATAAATTACAATTTATCCTTTTGAAATTGAAACTTATGGAGACTTTTTAGAATATTTCAAAGAGCCCAGGTGTAACCTATTAACTCTTTATTCGAAAAACTTAAATCAGAGCCAATAATTACAAAAAAGTAGGATGTCCAATTTATGTGAGCAAGATGAACCTTTAATAATCACCAAGATTAAATTGCTAATTAAAATCCCAAATTAATGGTGACAAAAAATATAAGTTAAGATCTAATTCTTTAAAATATGATTATAACAACACATATCGACAGACCTATAATAAATGCATAATCAATTAATAATAAATCAACTAAGTTCCAGAAAAAAGAAGGGTTGAATCTATGGAAGAATCAATTTACTACGGATAACAATATAAGCATTATACATAACCTCAAAAAGAATTTAACATAGTTTTACCATAATAATTGTTACAAAAATAAAAATAAAAGTAAAAACAAAAACCGAAAATTGTTGAAACTTAAGCAATAACTGAACCTTCTTTAATTGAAGCCTTACAACCATGGGAATCATATAATAATTCTTTAGCTTACTATTAATGAAAATTTTAGGTACTGTTGATTAATGCTTAATAATTATCATATTATTCAGAATAAATTATTCTCCTCCACGAAGCAGGTTACTACTTCTATCTTTGTTGCGATGATATTTTAGACATCTCTAATGATAGCAATCTATTTATCTCTTTCGATAGTATTTTATTGGTATTGTAATTCATACTCCTAGCATTATTAGTTTCTTTATTGATTTCCATTCTTGGCTGCATTGAACTCCTAATTTATTAAATTAAAATATTCAGTACAGCATGAGCATCTCTAGATCTCTTATCTTATATATCTCTATTTCTAATTGTCTCTTATAAAGCTTCTTCATCACTTGCTTTTTCTCTTGTCAAACTTTCAATGGCATTAAAGATAGCTGCTAAAATAGTATCTGTATCCTAAAAACATTGAGAATATTCATACTCTGGCATTCTTTGCTTCTGCATCTTCTTCAGCTTTGATACTTTCCTTAATTGAATCTCTGATTGCTTCCATTTTTTCAATTAAAGTTTGAACAGCTGTTGGTTCCAATGTTGAAGTTAATGCAACCATAGCAGTGATTGGGTTTTCTTCACTTTAAACTTATATAAGAGAGATACCCAATTTTGGCTAATTAAACTAAAGCTTCATTGATTGCCTCTTCCTCAATGAATGATCCAGCTTTGTGTTATGCAGCTACATCCCAAACTTAATGCAATTTTGGAAGGATAACTTCGAATGCTTGAACCATCTCTTTCATTTAAGTTGTTCTTGTTGAGAAATCTAAATTATCTTATCTTCTAATGTCTCTTAAGGTATCATCTTTGGCTTAGAATACTTTAATTTATCTGGCTTTCTCATTTATTTCTGCCTAATAAACTGCTATTGCTTCATTTAATCTCTTTGCTTTAAACTCAGCATCTTTAATTTCATTAATTGACAAACTGATTCTTTGACTATAATTTTAAAGATCTTTCTTGCATTAAGATCCGATCTATGCTCTTTCATTGTCAGCATCAATTTATTTACCCTATTCAAATTACAATATAATTGTACTTCCAAATCTCCCTTTAAGTCGTTTAGCAATTTACTCACAGCACTTAATGATTCATTTCCTCTCAATTACAAGGCTATTGTCTGTAATATTTTTGAACCAAGTGGATGGTCTTAAATTTCCTCTAATTTAGAATATGAAGGATCGTCCTATAGTGACAGTTTTTTGTGGCCTATGATCTCTCATAAAGTTTTACTCTTCTCAAACGCAGAGTGTTCCTCCTCATTGTAATGTTTCTTACACACAATGGGATGTGTAAACAAGCACAAGGCAATTACTAATGCTACTAAAATTTTCATTAATTAATAAACTAAGCGTTTTTGAAAATTCTGATTTATATTATGTACTTTTATTATAAATCAAATGACAATAATTCTCATAAGATATCAATTCCCAAAAAGAATAATAATCATTTGAAACGATAAGAAATAGTATTTATAAAATCATAATCTAACCATTGAATTTCCATATAGCATTTATTCCATTGGAACCCTCATGTTATTTGAAGCATTTCTATGATGGGATACCTTGAATTGGGCCATGTTTTAGGAATTTAAGCAAGAGTTCATAGGATTTTAAACTGAATGATATTGTATCTACGATTACTGATATCCGTTAGAATGGGTTTACAATAATCTATGATAATACTATTATAATTTACTTAATTAAATCTGAATTTTATTATTATTATTTCTATTGTTAAACTTAAAAACACTAATAAGATTGATTCTAACTTAAATTGGTTTGCATCAGTTTTTAATTTGTAGATGAATTCCCTCTTCTTAATGGAGTTTATCCTTATGAAACATTTGCTACCTACTTAACCGGTGTAGATAATAAAGAATTGTTTCTAGTTTGCACATTTTATTACTGTTAATCAAAAATGATTGGTTTTTATAGAAGAGTTGGTTGAACATATTCAACAGTTTCATCTTTTTATGCTATTTAATTGTATTAACTACCAATAAATGAAGATTTTAAAGGTTTCTCATGAGATTGATGTAATGATTAGTAATATTAAAAATCATAAGAATTTTATAATCTTGATGCATTAGATACTTTGAATTAAATTGAATGATTGTTCTAATTAGTTAGTGCTTTTTATGAACCATTGATTGATTGGCTTCTTAATTTTTATGGCGTTTATTAAGCCATCATTTTTATTTAAGGTTTCTTTGATATTTCTTCTAAATTTTTTTCATCTATTTTTTGAACCTATTCTATTTTATCACCAAAAGTGGCTGTCACTTTCTTTAATGGTAATTAATTTTCTTTGTACGCTGAATTGATTTTGTGCAAATTTAATCTAGGGATTGTTGCTTCTTTCTACATTTTATCTCTTCTATTATGAGGATTTGGAACACATTATTGTAAATTATTTAATCTATTATTAATATCCTATAATGTGGACCTCAGGAGTTCACAACTAAGATCTGACCTATTATAAAATTTGACAATATTACTCTTAACGAATTGACATATAAAAATTTATTAATAATATATATTGCTAATTATTTCTTTGTTTTTTACGCTTTTCCAGAAACTAAAAATTAGGACATTATCACTTTTAAAGATTGAATTTACAGAAATCAAATTCCATTACTTTAGACTGATAGTTCATTCATTTAAAATAACTGAAGAACAAAAAATATAATAATTGACAAAAAGTCAAATTTAGATTGAAATCTCAAACACTAGAACCTTTTATAATTGTAAAGATTATCTGTATCGAAATGTATAATAGAATTTGTTCCTATATGAATATCAGGTTTATTTGATTAAGAATAATATAATATATAAAAAATACAAAGTTACTTATCTAAACTTCCATTAACATTTGTTTTATTTATTTATTTCAATTACCTTATCAACCATAATTATAATTAACTACATACTTAAATAGAATTTGGAAATTCTGCTGGCATGTAATATTAATTGCCTATATAAATTAATTCATTAATATGATTAAAAATTTTAGGAAATTACAATTCTAAGTCTTGAATTATAATAAAATTGTTACAATTTCAGAACCCAAAACAATTGTAGATAAAATTAAAGTGGGTGGACAACTATTTTTTGGGACTTTAAAACATGTAAACATAAAATTTATCCATTAGGGCGTCAAATCTTGTTATAATGACTTTTAATTAACAAGATCATTTGGAGACAGGTTAAATGCTTACTAATTATACCTGAAATTTCATATTGATAGAGAATTGTTCAAAGTTTTTCCTTTCCTATTCATATTTCTATTACCAGGTTCGGTTGCTTATTTACCAATGTATGCATATTTATTTCCAAATGCAATACCCACAAATTTTTTATTTGAGGATTAGTATTAGTAGCGATAAAACTAAAAAATAATTCAATAAAAAATGGCCTCAAAGCTATTATTTTAGCAATAAAATATCATTAAAAATTTTAATAATGCTACTTAATTAAAAGAAATCTTTATTCTGAAAAAGAATTTATTCGAATAATAATTCAACCTTAAAAATTTGAACTCTGATTAATTAAATCTGATATGCCAGCATTTCTAAATGGAATATATTTCATTGCTAAATGTACCTAATAAAATTTTTCACTTTATTTTCAACTTTCATAATTATTTTTATAATTTTTACTATTATTTAATAAACTCAAAGAAAAGAAATTTATATTAAGACCCTTATAAAATACTAAATATCGGAAGACCTTTTTTTGTTGAGTTTATTAGATAAAAATTATTCATATATCAGCTGGAAATGTATTTTGAGTATGTAAAATATTTGTTTATATTCAAAGATAAATGCTTAAGATTTAATCTTTGATTTTCAGGATAGAAATTATTATAAATATGCATAAGAAAGGGGTTTGAGCATAGGAGGGCTAAAATTAGAGAACTATAACGGAGATTGGGTTAGATTTACTTAGTAAAGTTAATTAACAATTTCATAAAAAACATGGTTTTCAATATTGTACTCTTAACTATGATGAGATTCTATAAAACAAAATTCATATTGATATTGATATGCTATATGATATATTTTATTTAATAATGAATTCTTTTGTCTGTAAATTGTTTTTATTTGAATATTAGATCTTTCCATAAATTCAAGTTTCTTATTCAAATATAATATATAAAATAAGAACTGATATAAATCATAAATTAATATTTTATAAAGTTACTTTCAAGGTGGTATAACTATGATAAAAGAACTTTTATTTTGATACAAACACCCTAAGACCATAATTTGATTGAAATAATCAAAATTTTCTTTTCGGATAGAATAGTCAAAGTTATTAAATTTTAGATTAATTTAAGAATTGTTTTATTAAATTTTGGAACTTATCAAGAAATGATGTAAGCTGATTTAACAATTAATTGAATTAAGTTAAGGGGAAATTAGTAACTAATTACTAAATTTTTTTTATTAAAATTGTGAATAAAGTGCAGTATAGGAATAAGTTAAATTCTTATTACTAATCTACCGAGATTGAAACTGCTTCAAAAACTTAGGGGAAGAATGGGAAATTTTATTAATATGAATTTTTAACAATAATATATAATTAAGTATAGCTAATTTTTATTATTGAATTTTTAACAAATCATTTTTATATTCATCACAAAATATCTTATTTTATTAATCAAAATCCAAACATATTCATTAGAAATTCTAATATATTTAAATAGAACATATATTATAAAGGTATGTAATTGATATCATGAAACCATTTCTTTGTGTTATTTATTAAGTGTCCTCAAAAGAGACAATAGTTTGTCTTCTATTTTCTCATCTTTAATATCTTATTTTATGGACTTAAAATTTTATTTCATTAAAAACTTTTAAGAGTTTTTGTAGGTGAGTTCTGAATTGATAGATAAGCCTAGATTATCAAGGACTTTTTATTTGATTTAGGCATTGACACCATTGTTTAAATATGGAATCGGTTAACTTTACTAAGAATATATTATGATATCTCCAGTGTTAGAGTTTACTAAGATCGAGGCTCCTCCACATATTATCTTTCTTCTTCTCTTCTTCTGTGCTGAGAAATAATTAGCAGTATCACTGTAGTAATTTCTTAATATATGTTTAGCAGATGAATATTTAACCTTATGAATAATGGCTGCCTAAGCAATGATAATAAAATTGATACTTAATAAATTGGTAAGTGATCTTTAACTACACTATGTATCAGATTAGTTTTGGTATCTGAATCAATAGGTTTTCTCTTTTTGATTTAATTTGTCTCTCGATCCGCTTACTACACTAGCTTACCATCCTTTTATTTTTCTGGGAAGTTCATGAGGCAGACAAATCTGTAAAAAAATAATTAGTGAAAAAATTAGCATTATTCATTTTTAATATTTGAACAATTAAAATCTCAATACTATAATATACAAATGTAATATTTATTCTTAAAAAATGTATAAATGTAAAGGTTTAATGAAATCTTAAGAAGAGTGTAAGATATTATAAAATAATAATTTTTTAATATTGAATGAATATTTTAATAAAATTTAAATATAAATATTCAACTTACTTCATCTTGAAAACATTCGAATATTAATTCACCTTGTTCATTCTCATATTCTCTAATCCTATCTTCAGTTTTTAACTCATTTAATTCCAAAGTCTCAGAATTATCAAGGGAAGTATCTTTTGGATGGAACATATGAGCACACAAGTCTAAAACTGTTTTTTTGTCAATTTCAGCTGCCTCGTTTTCTTATGAAATAGAAATTTATCAAATTACCTGTATTGATTACACTGTAATATTCAACAAATTCACTTATCCTTTCTACAAACTTGCATTCTTGCATTTATTTAGCAAAATTCTCTTTACTCAGATAGGACAAACAAATCAAAACATGCATCAAAACTGAAACTTAAATCTAATCTTTAATGAATTTCAATAACTATTCCATCACCTGATGTGAAAATCTAGGTTAATGTTCCAAATATTATAAAGTATATGGAGTGTGTATAATATTTGCTAAAGTAGCAGAAGCAAAGTCAAGGCAAAAAACATGAATCTTAGCATTAACCGACTTTTAAATTAAGTTCACAATCCATTAAATCATTTCATTATGTACATAAGTTGGAATTACAGTGTCTTTAATACTAGCCTTCTACAAAATTGCCAAACAAAATCTTTATGTCACAGAACCGTTTTCTTATTCCTTTAAAATTTTTATTATTTTTTCTATTATTATCATGTTTCCATTATAGGTTAAATATTCAACTCCCCTTAAAGTACTACTAATTACACTAATTAAACTTGCTATTGCATGTCTAAGGCTTTGGTTATTAATATCCAATAAATTAACTACAAAGTCAAATTTTTCAGTGGCTTCGATATTAAATACATCATTTCTAATCAATTCATAGACCAAATTTTTTCTTAATTCTGGTGCAATTTATAATGCATTTACCCTTAATGAAAGCAATACCTCTATCATGCCATCAACATTCTTATCCTAATAATTCTTAAATAGCTTAGTTTTATGCTCATGCATAACTTATTCAGTAATTAATTCTGTTCCTTCAGGCTTACCTTCATTAATTATTACTTTATGATATTTTCCTAACTAAATTTTATAATTCTCTAAAGTTTCGCTAAGATTCTCATTTTTTGCTGTCTCCTTTAATGAATGCAATAATTGCAATAGGTTTATACTGACTGAAAATATCTATCTGCCTGCTTATAAAATTTATTAGTATTTTTTATTAAATTGCTTTTATTCCTTTTCTAAATTGATTTCCCTTTTTGTTTTCATATTATCACTTTTTAACAATTAAAATATACGAGGTAAATCCTCTCCTGTTTGTTTAATAACTTATTATTTATTTAGCATCTAGAGTTCAATATTAATTATGTACTTTATTGGAAACCTATTTGCTCTTAATTTCTGCTTCAAAGCATTCCAGGGTATTGGAATAATTAGAGTATTTTAAGTACTCCTTAATATATTCATTGATTTCATTACTATCTGGGAGAGATGATTATGCCTAATTTGAATTAGCGGTTCTCATAACTATATTTGAAAATATTATATTACTAGGAATTCCCTTAAATTGTATAGGAATATATTTTATAAAAAAGATATTTATTTATGCTCTCATTCCATCGTCAAGCTACAAAGTAATTGCTCCTTAAGTGCTCGAACATGTTTTTCAAGTAAAGGCGATAAGAAACCAAGCCATCCCAAATTTGTATTTGGAGTTCCAAAGGAAACATTTCCAAATGAAAATAGAGTAGCTGCAACACCTGAATCAATTAAAAACTTAGTCAAAGATGGTCATCAAGTAGATACTTATTATATCTAAATAGGTTCTAATTGAGTCTGGTGCAGGTTTAAAGGCTAATTTTGCAGATAATGTATATCAAGAAGTCGGAGCAAAAGTAGTCGACACTAATTCAGTTTATGACTAATCTGATGTAATCTTAAAAATAAGACCTCCTGAAAATACAAAGACCTTGAAAGAAAACTAAACCCTTGTATTCATTTTTAATAAACTTAGACATCGTTCATTTACCCTGCATCAAATAAAGAATTACTAAACTAATTATAAGAAAAGAAGATCACAACATTTGCTATGGAATGTGTACCTAGAATTACTAGAGCTTAAACATATGATGCCTTAAGTTCTATGGCTAATATTGCAGGATACAAAGCAGTTGTGTTGGCAGCAAATGAATTCGGCAGATTCTTTGCTGGTTAAATGACAGCAGCAGGAAAAGTACCACCTGCTAAGGTGATGGTTATTGGAGCTGGAGTGGCTGGTTTATCAGCTATTGTAACTGCTAAGAATATGGGAGCTATTGTTAGAGCATTTGATACAAGACTAGCAACTAAAGAATAAGTAAAATCTTGTGGAGCAGAATTTCTGGAAGTCAAAATAAATGGAGAAGTAGTTGATGGTGCAGGTATCGGTGGATATGCTAAGGAAATGGGAAAAGAATATTTAGAAGCAGAATTAGCTTTATTCTTAAAGTAAGCCAAAGAAGTTGATATCATTATCACCACTGCACTTATCCCAGGAAGACCAGCACCAAAATTATTGTCAAAAGAATTAGTAGAAAACATGAAATAAGGATCTATTATTGTTGATTTGGCTGCTGAAACTGGAGGAAACTGTGAATTATGCAAACCAGGAGAATTATACAATCACTAAGGAAAAGTTAAGATCATTGGATATACTGATTTACCAAGCAGATTACCTACTTAGAGTTCAACATTATATGCTAATAACATTGGAAAATTGATGTAATACATTGTAGGAACAATCAAAGATCCAAATGGAAACATGACTCAAGTGGATTTGAATGATGATGTCGTTAGATAATCATTAGTAACATTAAATGGAGAATTGAAATGGCCACCTCCTCCCATCATTACATCCAAGAGTGAACTCTAATAAGCTGATACAACTAAAGCTGCAACTGGTCATAAAAAATAAGAAGTCAAAGTAGATCCATATAAATAAGCTTGGAAGAATGTAATTAATACATCAGCATCTCTAATGGCAATGATGGCTTTAGGTTATCAATCTCCTAATATGGAATTCTTAAAAATGTTGAATACTTTTGCTTTGGCAGGAATTGTTGGTTATCAAGTCGTTTGGGGTGTGACTCCCGCCTTACATTCACCATTGATGTCAGTTACAAATGCAGTATCTGGTATAATTATAGTTGGTGGTATGGAATTGATGGATGGCAAGTATTTACCAGGATCTTTGACTGGATTATTGGCAGCTGTTTCTGTTGCCATAGCTTCCCTGAACATTTCAGGTGGTTTCTTAGTCACACAAAGAATGTTAAATATGTTTAGAAGACCAACCGACCCTGCTGAATACAATTATTTAATGGCATTAGCAGGTGCTACAGGAGTACTAGGATATTATGGTGGACTCTACTATGGAATTCCAAAGGAACCATTGACAAATCTTTCATATTTAGCTTCATCCATCGCTTGTATTTTAGCTATTGGTGGATTAGCATAATAATAGACAGCTAGAATTGGTAATAGTTTTGGTTGTTTGGGAGTTGGATTAGGTGTAGCTGCCACTCTTGGATATAAAGGATACTCTCCAGAATTATTAGCTTAATGGGCATCAATGGTTATGTTAGGAGCTACCATTGGAGGTACAGTTGCTACTAGAGTTGCAATCACAGATTTACCTTAATTAGTTGCTTGTTTCCATTCCTTTGTTGGTTTGGCAGCAGTCTTAACTTCTATTGGTAACTATTTACATGTATTCCCTCATTTGGCTGAAGATCCAGCTGCACTTGTTCATAAATTATCAATCTTCTTTGGTATTTTCACAGGTGGTATCACATTCACAGGATCACTCATTGCCTTTGCTAAATTGTAAAATCTCTTGCCCTCAAATCCAACAGTTATTCCTTATCACAATTAAGTAAACATTGCATTGGCAGCCTTATCTGTTGCATCTTTATTAATTTATAATTAAACAGGTAGTTTTGCTGTTGGAATGACAGCTTTATTAACAGCCACAGCTGCTAGCAAAGTGTTAGGAGTTACATTAACAAATGCTATTGGTGGAGCTGATATGCCAGTCGTAATTACAGTTTTGAATTCATATTCAGGATGGGCATTGTGTGCTGAAGGTTTTATGTTAGACAATCCATTATTAACTATTGTTGGAGCATTGGTTGGATCATCAGGTGCCATTCTCTCTTATATTATGTGCAAGGCCATGAATAGAAATTTAACAAGTGTTATCTTCGGTGGATTTGATGTTAATCCTGCAGCCATCCAAGCTACTAAAGTTGAAGGTACTCACACTGAAATCAATGTTGAATAAGCTGTTGAAATGATGGTCAACAGTAAATCAATTATTATTGTTCCTGGATATGGTTTGGCTGTTGCTAAAGCCTAATATCCAGTTGCTGACATGTGCAAGACACTTATGGACTAAGGAATTAAGGTTAGATTTGGTATTCATCCAGTTGCTGGTAGAATGCCTGGATAATTGAATGTCTTATTGGCTGAAGCTGGTATACCATATGATATTGTATTTGAAATGGATGAAATTAATGATGACTTCCCTGATACTGATCTTGCTGTTGTTATTGGTGCTAATGACACTGTCAATTCAGCTGCTGAAGAAAATCCAAATTCACCAATTGCAGGTATTATATTAATTCAAATATTTAGGTATGCCTGTATTGAGAGTCTGGGCTGCTAAATAATCAATTGTTATGAAGAGATCCATGGGTGTTGGATATGCTGCCATTGACAATCCAGTATTCTATAAACCAAATAATAATATGTTATTGGGTGATGCTAAGAAAACTTGTGATGAACTTACCTCAAAGATTAAGGATCACTTTAAATGATGATTTAATTCTGTTGTAAATTTCATATAAATATTAAAACTAAACTTCATTTTATCAAATTTGTTAATTTATCAATTAATTCTTAATTTTAACTTTCCGAATATGCCTTGGCTATTAAAACATTGAGAGCCTAATTTGGTAATCTATCCTTTACTTACATCAGCTCAATCAAGTATAAAATTAGATCATCTCCAGACAATTACATTTCATAGATATCTTGTTCTAATTTGGAGTATAATTATTATGATCCTAATTATTTTCTCGCCATAGTTACATAGATAGACATTATGTTTTCAATTCTAATGTGGAATTAATAATATAGTATTCTATTTCTGCTTCGTATAATTCTAATGAAGTAACATTTTATTGGGTTATAACTTGTAGAGATTAAGTGAATAGATCTTCATTTATAGTTTTTAATTATATTCTAAATTATTCAATAAAATCATTCCAAAATTCAACATTACCATTATTTGTCAATCCCATTCCTGTTGCTATGCGCATATAAGAATGAAAGTCCTTCTCCAACTTTAAGCAATGTGAGGCTATATCTTCCCATAATCACTTGTCCTTATATTATCCCAATGCTAAACCAATAGAGGCTGCACCCAATTATTCTGCATTTGTTTTAGTTACACCAAATTCATTAACAAATTTATTCATTATTTATCTGTTCTAATAGTTATAAAATGCAATCATCTTGCCCATAATTGACAATCCCATGGCATGTTATTAGCAACTCTCAATGATCTATTCTATTTCTTTCACTTATTCTTTTGCCAAGTTTGAAGTTGGCATAATTATCTTATCTAAAAGTTAATATCTGGTTTATTCATCTTCAACATTCTTAATTGTTATCAATAAATAGTCAGTGTTGTCATCGTCGACTAATTAATCCTGCTTCATTAGATCTACAACGCAACTTAATTATTCTCCATTTAATTAAGTGAATTGTTGTCTTGTATCAAAAATCAACTATTTGAACTCTCTATTTCAAATTTATTGAATACCTTAACAACTTATATCATGTTTCCCTTTGAATTTCTTTAGATTGAACTTCTCATAACTATCTTCATTAAATTTCGCAGCATTTTATAATAAAAATAGTACTAGAAATATATAATTTTAAAACCACTTAAATACATATGCTGGTTAGGTGATACTTAATAAGTTGAAACCTCAAATTCTTAAGAGTTAAAAGGAGTTCAACAAGTGGCCAAAAATTTTAGAGAATTCTTAAATTACTTTCAGCAAATAATATAAAATTAATTAGCTTTATAGGAATTATTTATAGCGCTTCGTTGAATCTAGTAAATAAATTCAAATAATTCACAGGCTTCGGCTAGAATGAGCAGTTAAGAACCACCTCAAAAAACAAATCATGAAAATGAAATCGCATAAGATTCAAAACAAGCTACAAGCAAGAAGGTTCTTAAGCAAATGAAACTCGACTATAAGTAAGAACCCAAAAAGTCTATTGACGGAAAACTGTAGTTTGGTGATAAGTCTATATGTCGACTATGTAAAGCATTGACAATGACTGCGCCTACTATTATTTGCATTCGTTGTCATTTCAAGTACCATTAGGAATGTATACGCACATAGAGCAAAGAGCCTCAAATTAAGGATGGAATTAAATGGCACTGCTTTTCTTGCCTAGAGAGAATTGAGTAGAGAAAAATAAAGGATTCAATACCTGAAAAAAAGAAACAGTACAATTAAATACAAGATTTCTTTTAAAAAACAGTTCAACCATAAGGAGACAAAATCAAAAAGCTTACTGAATTTTAATAGCTTTATCCTACTTACGTATAACAAGGTAGAGTATCCTTCCCTATTTTGGATGAATATTTAACAGCCTACCAAGGATTATTCAACATAGAGCCCAAAAAGAAGCCCGCCCTTCGTGTAGACCCAGGAATTCCTTAAGAAATATTTGAAGATGTCCTCAAAATTTGGGATGCTTACAATAACATGAACAAAATTATAAGTGATATTCTTCAAGAACAATAAATTGAAGGTATAGACATTTAAATAGTATTTATTTTAGCTTAATCATAATCGAATAATATTGGAACTTTGATTCATTTTAGAGATAATCTGGCATTATATAGTCAAAAGTCAAGATCGGAAATCTATTTCACTTTATAGCATAATCCTCAGGAGCTAATTTTATTTTTTTGCTATTTCTATTTGAAGTAAATTATTGAGGATTTGGATATGGAACAAATGCAAAAATAATAATATGTATGATATTTATCTAGTTAAGAAAATACCTTATTGGCAACTAATGGGATACATGTGGCACACCAATAGATAGAGGTACTATCAATTGCTTCGAGATGATATAAAATCATTACCAACAAACATTTCTAAATAAGGTGTCTTAAATCTCCCAGATGATTTGATTGATTATGTTGATTATTCAAATGTTAACAAATTGGCAAAACTTGTTATAGTTTTGGTTGATGGATTAGAATCTTTAAAGAAAACCTAATTTCTCTATCAATAAAGAATTGAATATATACTATCAAATAATAAAATCTAAACTTAGTTGGGAATTTAAATCAAGGAGTAGAGAAGCAAGTAAATAGAAATAAATGCTGAAGTTACTGAATCGGATGGTCATTTTTAGGTTGCGAAAGTAAAATAATTTTAATTTCATTATAGTCTAAATTATTATAAGATGGACTAAGTCGTGCAGAAACATAGCAGTTAACTAAAGAAATGGAAAATGCTAATAATTAATCTCAAATCTTAAAATAATAATTTTAGAATATAGAAAAAGATATTAAAATTTTGACATAAAGATACAAATAATAAGAAAAGGTATAAATAATTTTATAATAAAAGGAATTGGCTATCATATCAATTACATCTTTGGTCTTGAATCCATCAGTCTTCTTGGGATATGATAATAAGAATAGCTAATATTATTTCTTCCTTTGGGAATCAGACAAAATCTTTGTCTGTATGAGGCATTCTGTAATAGATGATGATATTTCCTAATGGGGTTTCTATGATCTTACAGATATCAATGCTTTGATGGAAATACTTTGTTAAAAGGGAGTCAGAGAAAATTCACTAAGAAATAATATATTAGAATTATAAAGAGCTAAATTGTTGATAGGGAATTAAGAAGAGGAATAGAAAGTTAGTACTTCTGATAAAAATAATGATTTAGATATTGAATAAAATCAAAGCAGCAGTACTAAAGAGTAGAAAATCAATAGTTTAGAGAATTTAGACATTGATTTGTTGTAATAGGAATTTTTAAACATTGAAAATATGTTGACTGAATATCTAAATCAAAGGAGCTCAAGGTGGTGTAGCAGTGAAATTAGAAACTCCTTTTTAAATAGTTTCTAGAATGTAAATTAAAAAAAATTAGACAAGAATTATGATGAATAGAATCTTGCTCCTTTTTGCAAGGCAATAGAATTTTTTGTTAATAATACTACGATACAGGAAAAATTAGAAATAAAACCTGAAGATGAAATCAATGGAGATGAGAAAATATCATAATTCATTAAGGATGATGAATCACATTAGCAACTGAATAGAAAAAGGAAAGTGATTGAAGATGATTCATCTGCTGAATAACCTATACAAACTGCAATTTAATACTTAGAATAATTAGAAATGGGAAAGGTGAAGGTTAGAAGATTGCCAATGAAATTATTTGGCACATATTATGAAACATTGAGATTGAATTTAATAGAATAATTAAAATAAGATTATAATCTGGTCAAATTGAAGATATGTTTAGAAGTTCTTGGCTAAATAGTATAAGACTACATAAATAGAAAAAATACATAATAAGTAGTAACTCAAATACCTGAAAAAACTAAAGTAGACGAAGTGCATAACAACAGACAAGCCCAATTAGCAGCTGATAAAGAGCCAGAAATTAAGGTTTAAAACTTAAGATAGAGAATAAAATCTAAATCATAGTCAAGAAAGGTTTAGAATAAGTGGGAGGATTAATGCAAGGAATGTGGAAAAGGAGGGAAGGTTATTTGCTGTGATACCTGTCCTAAAGTATTTCACGCGAAATGTTTGGGACTTAAAGAGATACCTAAGGGAAGGTGGAATTGTTTAGTTTGTTTAAGCAATTTCGAGAGATAAGTCAAAACCAGAGCAACTATAAAGAAATTAGAAAATTAATGAACCATCGTTTTTAATATTAAATAATGATTTGTGATATAATTAATATAGCACTCCGTACACCTCCTTAAAAAGAACGAATTTCTTTTCCTAATACTACAGCTTCTCCTATTAGTTCTAGTGATTCATCAGTGGAATCAAAATAAATCTCTAAACTACAAATTCCCAGACCTTTATTAAGTCAAGATGAAAAATTTGAAGCCTCATTGTGCTCTTTTGGTATCATATAGTAATTATGAGACTTTAAATTATTGATGCCTGATGAAGGAAGCATTTTCAATTAAAAGTTACTTACCTAAGAACTAATCGAAATGAGGTTTATATTAGATTAAGATGAAAGGTAAATTTATTCAAAACTACAACCTTTCTATTAAAGCTTAGACATTTAAGAGCAAGATGTATTTCGTTGTTCCTTATAGTAGATACTAAATGATGATAGAACTACTTTGATGCTTAAGAATATTCCTAAATACATGAGGCCAACTGATCTAAGGAATCTCTTGAACAAAGACTTCAAATCTTAATTTGATTTTCTCTATTTGCCATCCGATAACAATGTAAATAGACAATTTCTATACTTAGAAAGAAGGAAACTTAGGTTATGCTTTTGTCAATTTTCTTTACCCAGAAACAGTATTCAATTTTTTTAAGAAATACAATAATAATAAATGGAGTATAAATGATAAAGTAGACAAAGATATTTATTATAAAAGCAAATCTGCCAATTGAAGTATGCAAAATTACAAGGGAGAAGAGAGCTTATGAACTAATTAGAAGAATGACTCCATTTTCTTTGGAAATTTTGATGATTTTTGTTTTTTTTCAAATTTTGAGAGCATACAACTTTAATAACTCTAAATTGGTTAAATTTATATTTTATTTTATAATCATTAAAAATATGAATAGGATGAAAAAATTAATACATTAAAAAGGTCTCCTACCTGAAAAACCTTCATAAAACGATTTATTGAATGAGGCAAGGTTGGCCTTTTTAAAAAAACAGAAAACTAAAAAGGAATAAGAATAAATTGAATTATTTATGCTGTCTTTAAGTTTCGTATAAAAATTGAAAACACAATATGGACCACTTATTGTGGCTGATTTATGTAGAAACCTATCCTATATGAGAATCCCTGCAGGCACTTAGAGTAATTTTTAATAAAATTTTAGTCATTTAAATCAATAAAGAAAACAGGACATTTTATGTAATATTATCCGGCAAAGTAAGTATCAGCATTTATGTTCAAAAAGGTTAAAGGAAAAGTTCTTTGAAAGTCATTTAAAACAATAACATTACTTAACACTCCAGTCTATAGTAAATATAATAAGCCTCAACAACTGGCACAATACACACTCAACCGTCTTTAAAAGGCGAAGAAGAATAATTCAGTCTTTAAGAAATCAAAACACTGGAGTAAGGTGATTCATTCGGAGAATTAGCCTTAATAAAGGATAACCTTAAAGCAACAGCAACGGTCACAACTAAGTCAGATTGTGAGTTTGGTTGTTTAACTCGCAAACAATATATAGATATTTTAGGGAAAATCAGCAAAGTTATTATTATAATTAGTTTAGAATTTACATCATGAAAAACTAGTCTTTTTGTAAACAATTCCTCCTCTGAAGTAGTGGAATGATGAAGATCTTAAACAATTGTCTTATTATTTGGTGTTGAAGCATTATGTAAGAAATTCAATAGCCGTTAGAGAAGGAGCAGATAACTCTTAAATTTTTGTAGTCAAATATGGAGTATTTCATGTTGTGAAACAGTTTTAAGGATAATAATTAATATTAAGCGAGCTTTAAGAATCTGAAATTTTTTATCAACATCCCAGTGAATTGAAATATTAATTCTCTCTGAGGTGTGCTTCAGATGGTTCCAGCTTATATGAATTCTCACACTACGACTTTAAGAAATATGCAGAAAATAATAATTTAGAAGACTTCGTTAATTTAGAAGAATAAAAATAGGTTTGGAGAATGAAGAAGTTTGAAGAAAGAGTCTATGATGTTAGGGATGTACATCACCAAGAATAAGAACTTATTGAAACTAAAATTGAGTTTAAGAGAACAATTAAATTATATGAAGAACTTAAAATTAGGTGTAGATCTGCTAAGAGAAAAAAGACTTTAATTAAAGTCGAAGAAAATTAGATCCAAAAAACTTAAAGGTAAGCTCAAATGGCTTTAAAGAAAAATTAAATCCTTAGATTTGGAGATGATTCGAGTGAAAACTCTTTCACTCTTCCAGCTATCAGGAGTACTTCAAGAAAAAAGATTTATGTAGATTTAATTGATACAGAAAAGAGTTTTGAAACACTCGACTAATATAATATTGGTGATTCGGAAAAATATTAATTGTATTTTGACCATTCACATCCTTGGAGGAATGTAAATCCAAAAAAACAAATGTTTAATTGATAATATATATATCTTAACTAAATTTTTCATTTTTTGTTCATTATACTGAATTTGCAAATTTTTATATAAATTCTCTTAAAATTCTATTTAGCTTATTAAGTTCATTCCTAAATTATAAAATTATTATACGCATTCTTTGATCCTGAAATCTTCTCTAATTCATCAATTCCTCTAACAACGATTCCCACCTTTTCAAATGCAATAATGTAATCTTTCTTAATAGTAATTAAATCCTCATTCACAGTTTGTTTAAGATCAGTGTTTTTTTTGTCTGAAAGTAAATCTTTATAGAAGTTCAATTTTTACACAAGCTATAATATTAGATAAAAATTAAATACCTTTTTTTAAAGATTTGTCAATTCCTTTTCTAAAATCTAACCTTAATTATCATTTAAGACTGCAGTTTTATTTATGAATTAGTTTTTTTCTAAATCTTTCTATTATTACTAAATATATTCTTAATATTTTTATATCTGATTTAAATACTACTAATTTTAATTAGACAATTATTTAATTTCTGTTTACAGTTTGAGTTTCTCATTTTAGAATTAAGCCAACTAGCTTGAATTGATTTCTAATTATTTCTCTAATGTTTGATTAAGGCTTTTAGTTCTCTTAAATTTAATCTTTTAGTTTTTTTTCAGATATATCTATCTATTAAATAAATTAATCTTTTTAGACAGTCAACTCAAAAATCATGTCTTCAAGTTTTTCTTATTTTTTTAATTATTATTGCTGCTTTTAAATTTCTTCAATTTTTTGATTTATTAACAATTGTAAATCTTTGTTTTTTTAATTAAAGTTCTCTTAAATTTAATGAAGATCAAATTCAAATTAAGATCTTTCACTTTAAAGTTACTATGATAACTTAGCTAATTTCTAATCTAGTTCTGATTTTTGTTTTTATTATAGCAATGTGTTATTAATATGTTATTTTGATTCATTTTTACAACTTATAAGTGTATTCTATAGTTCATTGATAGATTTCTCTGCTTACTCCTTATAATCATTAAATTCTTCAGTTACTAACTTGTACTCTTGCTCAACATTTTCTCTCTTTTTATTTTCAATCTCTAATTAATTTTATAGCTTCTAGATTTCATCATTCTACTATAAATTTGCCTGCTCCAATTATTCAAAAGAGACCTTTAGCTCTTCAATTTATTTAAAATAAGAATTTTCTTTTAATATTTAATTTTCCAATTTGGCTTAAATTTCTTAATTTTCAAGTAATAATTAATTATACCTAATTTAGGAATCTTAAATATTATTTTTTTAAAATTGAATCATTTCTAATTAGCCTAACATAGTTTAATTTAATTAATCAATCTAAGTTTTAGAGTTCTCATTTAATAATTCTAATTCTTCAATTCTATGAGATTTCTCATTAATTTCATTTTGCAATCTTTACTAATCAGAGTTTGTCTATTAAACTAAATTGTTTTGATTGTGGTATTCATCTTTTAATTGGTTAATGGTTTAATTTAATTATTCAATTTAATCTTTCAATTTCAAATTCTCATTTTTTAATTCCTCTGATTCTAATTCAAGATTTTGAATTTTTTAGAGATTTACCTAGGATGTCTTGTTGTATTCATCTTAATCCTTTTATTTCTATTATTGATATTTTAATTATAAATCTTCAATTAGAGATTAATTATTTTACATCAAAAGGGTCTGTTCATTTTTTAACTTTGCAAATTCCAATTATAACTAATTGATTTCAAGACTTTGCTATGTGGCTTTTTAGGTACTTACTAATTCTTTTTAATTACTGTCTTTCAAAAATTCTTAAAGTTCTGCTATCATTGTACTCTATCTATTAATTTACTCTTTTAATTAATCAGTAGCTTGATTGTATTCTTCTTTGTTGATATTCTTTTCATTTTCTACTTAAACCATTGAATTCTTCAATTGATTAATCTCATAATTTAAATCTTTAATTTATGCTTGTAATTCATAAACCTATTAGCTGCTGTTTTTCTGTGTCCTTTCCCTTTCCAAAATTAATGAAGTTACTTCTTACTTTTATTTTTCTAATAACCTTTACAATTCAGAAATAACTTCTTATTTGCTTTATATTTCATTCAAATATTTCTATACTTAACTATCCAAACTGGTTATCTGATGTTCTTTTTCATAAATTGCTGACTATTTTGATGACACGATACTTAAACGTTATTCATCTTAATCTTTTATATTCTGCTGTAATTGTTAAATTTAATAATTTAAATCTTGAATTGTGGTATTGGCTTATGACAATTATGATTTTTATTTTTCAATCACTTATGTTAATTAAGCCTCTTTACTTTATTTTTCACTTTCAGCATCATTCTTCTATATTTTAGTCTATGTTAATTCTTACAAATATTATTTCATTTGCAATTCATATTAAGAGATTGTTGTTTTTGAGTCTTATTCTTATTGCTTTTATTATTTTTTTAGTTATCTAATTTATTCAGATAATTAAGTAATCTATTAATTATTTTAATCCAACAAAATCTTATAGTCATCAATATTTTTTGAGATATTAGTTTCTTATGATTTTGAATGTTCTTATAAAATATGTACTTTGTCATTGAGTTATTAAATTAGCATTTGTTTTTACAATAAATCATCTTTATGTTGGCTTATTTCATTTGTAAATTTAATTTCATTTTATTTATTTATATCCTTCTCTAAAGATAATTCCTATTGATGAGTTGCTATAATTTTTTGCAATTGTAATTTCTCTTCATTTGCCTTTTTTAATAATGATTATTTTTAATCCTCTAATTAAGTGATAGTAGAATTCAGATTTTGTATTTGATCACTATATTTTTATTCTATTTCCTATTAACTTAAATTAAATTGTTATCTAGCTTAATCTAAATCATTGTTTAATTAGTTATTTAGTTAATTTAGCTAATCAATTTATTGATCTTTGTCCTTCTTATAACCTGTGTATTCATTATTTAAAAGTGAATTATCTTTTATTAATTATTAGTTTTCATTTGTAAGGGATTGTAATTACTCATTTAAATTAGTCAATTGTTAATTTAATTCGAATTGTTCGTTCTAAAACTTTGATTCCAGTTATAGTTGTTCATTTTTGTGATTTTGAATTTAATATTAAAGTTCATGAATAAATTCTTGATTTTACTTAAGTTCAATTTCAACATCTCTTTTACTTTGTACCAATTCCTTTTCTAATTATTCTTTGTTTTTGAGTAATTAATCACATTGTTAATTGAGTTGATCATTTAATTCAGTCAATTCATTTATTTTATTATTCATTAATTCTATATTTGATTGATTTTCTTAGAGTTTATCTTGCTATTCTTAATTTAACTATTTCAATTTATCAATTTCTAGTTTTGATAAGTTTTAAATTTGAGTTGCTTTATTGGTTAATTATTAGATCTATGAAAATTATTGAGCATTAGTTTTTTATAATTCCTATAGTTCAGCCTAGCACTTATGAAGATCGCCAATTAGCTTAATTCTTTCTTTAGCAATGTCACTAATTTCTTTTTACTCTGCTTCCTACACTTCTCTTATTTTTAGATCTTTCTCTTTGATCTATTCTGACAATAATACTAAATTTTCTTAGAGATCTTGAATCTTTGAATCTTTTGAAGAATTCTCTTTAGTTTTAGATTCAATAGTTTTTTGTAACTCGTCTAAGATTACCTGTTATTTTTTTCTAAAGTCATCCTCTGCTGTTCCCAACCTATGTTATTTAATATTGAATTACTTTTATTGTAATTGGAGACATTCTTATTATTTCAATTATAGGTTTTATTCTAATTCTTATTTTCTGGCTTCAATATGGATGTACTGTTTTTCATCATTTTCATACCTTTGAATTCTTGCTTTCAACTTTCCCTATCTTGGTGAATCATCGGCGAAATCA
>NW_001799177.1:0-302008 GCF_000165425.1 Paramecium tetraurelia | reverse complement strand
CATACCTTTGAATTCTTGCTTTCAACTTTCTATTTAATATGAATAAAATACTCTATTTAATTCTTTAATTCTTCTTTTTCAAATCGAAATTTATTGTTTTGGAATTTGGAGTTGCTTGTTGATTAACAATAATATTTACCCATCATCTTGCTCAAGAGTTTAATTTTTTTATTGCTAAACTTATGACTATTATTGAAATTGTGAATCAACTACTAAATTGTCAGATTTATTGATTAATATTGGTTGTGTGTTATTTTCATCTTTCTGTTGAGTCTGAGATTAGACAGCTTGTTGCTCTTGTTTGATTTCTTGTTGAACCTGACCTACTAATTATTATATTTTATTCGTTTCTTCCCTCGACATTGAACTTCTGGTGAAGACTTCGCTTTTTCTTTGGGGAGGTGGTTATTATTGTAAAGGAGTGGTTGTTTTAATCATTGACTAAAACTTCCCTGCCAGTTGTTTTACAGACATTCTATTGGCCTCTGGCTGATCTTCGCTCATAAATTAATTATAAAATAATTTTCGTTTGTATTCACTTTATAAGAGCCTCAAAGTAAATTTAAGTCTGCATTTTGACAATTAGATGCAGGAAAACCTATAGGAAATTACAATAAACTAGTTTTTCTAATAATGAATGCCTAGATTAATTATTATAACTATGAAACAAAAAAATTTTTACTCTCCCCATCATCAAAGCAATAGTTTCAGCAGGTTCACTAGCTAATAAGATCTTTGTATTGATTCTTCATATATTTCAAAATATTTAGGATAGCAAAAACATTTGCAATCTCCTTAAAAATATATGTCCACATTGTACTTGAATAAATTCGAAACTAATACTCTTAATTCACCATTAAGTGATAGAAGTCATAGCAACAATAAATACAAGCAATTAACAAAAAATTATTTTCAAAAAAAATACCTTCTATTGACAGCAGGGAATGAGAAGAGCATAAAAGCATGGAGAAATTACTTAATTAATAGTTTCAGGAAAAAGATGGAAGAATTTTTTAATCTCAAGAAACTCATTCTATCCCCTTAGAACAGAGGAAGAAAACTTAAATTAGGACGACTCGACAATCCCATAAAACAATTTTGTTATTTGAGTGATGAAATCATTGCTTTGAATGCATTAGCCAAATAAAAAGTTCCTGGAATTGATTTAATTTAAGAACAGGACAAATTAATCAAAACCAATTACCAATATCTAAAGAATTCAGACAATGTGGATTACGATTCTAAGTATGATTATCTTATTTATAAGGATGTAGAGTATGATTTAATAATATGAAGTTATTATCAATCGAATACAGAAGGAGGCATTCAAAATTCATTTGCCTAATTACATTCAAGTCAAGATGTAGAATTACAATGACTTCTATGATGTAGACAATAAACTTGCAAATCCTTATTTCAGTTCGAAATTGTATGACTCTTGTTAACAATTGAAATTCTAAAACAAAAAACTAGTCAAGAATTCTCAATAAATATCTATATGTGAAAATATTCAATCTTTGAATATTGATGAACCTATTTAAAAAAAAGAGAATAAAATATAGCCATAAAAAAGCTCATCAAAACCATTAGTTATAGAATAAAATTTGTAATCATCTGATCTTATAAAGAACGACTATATTTTATATAATGATCATGAAGATGAAATGGCATTTGCAAAATAAACTTGCAAATCAAAGTCAGAGCGAAACAAATGTGTGAAACATAAATTCAGAATCAAAAAGCCCCATGAATTCTAATAAAATACTTAGGTTAATTTATCGGATCATCGGTTTGTCGATTACATGCTCAGTCTTGAGGATGTTTACGATTGCAATTTAGAACAATTCAAATTTGACCTGCCACTAGAATTTGAATAATGTAATTATTTAAATCTAGAGGAGTATGAATTTGTAGATACTGACGAGGAAAAAACATACACAACTTAAATTTAATGGAATGATTATTATTTACTAAAAAATTAATGAATTTAATTGATTCTTTATCGAATGAATTCCAACAACTTTTAAGTGATTAAAAGAAAAACCAAGTTTTGAAACCTCTTATTTAAGGAATTATAGACGATATCAAGAAGCACAAGTCTTAATAAAATTTACCTATTTAAGAAATCATCAAAATCCTTGTTAGACTTCCTGAAAGCAAAACCAATCAAACATCTGGAATAGCTCTTAATATTATCCTAAAATTATTCAACACTCCCATATTGCAGGAAGTAATTTAAATTCTATTTTAGGCAGACCTTCATCCCTTATTGCATTCTCTCTATTTGTTTAAAGATGAAATAATTGAAAATGTGCAATTAAAATTAGTGTAATGCAGTGTCCATTTAATTCATAAAGAAATAGTAAATATCAATAATCCTGAGTGCATCGAAAAAGTAAAGAATAATCTAAATGTAGCTAATTTGCATATTCTTCACCCTTGTGATTTCAAAAAATCCAATCATTCAAACCACATCAATGACAGGTCTAATGAAAATCCTCGATTTCTTATATGCATAATACAGTGAAAAACCCCATAGAAACGGAGTTCTGATATTTTTACAACTTATTTAAGGAATGAAAGGACAAAAGGTGCCCTTCGTTGTATAACACTAATATTCTAAGGGAATATGCAGAGATATGATATTTCAGATAGTCCAAAATTTGGGTCCCTTTTTAAATAAAGATGAATAACTCAGCAAATTAATAGAAGAAATCTCTGCCAGTATTTATGAGGAAATGAGTTTGGATTCTGCAGATGTTTAATTCAGTAATTTCTTATATAATCCTAGATGCAAGAAGAATAAGGGACTCATTCAGAATGATTGTGAGTTTACAACGTGACATATCATTACTTAAACACATAAGTCTACTATTTACAAGATCTCCATCCTATGGTTATGTTAGATACTGGATCTTAGAAGGAATTTTGACCCTACTACAAGATCCCAAATTGGTCATGCTACTCTATCAAGGACCTTTATAGGAAGAACAATAATAGCAATAACAATAATAGCAATCCACTTTTTTATAGCATTTGGTTTTCATCATCAAACTATCAACTGAATAAGAACCTCTATATACAATAAATCAGTCAAATCAATAATAGACCTACGCTAAATAAAAGAAGCTATACGAATAGAATATCTTGAATTTGACGGAAATTCCCATATACAACAAGTCATAATTTACCTAAAAATCAAGTATTATTCCCAATAATATTAAATAGTTGAATGCATCTCTCATTTTACTGATTCAATTCTATAAATTGCATATGAAAAATAAATTGGGCTATTTAGTTTGAATTACAAATTGTCTCAATCAAAGATCTTGATTGAAGATAACTGTAAGGAAGTCAATTAAATAATCGAGACTACACAATAATTAACTCTAAAAACCATTTAAAATCTAATGATAAATCTGAATGATGAAATCCAGTATTAAAGTATCTTAAATTCAATACAAACTTGGATTAACCTATCTGGTTCTTTGGGATAAAACAAGACTAGAGATGCCTTTATCAAATTCTTGAGTAGTCTTTGTGTGGCCAAACAAAATACAACTCTGACAAAGAATCAATTATAAAGTGCAAAAACCTTATTCAATATAGCATAATTAGGAAGTAATGTCATTAATTAAATTTGTAGATTTATTGGATATTAAATCCTGGTATATCATTATGAAGGCTATGTAATAATTTGAGGCACTCCTTTAGAAATCTTAAAATCAAAATACTATATAATAAGAGTCTCATCCTGAGATCTACTAATAAGAAATAATGTTATTAAACAACATTTTAGAAGGTTTGTTTTCATCAAGCAATGTATATGAAGATGCAAATTTACTACATATGATTGAAGCCATAAATTAAGTTACTTTGAGTCTGATGGAATAATTTAATAATGTTTAATCTTTAGTGGATTCTAAGTCCATCCAATTTGGATTACAAAAGATTCACTAAATAACAAAGTAAAATTGGTTTAGAATCAACAAGTTTTGGGATTTTATCACAGCTCATTTTTTATGCATTGCAAACTATAAACATAAAGCATTTAGAGAATCCGCATTGGAGATCTTTTCATGTATAGTGCAATAAGGATTTATCTATTTCTTAAAGCCAGATTAGAGTCTTTGTTGGGAAGGTGATAGTTGGTAGTCTCATTTATTAAGTCCAATTCAACAGATGATAAATATTCCATATGCTGATGTCAAAGAGACTTTGTTGAATATAATTTTTAAGTTGATTTAAAATAATGGACATGAATTGAATATTCTAGGATTTAATACAATAATTGAAATATTGTTAATCAGTTGTGATGAAACAGAACCTACTGGATATGTAAATATTGGATTTCACATTTTGGAATTGTTGATAGGGTAATTTATGCATTTATTGGATCCTAAGACAACCAGGAGACTATTACCATTAATTAAGTAATTTAGATAAAGAACAACAGAGTAAAATATTAGTTATGTTTCAGTTGGTCTAATTTGGTAATTAGCAGATAATTTAAGTAAAATCTGCACAAATCAAACATCACAAACTGAAGTAGAGGAATTATGGACAGTGGTTTTATAGAGTTTAAAGGATTTGTCATTGGACAACGCTCCTGATGTTAGATAATCAGCCTTGCATATCATAATCTAAATTATATTAATTAATTGTGGATCATTTAGAATTAATTTTT
This sequence comes from Paramecium tetraurelia, assembly GCF_000165425.1. NCBI lineage: Eukaryota > Ciliophora > Oligohymenophorea > Peniculida > Parameciidae > Paramecium > Paramecium tetraurelia. Next base: position 297,321 of record NW_001799177.1, on the reverse strand, counting down.
AAATTGATCTACTCAAGAACATTATATTCAAGATCTTAGATGATTTGATAGGGAGAGTTGCCTAATTACAATAATTGTAAGTGATTTTTCACATGAAAGTACCAAAATATTTAAAAGAAGAAGACTATCCAAAATTTACTAAATTTTCTGAATAAGATTTGTAAACTTCAGTTAAAACTTAAAATGAAGTAATGGTAGCATGGGAAGACACTCTTAAGATTATGATTTAAAATTTAACAAAGTTTTTGAAAAAGATTGGCCAATAAGAGGATCAAGAATTTAAATAGCATGCTTAATAATTATACAACGAAACCTTTATTAGATTAATAATATCATTCAAAATTAATAATTTAGATTTAAGATGGGAAATTATTCGTTTGATTAAAGAAAACACAGAAATTATGATTGAAAAGAATTTGGTTGAACAATTTGATTGGGCCAAAGAATTCATCTTATGTATATAAGAGTTTATTGGATAAAAGATTTAAGATAATAGAGATGTGAAAACATTAATCAACAAAATTTTACCTGAAGTATGTGAACTATATGTGTTGTTTCTCAAAGCTCACAATAAAAATCAAAATTCATTCCCAGAAGAATTAATAGAGGATTTATATGAGAGTTACTAAGCAATTGTTGATTTGCCTATAAACATTGAAAACATATCTAACATCAAGATATGGATGGATGAAAAATAATTACATGATTTTGCAGAAGACTTCTATATTCATCTTAGCAATTAAAAGGATAAATCTAAATTCTATGTATTTCTCTTATTAAATATGAAAAAGGAAGGTGGAATGACAAAGTTGTAGGATCTTGTTATCCTTAAATATACGCAACTCTTAAGTAAATATATATCAGACAAATAATTGACAGATCCTGAACTTATTAAACAATATGTTGATATTTGTCTAATTTAACTATCAATTAGATAAAATTAACAGAAAGTCAACAATGTTAAAAATTACAATAAAACCAATAAACCTTTATGGGTTCAGGTTCTGCCTTTGATTATAGAAACCATTCAAATTTGTTAAAATGAAGAATATATCTAAATGTTAGCTGAATAACTCAATTTTGCTTAGTAATGGGACAAAATAGTAAGCATTGATGGATTGAAGAGCTGTATTGATGTGGAATTATAAATTTGTGATTGGCTCCTTTCATAAGAAATTTTGGATAGAGAAATTATTAACTATTGGGAATTACTATCTAGGAACATCAATTTGTATCAATTGGAAGATTTGTTTTATGAGACAAGATAAAAGTTGATGAATATAATATTCAAGAAACCAAAAAACTTAATGACTTTAAATTAGATTTGCTAATCCTTAGTAACCTAATTTATGAAGGATGAATATATGTCAGGATCAATGCCATTAAGTAGAAAACGAGTTTAAGAAATTATTTAATTATTGTTGGAATTACAATCATTAAAAGATTTGAACTTGGAGCCACATCCTTTACTGTAGGTCTTTGAATGTTTAGTAGAATTAATAACAACAAGGGAAATTGATATTAAGTAACCTTTATAAAATTTGTTTAAATCTGTAGCATTAAAGATTAGATCGCATAAATGAGTTAATTATAATAATATACATTCATAAATACAATGATCCAATTTTCATAATGAAATAATTATTATAATGAAGTGAAATATTGTTATTATTTCATAAATTCAACTCTTTCGATTTACAGATAATTTCTTAAACCTTCGTTGGGAACTTTACCCAACTTAGTCGTGTCTAGTCTGAAATTAACGATAACAATTTTATATTTAATAAACTGAAATTTAATTTGCTTTACTAATTGAGCATTAGTTTATCTGATTTTTTAAATATTTCTAAAACTACTCTATACTAAAGTTAAATAAATCAAATCTAAAACTAAAACCTATATAAGCTAACTTCTCTCCAGAAATATTAGGTTTTAGATTTAAAAAATATACAATCTCATTTGATCCTGTTTTTAATCTATACTTTTCACATTAATTACAGTCTGGATTCAGAAACATTAATTAGAGATTTAAAACTCCATCAAGAGTTCGTTTATATCAAAATTATTTTAAACAATTAACATTTTGAAAATACATTTCTTTGCACTTTTAGCTATAATAGAAAGAAAGTAACACTGTTTTAAGATTGTTGGATTATATATTAAACTATAGAGACAATTATACAACATTGTAATTATCCAAGAATACCTATAAATTATATTTTTTATATATTATTTTTGCTGGCTAAAAAAAGAACTTTAACAATTTTGAATATTTATATAATAGATAGAGTCATTTAGGATGATAATATTGACAATTGTAAGTAGATAAACTAATCTTCTCTTTGTGGCTTCAAATTCTTGAACATAACATTTTTCGATTATACATAATGTTATTATATATAAATTTTATTAAACTATTTCTAGTTATACTATAATTTTTATAAAAGATAGAAAAATTCGAAGTTAGTTTTTCTAATCTTTTAAATTAGAGTCTATACCCTTTTAGAGATAATTTCACAAAGTTTATATATGTAAGGTTTTTTTCCCTTTTTCTATTAATAAACGATATAAAATTATATGCGTACGATTATGATAAAATGTCAAATCATAATAATTAATTATAAAAATCATATCAATTTAAATAGTATATTGTGCAAGAGAGTTTAAAATAATTTCCAAAAGCAGAGTTATTATTTAATCATCTCAAATTCTGTCTATAGATGTGGGTATCTGAATTGATTTGAAAATTAGAAATTATGTAATTATGACTGACTGATTTTTCTCCTATTAAAAAGGCAAATAAATTCTGTCTTATGGCATTTAGAATTTTAGTTTCTTAGGATTGCTTTTTAAAGTTCTATTAACTAATAAGGCTAAGAATTAAAATTGTAACGATATTAAGAGTATTATTTTAATTATTCTAGAGTCAGAGCTAAGTAAATAGTTATGTAGTATTGGACATGAAAATTATGAATAGAAAACGTGCTTCAGATAAGAATAATCTAAGAATCAGAATAAAGCTATATTAATCTTTGAAAAGTTTATGAGATAATAAATAACAGTTTAAAATAGCATTTTTAAGGCTAGTCAGTTGATAATGTTTTTATCAAATAAATTATACTATATATCAGTTTTTACATTCAGGACAGACATATTTATTAAGTTTGTCAGCCTAGTCTTGTGTGAGTCCCACACATTTTAAATGACACCATTTTTAACAAACATCACAAAATACATACCTAAATTAGTTTATATTGATACTTTAAATCTGGATTGGCGGGCTTATGACATATACAAACTTATTTCCATTATTCAATGGATGGATGTAATTTTCTGTCAATAAATGATGCTCTAGTGAAGTATATGTTATCATTCAACTCTTCAATTTAATCGTACTCTTCGTAACTGAGAATAATGGCTAATCCCACTATGCTCTCTATTTCAATGTAGTCAAATTCATTAGTTTTGAATACTTCATTTTCTGAAATACAATCCATTTAATCTTTGGGTAAACCATAAAGTTCATTTTTCCTGTAAAACCATTATACTTTGATTAAAGGTATGCAATTATCCTCATCGTCATAGAGTTTAACTATTTTAATAAGTTTAGCCACATATTCTGATCGGTTGTCACCTTTGATGCATAAGTTTTATCCGACATGATAGATCTAATCCTCATACTTGAGCTTTTTATAATTCGTTCTAGAATAGTATTATAACCTAACCTTGACTTATTCTAATTTTATAAAATCCTCACCACTTATTTAAAATCTTTTCTTCTTAGTAAATTTTGGATGTTGCATTATCTCTTTAGAGGAATAATATCTTCTTTAAGGGAGGAGGTAGAAGAAATTCTTTGTTCTTATGATACTGACATATTATATCAATTTGATATTTAAAATAAAATTAATTAAATTTTTAGTTGCTACTAAATCTTTATATACCAGGGTTATTATCGTAATATGACGGATGATTTTAGAATTTTTTCTATATTCTTGTGATTTTCAGAAAAGGAATGTGTAAATACAAAAATATTTTTAATAAAATGATTTTTATTTTTTAAATTATTCGTTTTCAATAAATGACAATTGAGAACAAAAAAAATTATACAATCCTTATTGCTATGCATTAGCCATTAAGATCAGATATACAATAGGATATTCAAGTTTCATAGCAAGAAGTAAGATTATATCATCTAACTTAGCATTATGAATTCTATTTTGAATATTGCATATTAAACTAATAAATAAGTAATATTTAATATTTATTATAATTAATATTATTAATGAAATTATGTTAGTAAATTTATAATGCAATTAAATTTTATTTGTAAATAGTTTTACCCAATTCAAAGGAAAATCATAAGGAATATTACTTAACAAATAAATGAATGAATATTTTCAAATTTTTTTTTCTATCTTGAACTTAAATACTGCATCGATTATGCGATGATTTCTACTAATACCATATTTTATTAAGTTATGTATTACATCAACAATTTTAAAGAAATGTAAAATTAGAATGATTATAATATACATAATTATATATAATTAATAATAAATTTACAAATAGTCGAAAAATATATCAAGCCTAAAAATTCTCGTTTTTGGGTATATTTTGAAGAATTAAGTGAAATGGAAGTTCTAAATCTGTTGATCTGAATAGACCTACCTCTTCTCATTATAATACTAGAATTCGATTATTTAAAATAAAAATTTATTAAAATAAAATATTTAACAGAATGGGTTAAGCAAATTCATAAAATTTACAACAATCGAAAATGAATGTTCCTAAGATCAGTCAGCTGTAATTTTGGAAGCAATCTACAGATATCCGATATGGAGAAATTAGAATATTCAAGACTTAAGATCAACATGCTGTAGCTGTTAAAGATCATATTTTTTAAGATGAAGAATAATGGAATTAATTCAAATTAATCTAAGAGAAACAAATGGGGAACGTAATTTATTATAATACATTAATTATAGAAGTAAAGTACACCTTTCTTAATTTAAATGATTGATTTATAACATGTTACAGAAAAAGAACTCTGCACTCAATTAACTTAGGCTCACAGTGTCTATGAATATTTTGATGAATATTTGGAACGAGTCATAAATGAATTAAGTGAAACTAAATAATATTTTGAAGAAATTGAAATAGTTGCGATGTTACATTGTACAGTAATAAACTGAATTCTAAAATTAGTTAATGGCACTATAAAGATTAAATGATCAGTAGAAACAACATGGGGACATAAGACCCTTGACAGTAAGCGTGACATCATTCGCAAAAAGAAGTTAGTTTCGTTAGAATCATCCATTTCCAGTTTTTAAACTAACTGACATCCAAGAAATGACAGACATGAACTCATATAGAAGATGCATTGCCAAATAACAGGGGTAGTATAACTTAAGTCCTGAATAATTATCATCACTTAAACAAAAAGTCTTGAGACCAAATGTTGACTAAAACAAATCAGATGTATTTTGCATTGGATTAACAGCGTTATAAATGGCAACTTTGAGTTTCGTTTAGGACATCTATGATATCCCAAGCTATACTTTCAATATAGAAAAATTAGATGATCATTTATATTTTCTCAAATCTTAATACAGCTCTGATTTATATGAAATTGTTGAATCCTTACTTGTTATGGCACCTGATAATAGACCAAATCCGAAATAAGCTCATGAATTATTGCATAGATACAGATTTCAGCTGGAAGATTATTTTAGAGTAACATTATAAAATATATGTATATTAGTTTTCTACTATTGCTGAATTCATACCCAACTATTCAATTGATTTCAAAGAACAGAGTGGTGGATATGGGATTCAAAAGTAAAGGGTTGTTGAATAACAATAATATGCATTGTAAAATTAAGACCCGAATAATTTGTACCATTAAGTTGAGGATCTAGATTAAAGAGCTAAAGTAGCTTTAAAAAGAAGTTAGGATGCTTAAATCAGATTCTAAAAGTCCCCCACAAAAAAATTGAAAGTTCCTCTTCCTAATTGGGATCCAACCAAAAGCTTACAATAATACTAGAATTTATAACCAATTACATTATAGGAAATTCTTCCTTTGCAAAACAAATAAATGAATATTTAGAGTGATTAAATTATAATTTAGGATCCTCCTTCCAATAGACAATCTTTCTTTAAAAAATTAACAAACCCCTAATAATATTAATAGCATAATTTTAATGAACATGAATAACTCATACATAATGATGATGAATATGCTTATAATCATTAAGAAATTGATGAATAACCAAAACAAAGTTTAGTTGAGTAAGTCGAATTAACAAATTCCAATTTAAAAAATCTATAATAAAAGCCTATAACGAATTAGTTTGATAATAACTAATTTTAACAATAGTCATTATTTCAATCAATTAACACGGATTAAAAGAAGTTTCCTTAACAATAATAGTAAATACAATAGCAAACCTATTCTTAATTTTAATAGTAATCCTACTAGTATTCAAATCAAGTTTAATCAAAGCAATTATAAAATATCGAATAGTAATCCTAAGCAAGATCATCCACTTACAACTACCCATCGAATTAAATAAATGAGAGCATACATGATCACCAAAGGTCTCCTTATGCCTTGTAATAAAGACAGTCTTTGGCATTATCTCAAGACAAAGTGATTACTTAATAATTAACTGGACAATAAGTCGAGCAAACTCTACAGAATCTATAAAATAGATAATCCATTCGACAAGATTCATTTGGAGTAGGATCTTAAAGACCACAACAACCTTTGGTAGTTCCGAAGTCTCCAGAGATAGAGCCTAAGAATATTTTCCCCTAATTTGAACAAGAAAGATAGCCTTAATATAATTAGAGATCTCCAATTCAGCCTCTTGAGAGGATTGATGATGATGAATAGGAGCCAAATTACAACCCACATTTAACAGAATCTAATGACTCTTAACAGGCAATATCGGTGCAGAGCAAACCGTAAAGCATGAGAGGCACAATGGTCGGTAGTTAAACACAGCTAAAGGTCCCTCCATCTGCTGCCTCAAGACAGCAACGTCCAACTGTATAAGCATAGTAGACGACTTCATAGAAGAATATTTACAATCTTTCATAAAAGAAGAGCAGTAAAATAATAAAAAAATGAACTTTATTATATATTATATTAATTTATATTCATCAACTATTTTCGAATAATTAATTTGTTACTGTTATTTTTAAATTATTAGGTATATTTAACCATACTCAGAATAAAAATTAATTAGTAATAATATAATCGATGTTCTAAATTAAAACTTAAGTTTGATTTATTTTATTTCTTTCCTTCTAAAATAAATATAAAATTATAAAATGGATAAATTGTATAGTTTTAAAGCTAAGTCTTAAGTTGGCCATATTAAATAAGTGATTAATTAGGACTAGAAACTATAATTTTACAGCGAAGAGGAAGGGGAAAGTACAAACTCCTAAGATAATACGCCTAAAACAAATGTAAAAACAAAAGTGAAATCACCAATTTAACAAACTGGGTATTAAACAGATGATTCAGACTCTGGAACACCCAAAAACCAAAAACAAAGAAGTAAGCAACCACAAGGTAGCTTTATTGTATTTATACTAGCTGCTAAGATGTCGAGGTTCAGCAATTTAGTAAATACCAAGAAAATTGATGGGGATGTTGAGATCGAACCGGAGTTTAGTGATAACGAAAAAAAGCAATAGCCTGTTTAAGTGCAATAGCAAGAGGGGAATTATAACATCGAGGAATAAGCTTAAAGAATCCAATAAAAACTAACTCAACAACCATAAAACCCAAAGCTAAATAAAACGAAGTATTTAGATTAGCTATGATTTAGACAAGCTGTCTCGATGCAGAATTTAAATGCTAATTCTGATAATGAGTAAAGTAAGAAGAATTCACAAAACAATGGAAAAGATAAATTGAGCAACCATCCCTTCAGACACCTCATCTTTGGTCCAAATATCAACGAATAAGCATTCAAAAAACATCTGATTCTAACCCAACGAGGTTTAATTTATGCAAGAAAGTGTTTGAAAGGCCCCTCCGATAAATTTATACAATCAAAGAAGGTGTAACTTTCAGAGGCTTATCCTAAGAAGGATCGGGCTCTGATTCTAGATTTAGATGAAACCTTGATTCATTCATGCGCGCAAAGAGAAAATCCATAAGTCTACGTGACTGCTGTTGGAGATTTCGGAGAAGAAGCCAAAGTAACTTAATTGAATAATTTAGATTGGGATCAATATTCGGCCATATACTTCGCTGTTTCTTTAATAACTGTCTCAATATTATACAATTTATATTTACACTGCTTCATCTCAAGCATATGCTCAAGCCATTATTAATTATTTGGATCCAACCAAACAATACATATCGGGAATTATGACACGAAACAATTGTATGGAAACCAAAAATGGCTTCTTTATTAAGGATCTTAGACTAATAAGCAACAAAGAACTTAAAGACATGCTCATTGTAGACAACTTGGCTCACTCTTTTGGGTTTCAGATTGAAAACGGAATCCCTATTCTGGAATGGCATAATGATTAAAATGATCAAGAATTAAAATATCTAATAGAATACTTGGTGTAAGCCTCTAATTTTCCAGATCTTAGAGAATATAACATAAAAAAGTTAAGACTAGATGATTTAATGGAATTTCATATTGAAGAATGAGGTATTTTACATTGAACCATTTAATTTTATTTAGTGTTTTCCAAAAGCTTCCCTCTATTAAATAAATAAAGTATATTTCACTATAGAATAAATAAATTTATAATTAAATAAAAATGTTATTTTTATTACTCATTTTGTAAATCAATGCAATTGAATTCAATTAATCATTAGGGAAAAGGGAGATTACTTGTTTTGGTGATAGTCTTACTGAAGGCCTTACAGTTATAGGGGAAATTAGTAGCACAATAAAAGACTTTAGTATTAAGATTTATGTATAATTTTGACTCTATTCAAAGAATCCGATGAGATTCAAAAAAGAAGGCTATTTACATTAGAGTCAAAATGAATTGATACAACAATTTAAATTTAAAGTGAAATATAACCACAATATTCAAATATGCATATAAAATTTAAGCACGTCAACTATTTTATATTCATTAAAATACTCTTAAGATAATGAAGAATAATCTTAAAAAATAGATACCTAATTACCAATGACGCAATTACAACCTGTTGAAAATCTTATGGCTCAGATGAAAATCTCTTATGATATCATAAAGGTAGTTCATTTTTTATATGATAATAGGGGATGTTCTCAAGTTTATCAGAAAGGTAAGATTAAAGACTCCAACAATTACAGTAATTGGGATACAGAATCGTAATCTCATCAATTGTTCTGCTCTTAGTAACAGTCTTAATAACCGTATTTGGAACTTACAGATATAAGAAAGTTATGAAAAGCAAAAAAATGATTTGAATGTCTTCTTAATTAATTTCTAAATTATTTGATTATGTAGATAATAATAATAAAGTATGATTGAAAAAGAATTTAACAAATATTTATATTAAATTTATAATTATGGAAATCATAGAGGAGGATACTTGGGTCTGCTTAGAAGATAACAGAAATGAATCCAAAATTGTTAAAGTCAATGAGAAAAAGTAATTAGTTGATTTAAAATATTAGAATGGTAGGTTGGAGAAAACATAAATTTGATATTGGTGTACTTCTTCATAAATAATATAATACCTTTTGGAAAGTAGATAAGACTAACGCAGTCGTAGAAATATCTTCAGATTAATTTTATGATAACACTGATTTAGACAATTAAATTGATGATGCAAATATTGAAATCACAAAAACAAATAAAGATCTTTTTGATTTTAATGATTCATAAAAGTTAACTTAAGAAGAGATACTTTCATTAAAAAAATAGAAAGAAGGCGAAGAGATCGTCGATGAAGTCATTCAAAATAGTAAGACTTTCGAATAAAAAACTGAATTTTCTAAAGCCAAATATTTAAAGAGAAAGAAGGAAAAGTACATTTGCTGTTTTATGGTTTTAAAAACTACAATTGAGAATGTTCATAAGACTCAATTCTTAGAAACTCCTCAAAAACTTAAGTAAAAACTTAAATTAAATAAAATAGTTTTATGAGAGTGGACAGTTTGGCATTCTTTATGTAATTATCAAGTATTACTTAGAATTCAAATATCCTTATGTTCGATAATGCTAATGTATTTTAATTTCATGTTATTTAGGGTATTGCAGTTTCAGCTGTTGCAGAGAGATTAGATGGTGAAGGATCGATTTCAACTGTTTTTTGGAATCACACAAAATCAAACCTTAGGGATTATTGGCCAATTTAATAGATGAATTTCAGTGAAGAAATTCTTAAGAGTATAAAACTAATTAAAAATCTGGAGGATATTGAGAAAAACGAAAACAAATATACTCAGTATGATTCATAAATAGAATAGTCTTTTGATAGCTGGAGAGTTCAAATTCACAGAGATTTTTGAAAAATACCTGAAATTAGTAGCAGTGGGAGGAATAATTGTTGTATTCAGTACATATTTGGAGAAATTGCATGAGGTAGCTGAATAACTGCTATCTTCGGGTCTCTGCGGCAAAATCGATGTTTTGGATAGTTTCATGAGATACCATTAAGTTTTGGAAAATCGAACTCATCCAAAAGTTGAAATGAATGCATTTGGAGGCTATTTATTACAGACATACAAATTAAAATGAGTACAAATATTACATATTATTAAATCATCATTTTTATTTATGGTGGGTCCAGAGGAAGCCTTGAAAACATAAGAGTATAAAGCTTATCGTTGGCGTTGGTTAGTCTTATTCGCATTTTGCACATTTACGTACATTTTCCATGTGAAATAGCTTCTCAAATGCACTCGGATTTGTCTAATATTCCCCTATTCTTTCTCTTGCAGCTGAATATTATGGTGTAACTGACTAGGACATCGTGTGGTTTAGCAATTGCTACTACATTACATATGTAGTATTTTGTCCGTTTACAATACGTCCATTGGAAAAGAGACTAGACTTGTCCTTATTTCTTGCTGCCTTAGTGACAACCTTAGGTATTAACTACTGAAAACTCATTTAGGCTAATGGTTTATCTACATAGCTCAATAGACCTATTCTTTTGCTTTAGTAGGGTTTATTTTAATCGGGATGGGTTAGATTTTTATTTTAGCAGCACCAGCATGTATATTTATTTGATAAGTCCAATAGATATCTCCGACAGATGGTTCCCCATGCATGAAAGAACTGTATCTACAAGTTTAGGTAGTTTTTTCAATTTGGTTGGATTAAATTTTTCGATTGTCTATGCATCTATCACATTCTAAAATGTGACTGATCATGAGGAGATAGTCGACCAAATAGATTTCATGAATTTATTATTTGCCATATTTACTTCCTTAGCCTTTATATTTTGTATAACTATGATCAGAAACAAGCCAGCCACTCCTCCGTCAATATCAGCCGTAATAATATTAAATTATGATAGGCATCTGAAAAAATGCTGATTCTGCCATCTTTTAAAAGAGCATTCAGAAGTATTGAATCAATAATGGATTTGCTAACATTTTCCATGTTCATAGGTGTATCTTGGGCCTATATGGTTGTGATTGCAATTCTTTTGGCTCCCTTCAATTATACCACAGAACAAATAGGTTATGTGAGTATTGTTTACGCAGCCACTGGAGCAGTGGGTGGAACTCTGGCTAGTATATATGTAGACTATCAAATAAAAAATAACTCAAAGCCTCATTATGATTATTTAATAAAAGGGTTTTTGACGATAGGAGTGGCTGGGATCTTAATAAAAGCTTTAGTCATCAATTATGTTAACGACACTGTGATTGTTGTGCTATCTGGGATCATTGGATTTGGGTTAAATTCCTTCCTTCCCTTGGCTTTGCAATGCTACATAGAGAAGTTATTCCCTTCCTTTGAGTTAGTGTTAACCACAGCGATAATGCAAATGTCAAATGTATAATGTTCATCAATAATTCAAAGTTATTTGGTTTTATTCTGAATTACATTTTGATTCTGGAGGTGTTCCTGGATGTCGGATTGTGGGTCATTTTAGTGGCAATGGGACCATTTTACCTGTACTTGATGTTTGGATATAAGACAAAGTTCCTCCGTTTGGAAATGGAATAATAAGCAGCTGCTGCTTGATTTCGATGTTTGTTTTTCTTAACAATTGTTATCTAATTTATATACATTTTATCTCGCAATATTCATATAATTAATGTAAGTTTATAATTCAAGTTTCGATGAGTTAATGCTAAAAGCAAAAGATAATTCGTCTGAGGTTCATTTTCATCTATTATTCAAAGAAACAAGAATATAAAGTATATAAATAAAGGTGGCTCGTATTATTGGCATTTTGTGCATTTACGTATTCAATCAAATTTTAAGTTCAGATTTTGCAATGCCTTAGGGTTTGTGCAATACACTCCTATTTTAAAAATGGCAGCCTCCTATTATGATGTAGATGAGGATGGCGTGGCTTGGTTTAGCATTTGTTATTACATTACCTATTTTCTACTTGCGCCATTTAGTATTAAACCAATGGATATTAGACTCGATTACTCTTTGTTTTTGGCTGCATTTTTAACATCATCGGGTAGTCAAATAATACTTATATATAAGGACAATGGACTATATATCTGGCTCATTAAAACTACATAATAGCGATGATAGGATTCGTTTTGATAGGAATAGGTTAAATATTCATTTTGGCAGCTCCGGCATGTAATTGATCCTCTTTATTAAATGAAATAGATATTTCAGACAGATGGTTTCCGGTTCATGAGAGAACTGTATCAACTTGTTTGGGAAGTTTCCTGAATTTGTTAGGATTAAACTTTTCAATTTTCTATTCTTCCATCACTTTCGAAAAACTTTTGAATTAGCAAGATGAAATCATAAAGGAAGTAGATTTTATGAATCTGCTCTACTCTATAATGAACACTGTTGCATTTGTCATGTGTTTATTAATGATCAAAAATAAGCCACCTTCTCCTCCTTCTTTTTCAGCTGTAAATATTTATGTAAATTATTTTGGCCTCAGAAAAAATGCTTATAATGAAATCATTCAGAAGGGCTTTTAGGAATCTTGAATCTATTTTGGATTTATTTTCAATGTCCATGTTTATCGGGGCTGCTTGGGCCTACATGGTCGTTGTTGCTATTCTATTAGAACCATTTGGCTATTCTCAGAAGGAAATTGGATATGTGAGTATCGTCTATTGTGCTACAGGTACCATCGGGGGAACTATTGCAAGTTTATATATTGATTATCAATTAAAATTGAACGTCAAGCCTCATTATGATATCCTCAACAAGGCTTTCATGACCATTGGAATGCTTGGAATCCTGGTCAAAGTCCTGCTGATAGATGTAGTCAATGATACTTGGATAATCATATTTTCAGGAGCCATTGGTTTTGGTTTGAATTCATTTCTGCCATTAGCTATCCAATGCTACGTTGAGAAAATGTTCCCTTGTTTTGAATTGGTCTTAACTACAGTAATGATGTAAGTTTCAAATGTACTATTTATTTTGATTACTAGCTTCTCGGCTTCATTTTGAATTACATTCTTTTTCTAGAGGTATTTCATGATTGCGGGCTTTGGGTAATTCTAATTATACTGGGTCCATTTTATTTATACATCATTTTCTTTTTCAAGACCAAATTCAGAAGATTTGAATCTGAACAAGTTAAACAATCTTGAAACATTATCAAAAAACAAATTAAATATGTATATTCTTATAATTTATAAATATTAAATACACTCATATCAATCTTAAAATCAACAAAAATAACATTATTTATATAAATCTGATTATTGATGAAAAATAATCTCAGATTTTATTAGTAATCTATTTTGAATCAGTTAATTTAAACGAACATTTGGTTGAAAGTATATATTTGTTAAGTATAAAGAAGTCAAATTTAAAAATTAAACGTTAAAAACACAAGCGATTAAAACAATATTGAAAAAAAACTCAGAGCCTTTGCAATTGTTGGATGATATTGACTAAATCCTCCTTTTCTTTGATATGTCTACAAATTTCATTCTGATATTGCTACAACAATGAATTCGTCCTTTGCACTATCTCCTATAACTAAACAATAGTTTATCTATCCCTCTCTCTAGTTGATAACAACTACGTAGTTTCATTTTGCGATTTCCTCTTGATGGTTTCCTTGTTAGCACTCTTCATTCTCGGTTTTATGCTGCTCGTCATTGTTGAATTTTATGACAATGATGCTTTCTTAAAGAAGTTGTTCTGAAGGGTTGCTTATTGGTTGGGAGTGTAGGCTGCACTCAAGTCTTTTAAGTATTATTAAGAAAAGCTCTCGTGAATAAGCATCTATGAGTAAACTTTAGGTTGAAGCACTTTGTTCTGTGGAGCCACCTTAAGCAATTGCTATAAACCTTGCACTACTATTGATTCAAAGTGTCATACTTGAAATTTTATTAGTCAAATGCTTAGAGGATATTTGATTTTTTCCAGCACTTTCAATCTGTGAACTTGTAAATCTTCTATGAAAATTTAATGATTTTTATTTTTCTGGTTCAGGACTAATTGTTTCCTTGCGTAACTAATCTTTCATAAATTAAGGGATATCTATTTTAGTATTCATAAAAATAAACAATTTAATTAATGAAAAAGGGAGCACCAAAATATTAAAACAAGGTTGCATTCAAAATGAGATTTCATGACCACTACACAGAGAAGATCTAGAATGCCTCTCTAGATAGGTACACTTATAACATTAAATTAGATTGTGTGAATTGTGTTAGGCTTAGATTGAATGGAAAATTAAATATGGCAAATACAAGACTCCCCATGATCTATCAAGATGCTATAAATGCGAGAAGAAAAACATCTTTAAGGCATACAGAAGATTATGTGATGCATGTTCTGATGAATTGAAACAATGCTCTAAATGCACAGAACCTATTGAAATAAATGATGACAGTTCAAGTGGCGAAGAAATGGATGAAACACTAAAATGCTTAAGAGAGAGATCAAAAAGAACTGTCCTTAGAAAAATTGAAAAAGGTAAAATTCTTTAAATATTAATAGGTGAAATAACATGGGATAGACATAATAAAAAGTTTATTGATTCAGAATCTGGAGAATAAGTCATAGTTCAATACAAAAAAGATTATATTGATGAAGAAGATGAATAATTATGGGAGGATAATGATAATGATGATAATGAGGATGATGAGGATGATAATAGTGATGAAAGTGAAGAAGAAGATAATACTAAAAAGAACAAAAAAAAGGTTTAAATACAACAGCAATAGAAAGTTTAATAGAAAAAAATAGAATAATCAAAAAAACAAAAGGCTAAAAAAGTTGAATCTAGTGATGATGATGGTTCTAATAGTGATGAGTCAGATGAGGAGAATTAATTCAATTAAATTTAACAAATAAATCAAAAAGATCCTTCTGTTTATTCTGACGGATCAAATGAATAAGAAAAAATCATCAGAAGAGAGAAAAACTTTAGGTTTTATTTTGATGAATAATATCAGCTAATTTAGGACGAATGAATTAACAAACTTAATATTTTTGTGCTCTATTCATTTAATTTCAATATTCTTACTCATTATGTCCCTTGGTTCTCATGGTTATTTCATTATCTATTTGAATGACAATGAAAATTAGAGGATATAAATTAATTTAAATGAAAAAGTATTATTTTTCAAAATTCTTTATAGATTGAAACAAAAATTATACAAGACACTCTACAAGATCTAACTTTTCATCAGACATTTGATTTCTGTTGTTTTACAAAATCCTGCCTCCTAAACTAATTTTTAGATTAAACAATACTTTATCAACTTTTATATATTTACTTCTCTTCTTCTCTACTCTATTTAAGTTAAATATTCTCCCATTCTCAAATCCATAATAGACATCCCCTTAATTCTTATGACATTTTGTGTAATATCTGTATATATCACTTTTCTTTAGATAAAAACAATAATATTATTGATAAGATATAAACTCCTCTAATCCAAATCGAGTGTATTTATGAGGTATTTAAGACATTAGACCTTTTTGTTAAACTATCTTGTACCTTTCCAATACATTTTCAATGTTGTACCATTAACTAAAGTTGTTGTAAATTTATATTTTCTCAAAATCAGGTAATAATGTAAAATGAATATGTGTAAATGATCTTTTTTTCTATTTAATTGTATTTAATTAATCTAAAAGGTCATTAAATCTATCAGATGCTATTTGATCTATTTGTTGCTCTTCAATCATAATTCTTTATGTGATTGCTCCTATTGATCTTTTGGAACTCAAGGGAGAATCAATATTCATATTTAACAAATCAAATTTTTTTTTGTTTTTATTATTAAAATAAGTGTTTTTGAGAGTTGCCATCAGTCTTGATGGTTGTTTGTCATTTTTATATAAATCTTCAAAATCAACGTCGTAGTAATCCACAAAAAATGAATTTCTGGGTCCTTTAGAATTAACTTAAGTTTGTCTTCTGGAATTTATTTATAAGAATCTTCTTTAGGATTATTGGATTTAGTATGAAGAGGATCTTGCATTAAAGTCGATTCTATCTTTCCTGATATAGGAAGCCTAATATACTCTATAATATTGATGTAAAAATGATAAAAAATGAGGAGCATTACTATTATAGTTAGAATAATTACACTTAAAAATGTAATACTGGGCATTCCTTAGCAATATGATCATCCATTTAGCAAACATAACACCTTACTTATAAAAAACTATAATCCTTTTCAAATAAAATAGAATTTCGAATATTAAAATATTGTTATAAATCTCTTGGATAAATTTTTGCAATCTCTAAGTATTTACTTTGATTTAAGATAAAAATGTGAGAAAATTATTTACTTTGAGCACTAGCTGATCTTACTTAATTTGTAAAGAAACTAATTTCCCCAAAGTAATCATATTTAGTTTTATTATCAATTACAATATTTGTTTTCATAAAATAAATGCTGGCTTCTCCTTTTTGAATTAAGTATAAATCATAATTTGTAGAAGGAATTTCATTAAAAATGACTTCCTCTGGTAAATATAATTTATCCTCTAAAATTGGTATGATTCCTTCAACCAAAAATTTTTATGAATGAAACTACCAGAATATATCGATATGTCCAAATAATTTGCCATTCACCTACTCCAAAATATCCTTACATAATTCCAATGAAAGTAAACTAGTAATATCATTTAATAAAATTTAATGACTATCCCACACATATTCTAAGTATTTTCTAACCTTGTTTTATAAACCATCAGGTATATTTGCTTATTTCATATATTTATTCAGAACATTAACCTTTGATTTTCTAACATTTGTCCTCTCTTCCAAAGAGGATAATGCGAAACCAATTGAATTCATAGTAAATGCAAATCCTCCACAAGCGACTAGCAATAAAATAATTCCTAATCCTCTCTCTGTTGTAGTCGTCGGACTGATATCTCCATAACCGACGGTAGTCATAGTGGCGATACCCCAATATAAGGAATATATATATCTTATTTACCAATCAGCATTTTCATTATCTCCTAGCCATGAATTTGATTCCTCTCTTGAGGCATAATGAAATATGCATCCAAGTACATGTGCTAAGAACAAGACAAAGACAAATAGTTTACAAAAGGTTATTACTATACCAAGTATCCTTATATTTTAAATAACCTCATCTAATAAGTCAATAATCTTTTTTAATTTAGCCAATCTTAGAAGTTTTAATATATGGATAAATTTCAAAAATTTAAATAACCTTAGTAATTTAGCACTTTGTATCAATGATTCTGATTCATCTATAATTATGTCATATGGAAAGGTTGAAATTAAATCAATCCAAAACCAAAATGATAGGTAATTCCTTATTATTTTCTCTCTTTTCATCGATAATATACCATCCAAATAAACTCCAGTGTTAAAATTCAAGAGAATATCCAAAGCAAAAACTACTAAAGAGGTCATCGAGATTTCCTTACTAATTTCAATTTCAAAACTTATTTAAAATGGAATACTAATCATTTCATAAATCACGAATGATAAACACAATAAATCCCAAATCATTTTAATTGATCCGTCAGGCGTAATAATATAAGGTGGTAAAGGAGTTAAGTTTTTTTTTATTTTTTTGAATAAATTGCCTAGCTACATCAAGTAATGATTAATTTTGAGACATATGACTTCGGAGTAGACTTTACCAAATTTTAGACTGAAAATTGTAATGCTTCTTTCTTCCCATTGAAATTATTTCTTTTATTTTATAAAAATTTCGAATTATTTTTATTTTTCAAATTCATCTCCTGAGTCATCACTCGTAACAGCTGTGTCTCTTAAAAATTTTAATTATTTTCTATTCAACCATTCTTTTTCTTTTCTATTTTTTAATAAATATTCATTTTATTTTATTTCATTCATTAATTAATTTTTGTAAAATAAATATAATAATTTAGGTCAACTTTATAAAGTAAAACTAGACTATATAAAATCTTAAAACCGTGAATTTTAATAGCATCTCATGGAAATTAGCTTTTGATATCTTTTATAATCTTTCGGCTAATAACGATATTTTAATAGAACCTTAAATACATTTAGTAGGAATTGAAAGCTTAAAATAATGTAGGTTTATTAAATTTAATCAAAAGATTTTTGAGAATTAAAGAAGATCAAAATTCAAATATAAATATTTTAATATCTAAACAATTTAATTTAATTAGTCTTAACCTATATGAGTATGAATATAGGAATAAAGAGTAATTATTTATTAAAGAATAACTTCTATTGATATAATGAAATAATCAAATAAATATATTGCTTAAAATAAATGCTCAAAAATAAGGATTTCCTTTGAGATAATCATCTATATCAGTGATTACCCAATTAAAATTTGGTACATAAGATTCTAATCTTAATTTATGATATTAAAATTAATTGTTATCAGAATTGCCATGAACTACTTTTCCTTACTCATCAACTGCAATTAATTTCTTACTTGTGTGGATTAATATATTAGCAACTATAATTTAGTTTTCATAAAGACCGAATGGATTTTTAATATTAACAAAATAATTCCTATTTAAAATAAATATAAATACCTTGGAGTGACAGGAAAAGCAGGAATCTAAAAAAATCGAGTATTCTAGTTTTCAATTCTATTAATTTTCACTCCAAAGACCCCTCTAACATCGATATTGCATTTATAATCTTTTTCTTAATAAATGTGATAAGGTGAACTATTGCTTCTAATTAATATGAGAAAATCATTACTAATTCTTTTAAATCTTTTTTGAAAAGAAACTAAACTACTATTAAGGCTATTAAGTTTCTTCCTCTTCTTCTTGATCTTACTTATCTTCATTTTCTAATTGATCCTATTCGACATATTATAGCTTTAGCTGTTTTTGCTCTAACAAATCCATACAATGGGATGTGGCATGGTATAACTTTGGCTCTAGAATTTATTTTAAAAACTCTTTGTCTTATTCTGCAATAGATTGTAATAATGATGAATAGACTTAAGTTGTTTGATTCAAAAATCCTTCTCCGAGTTTTTAAGTATAAAATGCAGGGATTAGATTATAGAATCTTGCCAGTTGTGGCTCATATAAATAATCTAATCCATGAAATGCATAGGGTAATATTCTCTACATTAATTTAATAAATAATCATCATTATAAATATGTTTTGATAATTTTATTCAAGGTTCTTATTATTTGATTTTTATAAGACTCAAAGGAAAGTCAACATAGATTATTATGGCATTCTGAATTGGAAAAAAATAATAATTGAATGAGTATGAAAAAAGGAGGAAGATTTGTTGATAACAAGAATCTCATTTATTGTATTTATGTCAGAATTGTGGATTTAATTTTTTACATAAAATTTGATTTATAAAAGATAATAAGATATTAAATTCATTACAAAAAATGAGTATTCTTAGGTCTGAAAATTTTTGGATCGAATTTTACTCTTTTTTAACTTTTGGATGTTTTTTATGATTATGTGTCATCGAAATTTAATGGCGGTTATTACTATTTAAGACTTATACCTCTTTTTAATTAATTTGCTTGGATTGGTGATTTATTTTTCAATATACTTTTTTTAGTATTGGTCTCTGAATCTTTTCTTTATGAAATGGAAGATTCATCATTGTCTTTCTAAGCTCGTTGGGCTCTCGAATTGTTACTCAAACTTCTAGCAAAATTGTCTCGTCTATCATTCCTTGCCTCTGATCTCATCTTAAATAGAGATTCCTTGTGCTATTGTTACTTCTATTAGATAGGTTCTTGATTGTTTTAATTGGTCTCTTAAAAAGATGAATTAGGAAGCATCGATTACATTACGGAATTTGGGGTTGTTGTATTAAGAGAGAAATTCAGGCTTGGATTTATCTTTATGGATTAACGATTAGCACTACTACTATTAAAAGTTGCAGTTTTATGAATGCTAAAATTGATGTTTGTTTCTTATAACGTCAGCTCGAGTTATTCTAATGATTCTTCATTTTCTCCCAACTATGATAAAGGAGGGATTAATATATTCTATTTACGAGGCTTTTTGCCTTATGGCTTTCTTTTAAATATCATAGGAACACTATATTCAATTTGGGGAGTAGAGTTCTTTTCTTTCATACATGTTTATGCCACTCCCATTATTTTTATATATTTATAATATTTAAATCAATAGAATTTAGCTGAAGACTGAATTTCAGAGCAACAGTTTAAGAGTTATCTGATTGTATATATATGATAGTTATTCCAATTCTTTATATAAACTTAATATATAGCATAATTGTATTATTCAAAAATTTTGAATCATTAAATTAATCAATAATTCCTTGCCTTTTAGTAGAATGATCTAATTGATTATACTAAGGTATTCTTACTATATTTTGATTTTAATTCCTAATACTTAACTTTATATTTTTATTGTTTGATGCCAAACATAATGTAAAGTTTCATAGTTATAATTACTTTGATAACTATCAATGGTTCATTTCATAATATTTTCCTATATTTTCACATCTCCAGTTTTTTGAGATATTACCATATTTGGCTTCTACATTGTATCATAGCTTCTGATTGACTAATTCCTGTAGTGATATTATTTCTTACATTTACATTTTGTTTTGAATCTATCTAGAAATTAGATATTAATTAAATCATGATTCGTTTTGAATCTTCTTTTTTATTAAATTGATTTTGCTGATGTCTCTAGTTTTATCGAAGAAAATCAAGGCTAAATTCTTATAAATGAATTATACAAAAATTTAGATATTATATGAAAAGTAGTGGAAGATTCACTCAAGCATTTGATAATTTCAAAGTTTATTATTGCATTTAATTCTATTTAAATTATATTAATTAATATTATTTTTTCTTTATCAATTTATATACAATGTCCTAACTATCATAATATTAATATATTTAATGATTCAGAGATTTCAAACTCAGTGTCTCTGCAAATAAAACGTAAAAAAGTGGGCTCTCTCGGGAGTTGAACCCGACCTACTTGCACCCAAAGCAAGCGTACTACCGATATACTAGAAAGCCTCTTTATGATCATTAGTTGGAGCAAACTATTTCTATAGATAAGTTTTAATGAATATAAGTAATTAATTCAAAAGGTACTGAAATGCCCATTATATTAAATTAATATTAATATTATTAAGAATCAAGAATTATACTTATGGCTAAAAATAAATTATCAGTCATTAATTTTCAAATCTTTACATAAATTGATTGAAATCTAATTCAAGTATTGGAAGAATACGAAAATAAAATAATAGTTGAATTTAAAATCGAAATCAATTACAAATAAAATAAAATAAAGTATTTTTTATATTAGACATTTGAGCCATGTTTAAATGTCAGAGAAAACTATAAGAATTAATTAATAAACTAAAAATTCCATTTATTATATGAATGTTGTTAAAAATAATTTATGATTATAAATTTCACAATTCTTCAAGCTTTTTGTGATCGACTAATGGATTGTTTTTAATAAGTAATTGTCTTGCTTTTTCTGCATGATCAAAAGTACAATTATGGTCCTCAGGCAATCTATGTTTGTTGCAAAAAACGATTTTGCATTTACATTAAATGCCTGATATTCCTAACTTTCTCTTACATACATAACATTTTGAAGGATCTTGCTGTAAATTTTAAATCACTTTTGTACCTGAACATTCACTTCTTAATTTGGTTATGCTTTATCCTCTTGTATTTATTATTGTTATTATTGCTAGGGTTATTGCTCATTATTTGTTTATTAAATAGTTCTACAATATTCAACGAACATACTTATAGCATTTCGAACAATAAAAATTAGTTTTTGCACTTCCAAAGAAAGTTTGGCATAATGGACATAGTTTTGTTTCTTATTTTACTTCTTAATTTTTTGATTATTCCTCTGTAGCTGCCTATTAATTATTTTGCATTTTTATTTTATTTATATAATAAATACTAATCTATACAATGATTTAAATTGAAAAAATATAATTACTGTCGATTTTATTTGTTTATTTGTGTTATAAGGACTAAAGTATCGATCCCAGATTCTGCTATCTATTTATTTAATAAAGAAATACCAATACTTAAATTATATTTGATTTTAGTAGTGATTTAATCTCCTTAACTATTTTCTAAGATTGTTAGATGTTTCAATTCTAATAACCAATTCTTATGAAGTAATTGAATAGATTCAAAAGATTTCTTATGAAATTTTATTTCAAGCCTTAATAATGTAATCAATTTATTGACAATCAATATTTATTCTTTTGTCCTTATAGCAAACAAAAAATCTGTATTCTCTACAATATGTTGTTTTTTGGTTAAATTACTGATGATCCTTTATCAAATAATAAATTTCTTTACACTCTTGATTTATTTAATATGATATTTAATTCAGTAATTAAGAATTGATAATATTGAATCTGTAAAACTATCCAATAATTCTCTCAAATATTAGCTAATAAGGTTTGGAAAGATATATATAGACTATTCAAGTATTTATCTTATGAGATTTATTCTAAATAACAAGAAATTTAATCAAATTATCAATAAATTTATTGTTAAAATCTATAAATATTTTTATCTTTTTTTGCCAATTTGATTAATTTCAATAGTTCTCAGAAAATATAAAGAGGTAAACATTTTTGAACTTTGCAACAAAATGTTCATTTAAATTGAGTTTTGGATTAAATAATGCGATCCTAATATTTTCTCAGGATCTCTTTTTATTGATTTACTATTATTGATAATAAAAACTGATAAAGTTTTGTAAACTTTATTGTTCTACTTTAGACTGCAAACAATATTATTTTTGATATATATTTATTCTTTGTAATGTTAGAATTATTTATATTAACATCATTTTATCTATTTCTAGAGGAGTATCTTTTAATTGTTGATTTCTTTCAAATATTGTAATTCTAATCCAATTCTCTTGTTATATGAATTCGGCAAAATTTACATTTTGGATTAATTTTATATTATTGTTTGAGTTATTATTATTTTACATGAATTAAAATTTTTTAGTTTGTAAATTATTTTTATCGATTATTGGTTTTTTTATTTAAAACTTTATTCAATTTATCTTGATTAAGAATAACCTTTATCTGTAATTAATTCTTTGAGAGTAAAATAACTTTGATAAGACTGTATTAAGAATATTCTGGAAAGTAAAAAAGGCAGAATGCAGATTCAAGCAATTATGATAATTATTCTATGGGCAAAGTCTATTACATTTTAGTAATAAAATATATTCAATAATTGAAATAAATTTAACTGAAATCTGCAATCATTAACAGGCACATACATATCCATATTAATATTTTTGTTTTAATTAGTTCACTTTTGAAATGGTATCTAATTCTTATCCTTGTTATATATAAATTCATTAATTTAGATAATTATTTTAATTTAATAAATTAAATATTCTAAAATTCCTTAAGGTTTGAATGATCCAAGAACTATCTTCATTGTGACAGAAAAATCTGAATGAACTGATTAAAATAATTAAACTATGTCTAATATAATTGTAGAATAACAATCTACAATATTCAAATTATTAATTTAGAACGAAAAATATTGAAAGACACAGAAAAAGATAGTCTGAGTTAAGAGAAATTCAATTAATTGTGAAAAATGATTTTTTCAATTTTAACATATGGATAATAGAGACTTTTATCAAAAACCTCTGTAATTTAGCATCAATTTTTGATGAATTTAAAGAGTAAGGAAGATAATAAAGATACACATTATTTGAATATACACAAGGGAGGACGGAATGGAATTATAAATTGAATTATCCTTTTTTTCAAAAATTAAATTAATCATTAATTAACATAGACTGGTATATGACGCTCTGAAAACTTTTTAGCCTTAACTTTGATGTTCTCAACTATGAGTGGTTAAATGTCACGACCATTAATCGGTTCATCATTGTGTTTGAATTGAGGCAATATTGCAAGAATTATTCCTCCGTTTTGGTAGTGTGAAGATACTTCTCTAATTTACACTCTAGTAAAGAAAGCTGTGCCTTTAATTAATGGTACACACAAATGACCTTTCAATATCTATTCACCCTTGTTGTTGACTTTGATTTCTTTTGGATACTGTTCTTAAGAATAGATTGCAACAACCAATTCGATTTTATTAAGATTGCGGACCAATTCCCCATTCTTATTTTTGAGCTCAACTCTTAATTGAAAGATACGATCTCTATAAAGTGGGGTTTCAAGAGGATCCGCTAGTGTTAACTTGTACTTGTATGACTTATCCAGTAACTATTATAATAAAAATTAATTAAGTTACAGATCTTAGATTGAAGGATATATTTAATTAGGAGTTAGTGAATAATTCATCATTTCGTTTAATTTGGATTTATGAGAGAGAAACCTCAGGTCTTCCTTAGGAAAGCAGTCTATTATTAATTGATTGAAATTTATGTAAATAGTCTGTAAGAAGATTATTGAATTTATCCTAACTTGTATTGAGCTAATCCAAAAGGGTTTTGTAAGCATCAACTTATTTGTCTAGCAATTCAAAAAACTGCGATTATTGAGTTAATATGTTTTGCATAATTTTTGGGGAGTAAAAATATTAATATATATTTATTTAATAAAATTTAGTATAATTATTAAATTCATTCAAATTAATTCGCAGCCTCATAACAAAAATGGTTTAAGCCATTTCGTTTAATTTTAATCTTAACCAGGACTTTGGAGATTCAGATCCCAAGACTAAATGGATTGATTTGGTGAGCCTACGAATATTCAAACAAAAAACCTTCTGTAAATCTTACTCTTCCTATAAGAAGGGGAGTTCTCATGACCATATTTAATTAATCTTGATCATTTTGACTCTAACTGACTTTCAGATCTTGAGTTTTGCAAATTTCATGATCATCATTACTTTAATTTAGCCTTTTGAGATCCAATCTAATATATTTTGAATTCAATTTTGTTATTATCTCTTCAAGTCCAGGGTCATCGTCTGTTTACATCAAAGCCATCTCATCTTCATCGAAAGAACGAAAATAATCATGTTGAATGGCCAACCTAGAAGTAATTCTATTTTAAGGATCGCACTAAAGCATCTTACATAATAGGTCTTTCAAATTCCAAGATGATTGATTTAGCTTATCCGTTTACAAATCAATAAACCCTGCTCGATTCGATTTAACAATAGTGTTATAACTTGTGCCTTTAAAAGCAGGTTACCCTGTGGTCAAGATATAAAATATGACTCCAAGTGAAAACATATCACAGATAACTCCATAGGTTTGAGTGTCGTTCTATAAATTGATGACTTCAGGTGCCACAAATCCTGGAGTGCCACACCTGGTAAAAATGTAAGGGGTATGATCAACATAGGTGGCCAAACCAAAATCTGCAATAACAACAGAATTGAAGTTACTATAAAAATAAATTAGACTCATTACTCAGGCTATCTGAAAAGAATGTTTTCCAATTTTAAATCTCTATGCATAAGACCCTTTTCATGAATGTAAGCTAGACCATTTAAGAGACCTTTCATGATAGTGTAAATCTCCCAGGATGTAAATTTTCTTTTTACTTTGTGAAGATCATAAAGCAAATCACCTTCTAGTAATTCTAAGCCCATATAAATTGAGTTGTGAGTTTCATAAACTTCGTATAATTTCATCAAATTCTGGTGCTCTAAGTCTCTCATTATTTGAATTTCATTAACCAGGCCATCCTATGATATATTTAAACTTTTTACTTTTCCCTTCTCCTATTTATAGATGGCATTCTTACAAAAGGCCTTTACTGCCATTTTCATTCCATCCTCAATTCTAGTAGCTAAGTATACTGAAGCAAAACTTCCTTAACCAATCAACTTGTGTACTTTGAAATATTAATGGAAGCCAACCTAATTCATTCTCTTCCCTAAAAATTCCCTAAGCATTTGCAAGTCTCTTAAAGATCCTTTAAACTCGCATTACTTTATACTATTTTCTCTAAATAATTTAATAGCTAGAATTTCCCCTATTTGTTTAATGTTCTCTCCCTTCCATTCTGACAAAGAGGGATTTATCAGAAGTGATGGACTTCTTAAAACCTAAAACTTATAATCAAATCCGATTCTTAAATATTTATAGGCTTTGCCATAATTGGGTCCCTTCAATTATGATTAAACTAAATTACTTTGAAGAGGACCATTTCTTTGTTAGTACAATGCAGAGATACAAAGTTAGAATTTTTACTGATTTTTTGTAATCTTATACTTAATTCTGGCTAAGTAAACTATTAGTATTAGTCTACTTAATTCCAAATACCTTTTATGTACATTTTTTATATTACAAATACTTTTAGGTTCTAATCTTGACCTAATTAAGATATTATAACTCTATATAGTAAAACTGGTTTTTAATAAAAATTGTTCATATATATATTATTTTATCACATCATCTAAAACCAGGTCTGAATCCTGATCCAATTTGGCTGTTTCCTAGCTTAACCAATTCAGTCTATGGTATAAGAGGAGCCTCATCAACTTAGTTAGCAAAAACGATGGCCTCACCCAAACCTAATTATAAATTTTATTAAATTACAATGAGCTTTATCAATACCAACATTTTCAGTTTCAGCATCTATTCTAAGGACTCCGAATCCCTTTAAAATGAGCAATGTGATCAAGACAAAGAAGGCAACCCATACAAAAATGATCAATAATCCCAACAATTACATTCCCAATAATTTAGCACCAAATCCATAGATAATACCAGCTTTGGTGTCAAAGAAGGCTGACAAGAAGATTCCCAAAAATCCATTACCCTAAATGAGTTAATAGAATATTGTACCAAAAACACAGGTACAACTTCAACGGGATCATCAATATGTACCTTTGGGATGACTTTTGCCAAAACACTGTAGAAGACAGCAGCCAACAAACCATAAATGAATGCAGTCCATGGTTTCATGTCATCAGTAGCAGCACTGACAGCCACCAAAGCACTGATAATACCTCTAGACAAGGCAACCAAACTTGTGGTTTCATATTAGAAGTATCTAATGATGAAGGCAAAGAATCCACCAGTGGCTCCAGCAACCAATGTATTGACTGCCACTAATCCTTAAGTGTATTTGGAATTGGCTCCTTATGCAACAACACCTCCATTGTAGAATAACCATCCTGCGAAGACCAAAATTGATCCGAAAGCAATATAAATTGGAGAATGTCTTTAGAATTACAAGGTTGTGTTTGGATCAAATCTGAATCTCCTTGGTTTCAATAATACTGTCACAACTAATCCAGCTACACCTGCTGCGAAAAATACTACACCAGCTCCTGAGAAATCTTTGTATCCCAAAGTTGTCAACCTATTCATATTCTCATTTAATCAATACCATCCTTGTGCTAATGTCCAATGTGCTAATCCAGCATATATGAATCCTGCATATATAATTGTCAAAATTGACCAGGCCAAGAAGGTCATTCTTTCTGCTGCTGCTCCAGATAACACTGATACGGCTATTGCTGCACCTGCTGCTCTGAACACTAAACGGATTATGAATATTAATTAAATACCCAAAGTTTGTATAATCAATTTCCGTATTGATTTGCTTCCCAATTTGCTCCTCCTAATTTTGTACCTCCCATAAAGTTTGTTTAGAAATCATATCCAAATGAAAATCCATATCCGAACTATATTTATAGGCTTCATATCTTACCAACCACCATATTAATATTGTCAAGAACAAACCCAATATCACTTTTATGACTATTGATTAAGAATTCTTATATCTCACGGATCCTGCTTCAATAAATGCAAATCCCACTTAGGTCAACACTATAATGAACCCTGAAATTAGAATCCAATCATAGTCTATAGTTGATGCTTGAGGTGCTGGAATATTAGCTATGGAAGGGACAGCTGCATATTCAAAATACATAATTACCTGCCTCTCCTTCTTAATGTCTGAAAAGATGACCCATATCTTCCGTTATTTAAATTTTTAAAATAAATTTATTTCATAACTAAATAAAAAATGCCATTTATATTCATGAATTATATTAAATCTCATACTCAAACTGATTATTTACAATATTTTGTCATACTCACTATGTAATTGATATTAATTTCACTATGTAATCCCAAGCAATAAATTTCGAGAATTGTCAATAAATTTATTAAATTTTATTTATGTGTTGGAGAATTTTAATTCGATAAATATAATATTATAACAAAATTAATACTCTTATAAATCACTTTATTATGTGGGAATAAATAGGATTCCCCTCTTATTTGTTAACCATCAATTCATCCATTGAAAAATGCATAGGACTAAAAATAGGAGAAATCCAGCCTTGCTTAACTTTTTAACTGCCCTTGTGGCAAGTATCTTTCTCTAAAATGCTGGATATAAATTTTGTCATTTTATATATAAAAATTTGAATTTAAATTCAGTGGGAGAAATTCATATACAAATGAGCTCAGATTTTAAATAAGATGGAACTCCATTTACTAAATTGTTTTAAAGATTAGAAAAAATTCATCAATCCCCTGTTTTTAACGCTGATTGTGTCCAACACCAAGATGATGTGTATATAAAAGACCAGTCCCCTGAATAAGTCTGTAAGAAATTGGAATTCACTCCATGTTTGAAGTCTCCTAAATCAGTATTCACTTTCCATTATAAATTTTAGATTTCAACCTTATTCTCCATTAAATCATTAGACAACCAAAAAGGCAAATATATTCATTATTTCTCCTGCCAGATAAATCAACTTTGATCATACAAAGACAGAATAACGACTTGTCAATATAAGTTCGCCTCTCAGTTCAATGAAGATACCAGATGATCTATAACGCGAGGAAGAAGAGATCTAATCTGAAGATCAAGACAATCGTTCTCAATTCAGAAGTCCTCCCAAATCACCTCACAGAAAATTAGAAAGAGCTACTAAATTGAAATTCATCAATTTTGTTACCTTAAAAAAGCCACTCAAATATACGAGTGATTAAATAACCAATAGGAAACGTACAAGTTCTAAAAGAAGGAAACCATAAACAGAGTAAAAACCAAAAATAATCGTATGTAATTGTAAGAAATCCAAATGTCTTAAATTATATTGTGATTGCTTTACAGCTGGTGTAACATGTGGCAAGGATTGCAATTGCTGTTCTTGTCATAATAATGATGAACATCCAAAAGAAAGAGAAATTGTTATCAAATAGATTATGGAAAGAAATCCGTCTGCATTTCGCCCGAAGGTTGAATCCAAAGTACAATTTATTTTAATATCAATTAGAGCAACTCAGAAGATGAATAAGATCACAAACCAAGACATTTTAAAGGATGCAATTGTAAAAAATCAAATTGGTCTAAAAAAATATTGTGAATGTTATTAAATGGGAGTCAAGTGTTCTGAATTATGTAAGTGTGATGAATGTAAAAATTGTGAAATGCCTGTTAAAAAGGATTCAAGAAAAAGGATAAAACATGTCCATTAAAATTTTAAAAATACTGAAATCTATTGATTTATTGATTTCAGTTTTTGGGCTTTTTTCAATATTACACTATTCATTCTTTTAAGAGTTCTATTTCTATCATAAAGATAATGATTTAATGATCATTCTATTTTTGTTATTCTTATTAAATTTTCAGAGAGAAACATCATTTTAATTTCCATTTAATTTTATGTGTATATATTTTTAATATTATAAAATAAAGTATTTATTTCTATTTCTTCAAACCCTAAATAAAATAATAATAAAATTATCAAATTACGATAATGATTTCTCCTTATAAAATTAATCAAGAATTAGAAATAAGTAACTTTATTTATAATAAATTCTATAGAAGAGGTAAAACTTAAAAATTGGTTTATAATCATAAATAAATCTTATATAAATTTACACCTCATTTTTTTTTGCCTCCTTTAGCAGTATCTCCAGCTTTTCCTGCTGCTCCAGTTGCTCCAGCACCTCCTTTAGCACCAGCTGCTGCTTTATCTTTATCACCACCCTTTCCAGCTGCTGGTTTATCATCATCATCTTCCTCCTTTCTAATAGCTGGCTTTCTTGCTATTTAATAAGTAATTAATATCTATTACCCTTAGGCGTATCTTCATCATCTTCTTCTAATTCCTTGAGTCTTTATGCTTCTTCAGCTGCTGCTTCTTCTGCTAATTTCTCTTATTAAATATGCTCCAATTGATCTTCTTGGTCATTGAGATCATCATCACCAATTACATCTCCATCTCTATTTAAAGATGTGTATTTATTCATTAAGATAATTCTCTGTCTTTTAATACTTCTAACAATACTCCTCACATGACTCGCTGGAGGGTGCTAAATAACAAATATAGCTAACATAAGCTTTATCATTTGCTGCGATTTAAATAGAAGCTACGTCTATGCTGTCCAAAGGTACTGCCAATTCTAATAACCATAAAGGATACTCATCAATCTCTTTGATTTCTGGGTCTTTTCTATCTTTCCAAATATTAATTAAATCATCCGAAGTGGCAACTGCCTCTACCTTTGCCTTTTTTGGACCTCTTATCCACATTTAATTATACTAATTTTAATCACTTCAATACAATCGATGTAGATCTGATAAGGAATCCTAAACTTCTATACATTAAATTTAATTTAATTATATAATTATGAATATTTTATTAATAGTTAATGGTGAATCTGTCATTTCAATTATAAATAATATATTCAAAAAGTTTAGCAGCCTTGGCAGACAGTCTTATCTTGTTATTTCTTTCCGACTTAGTATTTATGAAGTTTTAATCCATCACTTGCTATGATAGTCTTATCAATTTATAAAAAGCACATCAGTTTTGCAGGCTTGGAAGCATTAACCATGAGTTAATCATTGTTATCTTCTTTCTATTAACCCAATTTAGCACTTATTTAAATTGATCCAATATATTTTTCACAAACCCAAACAAGATAATTATCAGATAAAGTTAATGCCAACGGTATGTTATTTCCATTGATTTAGTATTTATGCAGTATATTCATATTGCCTAAAATTAGCAATTAAATATACCATCCTTAATGTGAAATATAGGTATTTGAGAGAGGTTCTTACATAATCCAGCAAAACGTTCTGATGAAATTAGTTATAAATTATCTATCTAAGAATCATATTGATATTTAGCACTAAAGTTAGTTTAGGATATTACGATTATTCATAAACTAATTATTTTCCATAGATCATAAAGTTCTCATGAGATGAAATAATCTATTTATTTTCATCGTCATATATCATATCCACCACAGATCTATCCACATCTTTGTACTTTTTTATCACGCAAGGTGGCTAAGTATCAAATGCTAAAATCATAATTTCTCCACTTTAAGATCCCAAAATACATAGATCTTTTCTCATATATTTCATCACCTAATGAAATCCTATATAAATTTACAGTGATCTTATCGTGTTAAAAATTTTTAATTTTTTCACAATAGAATGTTTTATTCTTCACATTTACTCCAAATATCTCACCAGATTATGTGATCCCAACACAAATACTTAATGTTGGTATATATGATAAAAATGAGACGTCTACCTTATGATTTTATAATACTTTAAGTAAATATGCATTCTGATACTCCCTGTAAGGATATTAATCTTACTCCTTCATTAGAATAAGCCAATATTTAACTATCTGCAGAAATGATCTTTTTGTGGTTGGATAAATCATTAACAGATCCTAAATACCTTAAAGTTATGCATTAATTAGAGTAAAATTGTATGGCTTTAGTTTATTCATCTCGAATTTAGGCTGGATAAACAGATTAATCTTTTTCACTAGAATTAATTTAACTATTTACTCATCCTCATATTCTGGATTCAGTGCTTTTATTGCTTTAAGCCACGTAAATCTGTTTCTTTCACTGAACTCTGTCATACCCTAGATACAAGCCTTTATTAAAGGATTTCTTATGTTGCTGATATGAAACTGTAATTTTTTCCAACCTTAACAGTCTTTTTTCTTCAACGCATCATCACTTGTATCTATAGCATTCCCAGTTTTCTCTTCGTATATAATTGGATCATTCAATTTTTATAGATCTTTATCACTTAGAAGTAAAATCATTTAAAGAAATGTAATTCCTAATGAAAATACATCACTCTTCTCTAAATCATGTCTAAATTTAGGTTGATAATTTACTTTACTTTCCCTGCCTGGTTAGTTGAGTAGGCAACATATAATTTTGGAGAGAGAAATAATGGGGTTCCTACTAAAGTATTAAGCATTGTTTAACCATTAAAATTCTCTTTACCCGCTCCAAAATCAGCCAATTTAACTGTGTAAGGTTATCTACAAGATACTAATATATTTTCTGGTTTAATATCTCTGTGAAACAAATGTTTGTTTTTTGCTAGATAATAAAATGCTTTCAAACATTAATTCATAATGTCTATTAGCATTATATCTAATCAAATTACTTTTTTATTATTACCCCCAAATTCTTACGATGCCTTCCTTCTTTCTTCTATATCTGCTTTTAAGCTGTTATGCGCTAATTCCATAGCAAATACTAAAACATATTTCTTTTCCTCTATCCATGAGTAAACCTTGTAAACTTTTATAACATTTTAATGATAAGTGATCACTTGATATAAGTTCAATTCTTGAATTGCAAGTTCATATGCCTATTCACTTAACTCAATATATTGTTATACCTAGTTGTTTCAATTATTTTTAAAGCGTAATTTCCAGGAGGAAGAGATTTCAAAGCTTTTGCTCTGTACACCTTTCCAAAAGTTCCTTGACCTAACAATGATGAATTTTTAAAATCAAAGTCTTCTTAAAATTCACCTTAGGTTGGAAACTATTGCATAAATATAATTTGTATTTATGTGTTTTAATATTAATTGAAATTCATCTAACTAAATTTACTGTTGTTTACTTATACAATAGATACTGGATGATGATTACTGAAATTTCACATAAGCAAATTGTGATTTATCTCAAAATTTTGCATTTTATACCTTTAATAAATTCAAAATTTGATTTGAAATTTCAATTATTCATAAAATAAGTACTGTTTTTTAGGATCATATAAGCTCAAAAATAATTTGTATTATAATTTCATCCATTAAGTATAACATTTTAAATACTTATTTACAAGATAAAAATAAAATGTAAATTTTTAACAACAATTTACAACAATTTCAGTAATTTTATTAAGTTCTAAGAATTTATATTTCTATTGAAAACTAATATTTTTTAATTAATATATAATTAAGTTAATAATCCAATTTAATTGGGTTGGAAGTATTTTTAGTAGAATTAAATATATATTGATTATTGATATTTACATTTAATATTAATATAACATTAGCTTCAATAAAATTGTAGTATCAACAGGCAATCAATTATTAAGGCTATCTAATAATTGCTTAAATTAATCTATTTCAAAAACGCATAATTGCTGATTCAATTTAAAAAAGTACGATTCGATATAATCAAGAGATGCTTTTGATAATTTGATGTCATTCTCCTTAAAAAGCTCAAATAAATCCTAAAATTATTATTACTAATGTACATTAACATTGAGTTTATTTCGAGGACTTTAAAATTTAGATTAAAGCTAACTGCAAACCATTTCAAGATTATTAGCATTTAAGTTAGCTTTAATTTCATCAAAAACTGTGTTATTAGGTAATCGAAAATTATCTAAAAGCGTTTTTAGAATGCTTCTTATTCTCGAGTTATTTTGTGGCTTATCGAAATTAATATCATCCTCTTAATCAAACAAATAATTTGCTAAAGTACAAGACTGATCCTTATTTAAATTAAAGATTGATTGTTAAAGAGAATCTTTAAGTTCGTCTAAAGTAGTTTCTAATTGATTTTTAAACAAGTACTATTATAAATAAGAAGTATATTACAGTATCTAATTCATCAAAAGGAACTTTATTATTAATCATCGAAAATTTGATTATTTTGACTATTTCACAGAGATCTTGCTTGTTGATTTTGGAGTATTTGGATTTTCCAACACCACTCAACGATCTTTAAGAAGTAATTAAGGAATAGTCTCCAGAAGCTCGGCCAGCAATTTAATGTTATGAAAACATGGAAGGTTTGACAATCGAAGAGGATTTCTCATTCCTTTTAAGTTTAGCTTTTTGTATCTACTCTTCTTATAGAGCCTTACTCAGTGATTCACATCTCTCCTATAGCAATTGCATTTCATCATCTTTCTCCATAATTCTTCGATCATATTTTTTAATTTCTTATCTATGTCTATCTATTAATTGTTCGATATATGCTTCATCTTCTTATCTCTTTTAACTTAGTTTGTGAATATCTGAGAGTAGTTTTCTATGTTGGATAAAACAAATACTTAATTTATTGATCTTGTTTACTCTTTTGATTGTGCTTAACAGCAAATAATAAGTCTCGTTCCTTATATTATCTGATTTCCTTTAATAATTCATTAATGAGTTGTTTCTATTATTAAATTTTGACTTGTTGTGTTATGATATGTTTTTTCAATTAATCGTAATCCTTCAACTTCTCTTCCAGCACTTTGACTATTTCAACTAATTTAATATTATCTTATTCTAATTCATCGAGAATAGCAAATTAAGGGGCTAATATATTTCTCTGATTCCCTAGCAATTTTTCTTTTTGGAGTTCAACCATATTTTAAAGTTCAGATACTTGTTGTTAATAATTTGTAATCTCATCCATTTTCAATTTTCTTTTTAGATTCTCAATCTCAACTTCTTTAGACTACAATAATTTAAGCAAATGTTTGAATCTCTAATTGTTTCGAACTGTTTTCAATTAGATTTCATCATCCGACAATTGTTGATGAAAGCTTTCAAGATCTTTCTAGATATTAATAATCACTTACTTAATAATATATATTCTAAGACTTGAGTTAGGTATTTTCTAATCTTAATTAATTGAGCTCTTGTTTGATTTTTAATAATTAATCCTATTGATCTTCCTTATCATAATATGAATTTCTTGATTCATGTTTAGACAAAAACCCAAATGAGTTGATTAAATGTTGTCTATGACGATGAGATTCATGACAAGATTAATTAATTGATCCTATTGATCGACTCTTACACGACTCAGGAAACATAAATAAATTTATAAATTAATATTAATTCTATGCTCAACATTTTTATTTCATAAATAACATAATCAAAGTAAATTTCTATTTAAAATCATATAGAATAAGAATATTAAATAGATTTTCCTTTTTTTGTAGAAATTCATATTTATTTGTTCATCTAAATAGAGTTTCATACTACTTAAATACTATCTTTTTGGAGAACTTCGATTTAGTAAGTTCTCGCTTTTTCAACGCTGATTCTAATTTATATATATAGAAAATTTAAATAAACTTATAATAAAATATTATTAACTTACTTGACTTAACTTTATGCAGATCTATCCTATGACTCTAGAATGGTCTGATAAATTTAATTTGATATAACTTAGATATATCATTTAAAATGTTTAAGTAGATGAATTTAGGGATGGCCAAGTTGAAGAAACTAAAAATTTGTTATCTTTATATCAGACATAAATATTGATTAAACATTTCTTAATTTAATTCCTGTTATTAATATACGACTCTAACAAATGGGCAATATTTGCAACTAAAAAATTACTTCTCCATCCAAAGAATTTGATTTTGGAGAAGTCATCTTCGGAAGAACATATATTTATGGCCCTCCCTCTATTGAAAAGCCAGCACCCATTTAAATATTGAAATTTTTAGATTAGGATTTTAATTATCAGCACGAATAGGAACAGTGCTGCTCCTCCTAGATGATTCAATTGAAGGATCAGCCACTTCTATAACTTACAGATAGAGATTCAAAACCCATTGATGTAAAATTATCAGTAGAAGAAAATCTGTTACTTAGAGAAATGCCTGGATCATAAGAATAGGATAGCTGTTCAAAGGATGATAGGAATAGTGAGTTCAAGGATTCCAATCAAGATAATACAAAATATAAATCAATTTTAAAGCAAAAAAATAAAAATACTTCAAATCCTTAGAGTCCGAAGAATAAGCTCAAGGATTCTCATACTTCAGGTTCGCAAAGATCGATAAAAAAAGTCACCTTTGATAAAAAATCAAAAGTTGTTTATAGTAGTTTCAGAAACATCAAATATTGAGACGACTGGATTGTGTCCTTTATAATTTTTATACAATCATTTTATTTTTTTTGTAATTAACTTAACTTCAATTTTATTGGTGTACTTATTTTGATTTATCAACAGTATTGATTATTCACAATATAAACCTGTTTTGAGCCAATAATTGTTATATTATGGACTCAATAATGGCAATCTATTAACTAGAAATAATAATGATTTAATAATCATCAATGGTTTGACGTCATTTATATTAATATTAATGAAGCTTTTAATTGTCATCTTATTGATTGTAGCAACGAGCACAACTGCAATAACTATTAATTCTAAATGCACTAAATAGGTTACAAAACTCACTCCTAAATTTTCAAAGCTATATACAAATGTAAATGAAAAAAAGTTAGCTTCAAGTATAAAGGAATTAGTTGGAATCGTAAAATCTCTAGTGTCTATATAATCATCTTGTTCTGGGGCAGAGGGAGTTGATTTGTCTACTTTCAAAGATAAAATAGGAACTTGTTTAAAAGATGGTTTTGAATTGGCTAGCAATGGTTATAAATCATACACCGAATTTGAAGAGGATGGGTTCTCAGATATGCTTGTTGACAGTTTGATTGATATGTCCCATTTGGTGGAACCTGTAATTACAAATTGCTGGGGAGACGAAGTAAAGTCTGTTTTGGGATTTGTTTTGCCTGATGAATGCATCTCAGTGATTGACGATGCTGCATAGGTCACCCTATAGATTATAGAATAAAAAGAAAGACCATTGTTGATGACTAAGGGATTACTAAATTTGAGAAAGATCTTCAAGGAATCCAAGAAGGTTTGTCCATTTGTTGAGACTTTGATTCCCAAGAACGACGAGGAGGACAGTGATTTCTTTGGAGATGAAAGCGATGAAAGCGATGAAAGCGATGAGAGTGATTCTTTTGAGGCTGATTACGAGTAGAGTGATTCTTCTGATGGTGGTGATGATTTGGAAGCCTTGTTTGAATTGTTCGAATGATCATTATTATATATTATCAAAGGATAAGTAATATTTTATTTATTGTTAATAACAATTTAACGATTGACATTATCGAAGATATAAGTCTTATCTTAATTATTATTCAAATAAATTTATTTTGAATTATGAGTTCCCTCTTTGTTAAGTGCGTGGTTTGCCAACAAAGACCAGCTACCATAAAGTGTAATTAATGTTAATTGGGCTAAACTTATCGATTGTGTTATAGTTGTGATTCTTAGGTACACAACAAAAACAATCCATCAGATGAACAGCATAAAACTGAGATCATCCCATATCAAGGTAAAACTGTCTTTATTATCATAAGAAATGTATCAAAAGGCTGGATCTGCCTCCGCCTTGAAAGATTCCTCCTTGAAAGTAACTATTTATTTTTGAATTTTTGTAGTCTAAAACCTGAATAGTAGTAACAAAAACAATAACCATAAGGAATAGCAAAACCTCAATCCTCGGCTTCATCTAAACAATTCTCGAACAACTTTAAATCAGTAAAGCCTGATATGCCTTAAAAAGAAGAAATTTTGAATAATTAAAAACCTGTTAAAGAACCTGTTCAATTGGTCTAATAGCAATCACTACCCAATAAGTTTACTAACAATTACATTTACCCTCAATCCCAAACCAAACAAAAAGTGGAACCCAAATAAGAAGAGATGCAAAGACAAAATAACTCTGCATCTTATATGAGCAACACTCAAAACAATAAACTAAAGGAACAGATCTCAGAAGAATAGGACTAAAATAATGAACTCAGGAGAGAGATACAATAAACCAAGGACCAAATCAAAAACATCAATAGTGAAATCGATAAGAAAATGTATTGTATTTGAAATTATCATAGATAATAAAATTCAAGAGAATTTGAAAAGAAAATCAATGACTTAAAGAAGGAAAGCACAGACGAAAAAAAAAAAATTACTACTTTGACTGATGAAGTTAAAAAATTAACTGAATAAGTTAAAAGTGTTGATTAATAGACTCAAAAGAAGTTGGATCTTTCAAAGAAATAATATGAAAAGTAGATTAAAGATATGCAATAAGTAATCAACGAAAAACAACAATAAATTGATGAAATTGCTGAAGAATTTTAAAATTACAATCTAGAAGACATCTAAGCTAAAATGGAAGAGATGGCTGGGGAAATAGAAGAGAAGGATTAAATCATAGAAGAATTGAAAAATCAACTTGAATAAGGAGGAGATAGAAGGGAGGATAATGAAGAATTAAATCAATAACTTGAATTAAAGGATGAAGAAATCAAGAAGTTGGAGGGGCTTATAGAAAATTTTAAATAATTATATCAATAAATGTAAGATGAAAAACAAGCGATGATGGAAGAGAATGAGAAACTATCAACAGAGAACAATCAATTCAGAGAATTGTTTAGTGTATTTTTTAGATTTATTTCATTAGTAAAATCTTCACCTATTTGGTATTGATCCAAATCAATTGGAAGAAGAAGATGGGGAAGGCGAATAAGAAGGAGAAGGAGAACAATATGAGCAGGATGAAGAAGGTAATTTTCATATTTATTCTTAGAGAATTGATTATAATAATTCCTATATCATTAAACTAATATTTATATAATTATTAATTTTAAAGGGATTGTTGTCACAACAGTATTCTTGTGTAAAAAGTCAGAATCCAATAGTATAATAAATAAATAATGATAATGTTAAGATTTTATATTGTTAATAATTAAGAGTATATAATATTATTTTTTTGACAAATAAATTATATTGATGAATTCCTCTTTAATCCACAATGTTAATGGATTAGATAGATTACAAATGTGCAATAGTAAAGACTTGCTTACTCAATTTGAAGAGGGCGGTATTTTAAATTCTAATTTCAAGAAAAAGTATTACTCTCTTCGAACATCATCAAAGTGAACTAAAACAATAAGAAATAGGAAAGAATATTTCTACTAACAAATAGATTTGTATATAACATTAAATCGGATAGCA
The DNA here is from genome assembly GCF_000165425.1 of Paramecium tetraurelia. Classification (NCBI taxonomy): domain Eukaryota; phylum Ciliophora; class Oligohymenophorea; order Peniculida; family Parameciidae; genus Paramecium; species Paramecium tetraurelia. Next base: position 257,646 of record NW_001799177.1, on the reverse strand, counting down.
AAATATTATAATTTTTTGGTAACAACATTATTTAATCATGAGGAAAATCAATCAAAATTCAAAGGAAAATCCGTATTCAATTGATATCTGCGATTAGTGTTAGCAATATTGGTACGGAATTCGTATTGCATATTCCATAAGAATATGATTATAGATTCTAATCAAGTGATTTGTAAATGCTTCTTCATAAATTAGTCGCAAAACCATTCTTGAAACAATCATTATAGTCTATAGTTCAGTGACGATGTCAAAGATGCCCTTCTTCTTTAAAGATGATTTCACTTTAATCTAATACTGCACAACTGAAAAAGATGTTAAAAAAGGGATCAAAAGATACCCAATTGAAAAACCGATTGTAATTTATTCGATCTATTTAGGAACTTGATGTTGTTGAATTCTAAGATTATTAAAAGAATAAGCCTGTACCACAACAATTAATTTATAAAAAACCTGGATTGTAAAAACAATATAGTACTACCCTTATATCTATTGAACAGTTTGATTTAATAAAAGTACTCGGCAGAGGAGCATTTGGGAAAGTATTTTAAAATTAAATCAAATCATAGGTTATGATGTGTGAGAAAAAAGATACAAAAGAATTATTTGCTATTAAATCTTTAAGGAAGGAGCACATTTTAGATAAGAATCAAGTTGAACATACAAGGGCAGAGAGAAAGTTGTTAGAGGAAATAGATCATCCATTTTTAATATCCTTGGAATATGCCTTCCAAACAGCTGAGAAACTATTTTTCGTTATGAAGTTTATGAGGTATTATTAAGATGATATCTCAAAATAGAGGGGGTGAATTATTTAAGCATTTGAGAGATAAAAAAAGATTTCCTGAAGCTACTGCTTAGTTTTATGCCGCATCCATTTTGCTGGCCATAGAACATTTACATTCAATATCCGTGATTTATAGAGATCTAAAACCTGAAAATATTCTAATGGATGAATTTGGATATATTAAAATGAGTGATTATGGATTAGCAAAATTCTTAAAATAGGGTGAAAAAACATTCTCTTTTGTTGGAACACCAGAATATTTGGCTCCGGAAATTATTAGATAAAACGGACATAGTTTTGAAGTAGATTGGTGGTCTTTTGGAATTTTAATGTACAATAAGATGTTTACATAGATATGAAATGTTGGTTGGAAGACCTCCGTTTTTTTCATCAAGTCAATCTTTATTATTTAGAGCTATTATAGAATCAGATATAGTATTTCCATAATAGTTAAGTTTAAGTAACCATGCTAAAGATCTGATCACTAAAGTAAAGATCTAATTAATATGATGATAGCTTTTAAAAAAAAATCCAGTGGAAAGGTTGGGACATAATGGAGGTGGGGCAACCATTAAGATGCATCCTTGGTTTAAAGATTTTAAATTTTAAGATTTATTAGAAAAAAAAATATAACCTCCAATTATCCCTAAGTTATATGATAAATTAGATGTGTAAAATTTTGATTTGGAATTTACAAGAGAGGGTAATATATGAATTTCTATAATAAAATTAGAAGCCATGAATTCAGTAGCAAACCTTGATCCAAAATTGGTTGAGAAATTTAAAGAGGATTTTGGAGGAGTGACTTATGTTCCAAATAATGTTTTAAATTGATTTCGTATAATTGTGATATAAATATCAATTAGTCTCACTGTATCCTCAAATTAGTGAAGCAAAATTAATTTGTTTGTAATTTGATGCCGTTTTCCTAGCTTAAATCTATAAACATATCTCTATTGGATTGTTGATTATCTGGCTTCCTCTTTTGACACACTTAGGTAAGTCTCTATAAATATTTATATTTATTGCTAATTATCTTGAATTATTAATATAAATCAATAATAAGGGTTGTTGAAAGCATAATAGTATAGATCCCAACATGAATGTAGGATAACTTTTCTATGGTATCTTAGTCTGTTAGTTAAAATTAATCTTGCGCATAATAAAATAAGATTAAAGATAATGAAAGACTCAATCCAACATCCTAGGTAATGCCTTTAATAGTCTCCAGAAAGTTCATATAAGGATTAAGAGTTATTAAAACAATTGATGACAAGATTTGTATGGATATCAAAAGTGAAATCTGATAAATTGCAGTATCAAAAAATAATATCAAAGCACCCATAAACATAATTTTTCTTAGAGGTTAGAGAAATTAAATTTATCTATTGATTTGTTTGACCGATTTGATGCCTTCATATAGAGATCCAAAATATTGTTCGTAATGCTTTGAAGTGATTTGATAGGAGGATGCCTTTAGAGACGTTGAAAGCATAAATAAGACGACAAGTTAAAATAGGAGGAGACTCATAGCACCTAGGAATGAAACTTAATCTACAAAATTCGGACTTTGATTCCATAACCAACAATAGGCTGAAGTAAAGATGGAAAAATTCAGATCGTATAAGCTTGACAGATAGACTCTGAGTATTATATTATAGTAAAAATTTGCGCAATACTTCAAACTAATAAAGTGAATAAATGAAACTACTTTGTAACCCAAAAATTTAAGACTGCTTACTTTTTATGTTAGTCTGACATTTTGAAATTTGTTAATCAACAATTTTTGTATTATAAAGAGATTAAATTTAGAAATGAACAACAGAATTAAGGGAGTAACCCATAAAACTATGATAGAACTTAAATTAATGACTAGGTTGTACTCTACATTTCTTTCTACAATTAGAGGGTAATCCTTATTTTAATGATAATCCAAACCGTTTATGATATCAAATTTGAAAAAATCATTAGTAAATTCAAACCTTGCAAATTAAAAAATGTCCAAAAATTAATTATGCATATAAGGAAAGTTGACATTGATATATGTGATGTAAGATAGAATTTATAGATTGTCTAGCACATTCCAATAAAAATCTAAGCTTCCCATCAACAATCCTATTAAAGCAATTCCTCCTAAGATAAATAAAACAGTAGATCCAAATTACCTTGATGCTTTTGTAGTACTCAGAGTTTGACTACTTAATTATTTATATTTCAATAATTCTTTTTCCAGAAATGAGGATTTCAAAGGATATTAGTCGATTGCATCGTAAATTATGTAATTTGTAAAGTTAATTTGATATTAAACGAAATCAATACTCTTATGCAAGAGTAATTCAATTGAAATGGACTCTAAATGGCCATCTTAATTATAATTAGTAGTTGAATTAATATTGTAATCTACATTATCAATCTAATTAACGATTTCCTATTTCCATGATTCGATTATAGATTAATTAATCAACATCATAGGTTTGCTGAATTAAATTAATCCAAATCTTGATGACTGATAAAAATCTTTAACTCTTTCGAATTCCAAGGAAGCAATGGATAAATTTAATTGGTAACAAACGCTTAAAGTATTTATTTATTAATTGCAACCCCAATCCTATTCAATCTGGCAAGTACTAGAACACCCATCCTAATTGATAGTGTTTCCATCATCGCATTTCTCATCACTCTTTCTAATACCATCACCACATAAAGAAGCACATTGAAGTCCCTTCGTATACAAACCTAGAGTTTCTTCACAAAATGCACATTTTTGAGTAAATCCATAATCAATACCTTTGATGCAAGACAGACAATCTTTCTAAAAGGGTCCTGCACATTCTTTACAATGTTTACTATGAAATAGAAATAGGATATTACTCGCATTTGCTGCATTCAAATGATTTGGTCAAGAAATATCCTGAGTTACATTGGAGACATCTGCTGGAATTGCAAACTTTACAGTTCTGTGAACATTTAGTACAGGTAGACATGAATACAGAACTATGAATTTGCAAATTTGGCATTAATTCACAATAATATTCTGCTTCTAATTTACAATCTCTTGAACATCCATCTCTATTATTTTTATTTCCATCGTCACAATCCTCTTATCTTGATTTAATTCCATCCCCACATATTTTAGGTTGACAGACATCAATTTCAATAGAACAGAGATAACAGTTATCATCTTAATAGTAGTAATTTTTTTAACACTCACACTTCGTATTTTATAATTACATAAGCCTAGCAGTATCACATGTTAAACAATGATAATCTTGAGATCCATTGCAAGTTTAACACGTTTTATGACATTTGACACATCCATTTGAAATATCATAGAAGTATCCATCTAGACAATCGCAATTAGGGGGTAAGGAAAAATCTATTTTACATGTTATGCAATTTTCTGGTGAAGTCTCACATACTTTGCATCTTGAATTGCACTATTAGCATATTTAATCTTTATCTTCAAAATAATCCATTTTGCATTTACAAAGGGGAGGATCTGCTCTGTTTAAGGAACATTTAAGACAATTATTAGCATTCAATTCACAAGTGGAACATACAGAATTGCAATTCAAACATGGAGAAACTAAGTCAACCTCATAAGTTCCAATTGGACAGACACATAATTAGGGTGATACTCTATTAAATTTACACTTGAGACAGTTATCTTGATGATAATTGCATTCCACACACTATAATGAACATTAATTGCAATCTTAACTCCCAGGATTATTAAAATACCCAGATTAACATATGCATTAATTTTAGATTAAAGTCAATTGATTAGGACAATCTAAGCATTCTGAATCAGATTTGCAAAGATGACAATTATTTATGCAAGGAACACATTTACTATCCAACTCATAAAGTCCAGAAGCACATGTACAATCAGGGGGATTATAATAGTTTTCAGAACATTTGGTGCAATTTGTAGATGTAAATTCACACTATTCACATTTAGGATGACAAGCTATTGAATATATTATTAAAATACGTAAACATTTTTAATTTTCTAAGTGCATATAATATCCTTATAAGCAGGAGCATGTAGATCTATAATAAAAATTCCTAAGGGGGCAGACACACATCCCATCTTTTAGAAAAAAATTCGGTTCGCACTGAACACATTTATCAGCTGCTAAACAATATACACAGGTGTCAGGACATTTATTACAAATAACATCTAAATTTTAATAATATCCAATAAGACAGTTGCAATTATCATTGGCATTTCTATTAGCTGAGCATGTTGTACAATATGGCTAATTTGATGAATTTAAATCACAAGTACCGCATTTTTTTGGACATTCTACATTAAATGATATTGATACATTTGCAAGTCTTTTAGGATACTTCATAATATCCATCTTGACAGGGACAATTAGCTACAGGGTCATTCAATCTATTTGTTTAACCAGTGTGACAAGTTTGGCATATAAAAGTAAGTAGATCATAATGACAATCAGCACAACCATAACCACAATTCATTATATAACATGAATCATCTCCTAAATCACCATAATTATTAAGTGCATTACAAACACATTTTCTAGATACGAGGACTCTATTTTAACTTGCGAAACAATCCAAACAATCATTATTGGATCCTCCATCACAAGTATTACATGTAGTATGACAATTTTGACAATTAAAATTAGCATCATAATACCTTTATAAGCTATCACATGAACATACAACTTGATTCCTACCATCTCCCAAGATATTGACAACAGTTGGAATTCTATCATCTGAACACTCTAAACATTCATTTTTCTATGAGCCTATGCAATTTTTACAACTCGCATGACATTAGTCACAAATGATATCAAAATATCCATCATAGCAAGCATCACATATAGAAAGACTGGTGCAAGATTTGCAATTAGGCAAACAACTAACACATGAACCACTATCTAAGAAATAATCTTCATCACAAAGAACACAACCTGTAGCATCACATTCTTTACATTTATAAAACTATTAAGAACATTCTAACTTATTATTAAGTTTAAAATACTTTTACACTGAAAATCTAATCCATCAAAGTAATACTCTCCTGCCACACAAACACAATCACCAATAAGGTTCTTTTAATAATTTTGTAAACACTTTGTACATATTCCATCTAAATCACATTCCAAACAATTAACACGCAAACAATTTTCGTCACATGATGTTCCAATAAACTACTTATCCAAACATTCAGAACAAACAAGATTTTCATCGCATTTCAAACAATTATAAGGGCAAGCTATAAATAAATAAATTATATCCTACGATTACAAATCCCTGAACTGTCGAGATAATATTGATTGGAACACTAACATTCGTTGTCCTTAAAAATATTTGAACCATGACAACATTTATCATTATTTGCTATTGAATATCCAAATTAGCAAGATAAACAGAATGTACTTGTAAATACACAAGTTAAGCAATTAGAGTCACAAATCAAACAATCATTGTAGGATAAATAGTATCCATCATCACAATAACATGTATTGTCACTCTGTAAGGTGCGATTAAGTTTACATGTAGAACATTCATAAGAATAAATTCCAAAACAGGTTTCACACTGATTATGACAGTCTATTTATAGCATAAATCATAATACTTTGGCATAAATTCCAATTTCCAACTCTAATTAAAACTTGACCTGTCTAACAAACGCATGTATTTATTTGTAATATTTTATCTTCTGTGCAACTCAGACATGAATTTTATGAATCACAAGTATTACAACTATCATTGCATTCTGTAATAATTATATTTTATACTCTAACATAACTACATTCCTGTTTATGAATAATAACCAGTTGGACATTTGCATTCATTATTATCGAGTTATCTTAATGAGGATGGGTTGCATTTGATACAACCATTAAATAATGAATTGAAACATTATTCACAAGTAAAATCACATTCTTTTTTATAATAATTTAATTTATTTACATGAGCATTCCATATTCCTATCGACTAAATAGCCAGCTTTGCATACACATCTATTATCTACAAGTGTACTTTTATTATCACAACTCAAACAATCACTTTCTGATCCTCCTTTACAAGTCAAACAAGATATATTACACTCTAATTTATAATTATCAGTTTACTTCGGCAAGTTGCTTATGACTCTAATGCATAATAAGATTCTAAACATGAGCATTTACTATCATTTAATATTCTTTCAGTGAGTGTATCACATGAAGTACAACTATCTGCTTAATTTCCATTGCATTATTAACAACTATAATGACAATCTGAATTATTTTCATAATTACCAAAACAAATATTTCCTAAAAGAAATTGGTTCAGTTAGCATTATGTTTCTATTTCTTACACATTACGAACACTAGTTTAACCATAATCAAATCTAGCTGTGTAAACTTAGAGTAAAAAAGCAAGAAAGATCGTGGATCTATTGTTCATTGAGTAAAATAATTAATTTATGATGATGAGCATAATGACAATATTCATATTTATAATATTTAGGAATTTAAATTGATTTAAAATGTATTTAAATTACAATATATAACTTCCATTATTTAAGGCATTAAGAAATTTGACTTAATTATAATAATATTCATTTTTATCTTTTAACTTCCAAATACAAATTCTCTAAACACTTTCTAATCTTACTTTTCTAGAGTTGTTTGGTCTCCAACAATAACTCATTACATTTCAACCCTAGGTACTCAAGTGCCCAAGAGTATCTAGCCCTATCTCTTTTAAGGCATCTTTCCATTATTATGAGTTGCTACTCAATAATGTATTCCTCATCCAAATCTATAGACAAATCTAAATTGGCCAAACTAAAGTAATCAATCTCACAAGACATGTCTGATTCCCACTCCACTATAGTTTTTACACCGTAAAGCTCCTCAATATAATAAATAATGTGTGGATATGTAAAAAATCTAATTGTACTTTTGGGTTGTAAATCATTTCTAAACTAAATTCTATTATTCATAGCTGTAATGTAATAAATAATCTCAAATAGAGGAATTTTCAACTTGTTAAGATCACTAGCTATTAATTTAATATAAAAAAGTAATTTATCTGATTAATTAGTTTTGTGTTTTTTCATGTTGACTTTTATTATCTTCTCAGGTGGGAGTGCTATTTCGTACTTCTATTCAATTATATTGTTCTCCAATTGTAGATTTTTCACTTTTTCTAAAATACAATGGACTGCATTCAAAATTAATTAATTAGTCTAATCTCTTTTATCATTTGGAATACTTGTGTCATTTTAGTTTATTGTATTGTATCGATGCAACAAATTGTAGAACTTAATAAATTGCTAATCTAGAATTGCTAGTCTTAAGAATTTGCAAAGATTGACATCTGTTTCCATTTTATGAATGATGTCTTCTAAGGCATTTTAAATAATTGTTCTTACTTAAAATGTGTTATGTTCCTTATATAATCTAGAAGACAAGTATTTTTCGTAAGTAATAGCTAAACAAAAATTTATTGTATCTAAATTCTAGAGAATACTTAAACAAAGGTTTTTGCATACATCTTCCAATCCTGGAGTAATACTGAATTTCTTGATCATTACAATGGGAAATTAGAGAGCACAACCGCAGAACACTCCATGAGTTGATCTATATTGTTTAATGGATAAAGTGAGATTGGGTAATATCTCAGGCTAGGCTATTTTTCGTACTTAACATTCATGATATAATTAAACTTAAACTCTTTTTCTTAACACTTTTATTATTTTTTCTCTCTGATTATTAATAAATTATGCATTATAATTTAATTTTTAGATGGTCCCTTATAAAATTAAGATTTCTCTTTATATTTCCATATCCTTATATGACAAATTCTATGCTATTTCATGACTTAAAATTTCAGAAAGATGAGTCTTATTTTTTGCTCTATTAAATGAAAACCACACTTCTTCAGCTATCTCCTTATCCTCCACAATATTGTAGTGATTTAACTATCTAAATAATTCCAAAATGAGATCTGTGATGGTTAAGTTAGTTGGGCTTTTTATTTGAGCATTCAATATTCCAAAAGGACCGCATTGAAGCATGATTTCAGCTGCATCATTTAACAGTCCCAATTTACAAACATTGAATTGATAATTTTATTAATCATATTCTATTTTAATAAAGTTTATTAATGAAGGAAATAATTTACTCTCTTAAACCATTTAGGTTAGTTTCTATTTGATAGAAGCCAAGAGTTAGGTTTTTTATAGATAATTTGTTTTTTTATTGGGTATCTTAGAAATCAGCGGTTCTTTGATTTTGTTTTTAGGCTACTAGATGAATTTACCCTTTAAATCCTTTAAGAAGTACTAGACCTCTTTCAGGGGTTGTTGGAGATCTTCGTAATCAAAGCTATTCAGGATTGATTACATTTAATTGGATAAGCACATGTCCATTAACTTCTGGATGTGTTGATCCTAATATAATTATCGATTAATCTGTTGGTATTCTTGAGCCGATTTCATTTGTTGAATTGATGTTGCTGGATATACATAGATCTTCTTGATGATTTTTGGTTCGTTATCCATTAAATATAAATCAAAATTTTCATCATGCAAACATTTATTACTTTAATCAAAAAATTATAGGGATTTAAAATGCAGTTGAGTTTATTTGTTGACTATATTCAAAGCATAAAATTCTTTTTCGAAGTCTTCTGATATTAAATAATTATTTTATTTTAAAATAAATGGAAGATTTAGGTTTCTCTGAGTAAGACAGAGACGCTTTAGAAAGAGAATTTCAGGATGTAAGGTATCTTTGATCATGTAGATAATCAACGAATTAGCCAATGAGCCTGCTCTGGAGAGATTTAGACAAGAATACACAAAATTACATCAAGCATTTCGAAACGCTTATGATTAGGAGAGAAGATTGCTTAGGAAATTGAGAGATATCAATAGCGATATTTTAAATAATGCGGGCAAAGTAACTAATGCTCTGAAATTTTCACAAGAAGACAGTGAGAGAATTAAGTTACTCAAAACTGAACTTGATAACACTTACAAAGTCATAGAATAGGCTTAGATGAGGGAAGACAAATTGAAATAGAAAATTGAAAACTTTTAAGCTGAAATTAAACATTTATCGGATTTGGTTGAACAAGGTAATGCTCTCTAGAGTTAAACTAACAAAATCACAGAGCTCCAAACTCAGAAAGAGGATTTAATGAAAGGTATAGATATGATATATTGTAGAAAGGGACAGTTTGTAAGCCGAGTTAATCAAAAACAGATCAGAAACTGGTAATCTAATTGAAAAATTGAAACTGTTAGAAAATGAAAAATTAATACTTGATTAAAGTTCTCAATAACTCAAAAAGAATTTATAAGAAATGTAAGAAAAAGTAGATAAGGATGAATAAAGAAGAAATAACATTAATGAAGAATTAGAATAATTAAGGCAGAACTACATTAAGACAAAAAAAGAATACGAAAAATAGAAAGAGGATTTATCAAAAGTTTAGGTTGAACTAAAGAAACAAACAGAAACATTATAGAAAAAGGATATTGATAAAGAAATTGAGGAAAACGAACTTAAAAATTTAAGAGATCAAGTGACTGATGTTAAAAAGATTTACAAAGAGATCATGGCTAAGAAAGAAGAAAATGAAGATATTAGGGAAAGTAATGAAGCTGAAATAATTAAATTGAAGAATGAGAAGAACAATGCTAGAACTCATTTGAATTAAATAGAAAAGAAAAATAATAATTTAAATAAGAAATTGCTAGATTTATAGAAACAAAGAGATAAAATTATAAAGGATAAGGAAGTTGCAATTAATTCAATTTAATAATTAGACAGACATGTTACAGATACAAAGAAATTTAATGAATAAGATCAGTAGTTACTTGAAGAATTGAGAAAAGCACATATTAATTTTGCTAATCATAAAGCAAAATCTGAAGAATACAATAGTAAATTAAATGAAAAAATTAATTTGATTGACAAGGAGATAGAGTCATATGAAAAAGAAATCTTACAACTTTAAGAGGAGGTAGATGAAAGAGAAAAGTAATTTGTAATTAACACTAAAAAGAAGGAAAAATTTGGAAAGGATGCTGCTTTAATAAATGCAAAGTTTTTGCATTCTCAAGAGGAGATTAAATTGAAAGATAATTTAATAAGTGAATTTTAGAAGAAAAACATTGAAACAGATAATAAATTAAAACAATAATAACATTTATATGAGGAAGTCAGATCAGATAGAAACTTGTACTCTAAAAATTTGTTAGAAACACAGGATGAAATTGCTGTCATCAAAAGAAGACATAAAATAGTTTAACATCAAATAGCATAATTAAAAGAAGAAATTGATGCAAAAGAAGTTGCTTTGGCCAAGGAACATTTTGAACATAAAAAGAAGGATAAAACTATAGAGGAGTGTTGTAGAATTCTAGAAAAGAACAGAAAGGAGATTGAGGAAAAAGAAGAAACTATCAAGAATTATGTTGGTGAAATATCCAAATTGCATTTTGTTCTAAAAGATAGCGAAATTAAGAGACAAAAACTTAAGGAGGAATATGAAACAGTAGTATCTGAAAGGGATATTCTGGGTACTCAATTAATAAGAAGGAATGATGAATCAGCATTATTGTATGAGAAAATTAAGGTGTAATAAGAAACTTTGGCATATGGAGAATAGTAATATAGAGAAAGATTGAGTGATATTGAGTTATTAAAATTCAAGATTTCTGATCTACAAAGAGAGTTGAAAATAAAAAGAAAGAAGGCTGGCTAAGCTCCCATTTTAAAGGAAAAGATAAACAATTTATAAAAAGGATTTAGTCGAAGAGAAATTGAGAGTGAAAGCATTAAGTGAAGAATTGGAGAATCCATTAAATCCATAGAGATGCAAGAAGCTAGGAGGAGTAATAATTGATATTAATTTTAGAGTGATCCAGATGTATATGAAATGAAATAGAAAATAAAAACGTTGTAAAGAAGACTCATCTATAAAACTGAGTAAGTAGTAGAGAAGGAAGTACTTATTCAATAGAAGGAGAAATAAATACTTGAATTGAGAGATATTATGAGGAAGTAACCAGGGTTGGAAGAGGCAACCTAAATCTCAAAATTGTAGGAGTAAATGAAGGCCAAGACTAGACAAATGAAGAGTTTGGCTGCCGAATTAAATATGTATTAGGCCTAGGTATTAGATCTTCTTATTTGATTATAGATCAACGAATACAAGTATGATATCGAAAGATTAAATAAAGAACTTTAAGAGACTAATAGAAAGTATTTGGAATAAAGAAGGAGAGAGTAGATCTAATAGGAACAACAATAATTAATGGAATAAAATCAATAGAATTAACAACACAGAATGGTCATATATTATAATATGTTATATTATCTAAGAAGAGAGAGGCTATTTAAGTTGGTTTTTGATTGAGTTGATAAATAAAAAAATTGAAGTAAATGAGTTTGAAACAAGAGGAAGCAGCCTAAGGTAACATGTTCTGAGATTCTCTAGTACGTAAATCATCCAGATAAAAGAAAATGACCGAGAACTTTAAAGAAATGCTTTAAGAGATCAAGGAACAAAAACCATCTGCCAAGAAATCAGATTAAAAATAAGACAAGTGCTAACAAAAGAAAGTATAAGAATAAAAGAAAGGTTGACTAGTTCATTATTATTTAGTGTATGAGTATGGACATATGACTGATTGGCTTGATTGCATATATCCACATGATAATGGATAAACATTCGACTTGGAAATATAATTCTGTGTATTAAAGCCAAAAAAACCAACCATTAAAAAGCCGAAAAAGGAATAAACTGAAGAAGGAGTAACCAGTTTCTGTAATTCTAGATAATGTCTTTAATTCAAAACTTATTAACCAATCTCAATCAAAATCCAGAACAAATGAGAAGATAGAGTGAATAGTAAATATAGAAGGTCCAAACAACTGATGATGGTATTGTAGTCTATCATCCATACTTTAAGAAAAGTAAAACATAATTTAATCTCAAGTTGAATACCAAAGCAAGAAACCCCAATAGATTGACTCTATTGAACCCACTATAGAGTTAGAAAATCTTAAATAAAAGTTTGAAACTATCAAAAAGACCTTTAGACCCTTAATACTCATCTGATTGGCAATTAAATATATATGACATTATTATTTAAGTAATTCTAGTATTATAAGCTTCCTTAAATCTAAATTCTAATACATCTAGATTAGATTATTAACTTATTCATCATCGATTCATTAATTTCTTTCATCATAATAATTATATTATTATTTTCAAAATATTAAGAATAATTATATTATTTGTTGCTGCATTTCATAATTAATAAAGAAAAAAATTAAAGTTAGCCCTAATTTTATAAATAAAATTTATTTCTTTAATTTCAAATATGATAATCTCAAGTTGTATTTCATGTACAACATTAGGGGATAAAATTATTGTTAAAGCATTTCATTGACAACTTTGAACTATAAAATTTTATAAATATTCATTATTTTATAAGAAAAAGGAGTTATTGAAATTGCAATATATTAGAATTTATTAAATATCTTAAAATATTTAAGATATAATACAGATATCTCTACATATTCTTAATCTTAAATATATTTTCTATAATATTTATTTCATGCATCTCCAAACATTTTATCCATGCTTTACTTTTGTTGCTTATGCTTTTCAACTCTGGCTTTATATTATTGTCTAGCAGTTTCAGCAGTTGCAGGATTTTCTCTACAATAATCCTATTTAATTAATAATAGATTTATATACAGTTAAGAATCCTTCCTCGGCTTCTTATATTGGGAGATGCTCATCTATCTCAGATTGCAAGGGGAAAATTAATTCATTGATTTCATGCATAGGTAGAATAGCATTTCCAACACCTAAGCAAATTCCAATAATAGCTTCAGTTGAGATTGATCCCAAAAATGCATATTCCCACCATAAATTGGTTCCCTTCATTTAAATAAATGCTTACACAATAAATTGGTAAGACCAACTCCAATTATTCAATCATTTCTATTGACATCTATGAGCTGTAGTTATATTTAATTGATCTCCTTTTAGAAATGTTTAATTTTTCAACCCAATAATGAAGTAATAATGCAAAGCAAGTAATTATTAATGCCAATGGAATAACAGAAGCATAGAATGCAACAACATACATGTTTTTTAAAATAGTTGCATATGCAACTGAAATATCAAAAGCTGGTCTTTCATATAATCTAAAATAGTAATTAATAAATAATACTCGTGTAATTGCTTCTATGTCTTAACAGATTTATTTCCTTTTTTCTTTTCCAAATATTAGAAAACCCATTTAGTAACTGTACCAGCATCAATAAAAGAAACAACAGCAGGTATGATAGCGTTAAGTACAAAAACATATGATTAATTGTAAACAAGCCCTCCTGCTCCGTATATATTTTTGGTCACCCAAGTACTAATGGCAAATGTAATTACAGCAGTATTGATGAATTATGCCAAGCTTGATTTACTTGCCAAACTAATGTTATATCCAGTTTGAGTTGAAAATCTTTCAAATTAAGATACATTCTTTATGATCATAGCTAATAGAGTATTAATGATAATAATTGAAATTGATGCTACTTAGGCTATAAATTTGACTTTCAAATTAGGTGATAAGTCTCCTTTTTTAATGGCTTCTGCTTATTCTTCTGCACTTTCAGCCTAGATTGCAGATAACCAATAAATAAGGCCTCCACAAATTGCTAAAATTATTGCTGTAATAGTATATCCAAATAATCTTCTTAGAATCTTTGACTTTGTTGAAATATGAAGGTTTTCCCAAAATACATCAGTTGGTTCAGGTGGTTCTTCTACAATTAAAGGAACTCCTCTATAGATTAATTTGCTCTTCTTTCCTATTAATCTTTAGAACTTTGAAAGTTTATGTTCACTTAATATCGATTAAGCATCATTCTCCCATTAAAAGGTTACAAATGCCTGTCCCAAAAAGTAGTTTTTAACATCTTTGCCATCGATAAATCTTTTTTCTAATTCTTCTAATTTATTTTCAATGGCTAATATCTCTTACTCAACTGCAGCAAGTGAAGGATCATTCAAAACATCCGAACTTTAAGGTTCTTTACCTTAACCGTATAATGTAGAGAGGATCTAATTAAATATATTGAAATACTTTCTGTTTTTATACTATTTTCTATTGCTTCGATTGTTCAAGCTAATATTGTTCATCCAAATTATAGCATAAATTAACTGATACTACTCTTTTTAAATCTGTAACTGGCTTCTTCTATTATATTTAATACTGTTTTCTATCTTGTTCATAATCAACAATTTCAGGTAATTTAGGATATGTTTAAACATATTATTCCATAAAGGTTTTTAAATCCTCATCAAAATCTCCATTTTACAAACCAGTTGGATCAGTTGGAATATTTTTTAATAAAATTGAGAAATCAGAAGCATACTACGTTTAAGAATCTATCTCTGCATCAAATGCTCTTTACTCTTTACGGAAATATTGGAAGAGTAAAATTAATGTAACCATTGAAATGAGGTTTAACATTTATTACAAATCTATAAATTAATCTCCACTTCTTTTATTGGCGAGGGATGTTTAAGTCGCCCAAGAAAGTTAACAAAACTGTTTCTCATCTATATCCTAGCCTTAGTGTTCTTTATCCAAAACCTTACAAGATTTACCAAAAGCCATATTCGTTATAATATTATAGTCTCCTGATGTTACAAATATAATTAAAAGCATCAAAATACAAGATTTGATGTACTCAAAATATAAGGGCATGCCTAAAATACGAAATTTAAATACCTGCTCCTAAAAATGAATAATCCCTGTTGTTACATCCAATAGAAAGTAAATGATTAGGAACCTATCGAGCACAGCAATCACATATTTTTCCAATCAATTCATTTTCATTGCTATTTGATACGGTTTTTTAATGCTTCTATAGATTACGCTTTTATCGTTTTGATAGCTTAGTTGTACCAACATTCCATGCTTCCTAGTATATTAAAATCATAATAATACTCTATGCAATTCTGCCAACTCAAAATTAGGAGGTATTTAATCTATGGGAAAGTCTGCAGCTCCAGCTCCCTTGCCAAGTGCTCCTGCACTTACATCAACAGCCTTTTCTTGACGATTACTAACAAATGCTTCCTCATCTTTAAATTTTTAATATCCAGATGGTCTAGCTGACATTAAAAAGAAATATAATATTAAAAAATAAGTTAAATCATTAAAAAGGAAATTTTATGAATAGAAACTTTAATTTTTCATTTTAAGAGCCAAATTAAAAGAAATATATATTTAAGCTATTGATGGACTATTAGATTACACAATTATACTCATCAAATTCTTGGGGATAAATAAAATAACCTCAATATGATGACATTGAAAAAAAATATCAGTTCAAATTCATTAAATTAAAGGATATCACTTTCTGAATCTATATACTAATAAAAATGAGACAGATTTATCTTTTTAGGATATAAATTGTTATAAATTAGTAATATTTTTGATGGGCTTAAATGAAGAGACTTAGGCCATGATATTAAGAAAATTTAAATTAAGAACAAAATTTATAACAATTTTGAGCAAATTAATCTTCAATCATTGAATCAAGATCCAAATTAGAACTAAAGTAGTATGCTCACCTATACAATATTAGAGAATAAGAGTGTAGATTTAGGTAGGAGAAGGATGAGTGAAAGTAAATAAATTTATAAAGAAAATATGAAAAAAAAATGATGAATTTTGGTTCAAAATAACTGAAAAATTGAAGAATGATGTATTAAAATCATAATTCTATTAAAAAAATGGTGAAATTGATTCCCTAAATTTATGATAACTTTAGTAAAAAAAAATTAATGGGATTTGTCTGATATTGCCATTCAAGCAGTTGAAAAATGAAGTCCAAAATTAATTAAACAAGCATGATATCAAACAGGATCTACTTATTGATGAACTCAATAATAAGATTGAAAATCTATGACAGAATTACAGGAAAATATACAATTATTATGATTAATAGAAGCTTGTTCAAAGTAGGATAAAACAATAATTGACTCAGGTACCTAATTCTAGAGTTCAAGGTTAATTATAATTCTTCTCATAGAGTTTTATGAAACAAATATGATAAACTTGATGATGAAATAACTTTAAAATTAAAATTCTAAGCCAAAAGATGATTTATTAAGTAATCTATAAGAACTGAAATGTGATGTTGTTAAAAAAATATAATGCATTTTTTTATTTATTCATATAAAGAATTATAAATCTTAAATGTTTAAAATGTTCACGATTACGTGATATCTAGAATTTTGAAAATATTTTACATAAATTATTAAATATTGTTATGAGTTTAAGAGCTAAGAAACCTTTGCAGGCTCGTAAAATCGTATGTCAATACTACCCTCCTGCTTTAGGATTAGTGTATAAGTAAGAATGTTGAACTAAAGAAGACGACCAGACAATAAAACGAAAATGTATAAGATATAATTTAATGAGATGGTTCAAATCAACGATGCTGATAAAATTACATCTTTTTTATTTGATTAGCATTCTTTACATTTTAATGAACAAAATGTTTCATATGAGCAAATACTTGAAATCGTTTAACTCATTCTATCAAATTAAAAACTCATGAAATCAAGTTCTTTGTCTTTAAAGAAAAAACAATCCCCATTTACATATAATTAAGCTTTTTCTGACGAAGAGATCGACTTAATTTGAAGTTAATATTTTATATAAACATAATTTTATTAGAAAATATTAATATTTTAAAATACATCAGTTTCATTTATATGATTTAATACTGAGAATAAAGGCACTACAAATCATTAGATACAAAACTAATTGTATGCAATAGGAAATTATTTATAAGAGTTTTATACATATAATAAGAATAAAAAATATGAGTCACTCATTTTTTTTTCATTTTTTCTGCTAATTCTTTTTTTTACATATCAGCTTTTGCTTTCTAGTTAGAATTAATAATTCATTTACCATTTATTCTGTACTCAAACCTTTTCCAATCTCTCTCAATCTATCAGCTGTATATTTGTAACTATCCTCCTCTTTTAATCTTTTATCAATTATCTCAGCAAATATGACTTAAAATGCATCTGAAATGCCTGTTTATTGTAAAAACTTCTTAAATTAATCCATCTTAAATATGGAATTAAGCTATATACTTATTGTAATTTTTATTCCTCAGTTAATTACTGCACTTAGCTTTTATTGTTAATAACTTTTGATTCATTTTCTTTAATTAGAGAGTTATTAGTTTAGGCATTGTCCTACATTATTGGATTTTTATTGCTCATTATATTAATAATATTAATGATAATAAATTTCTCTCTTGAAATAAAAGTCAAGCTTTAATATTTATTGATCCAAAATTTGATATATGATCAAATATAAAAGAAATAAAATCTTGAAAATATGAAAAACAATTTGTTTACTAAACTTATTGGTAATTATTAAATTAAATATTAGAAAATGATCATTGATTTCAAGTATGATAAATACTATATTGAGGATTGTCTATTTTGAATAATATATCATATGTTAATTCAAATTGGCTATTTTGATTTGATTTACTTTCTTTATTGTTAAAATTACACCAAAAGTTATTATTCAATCAATTCCCATTCATTTATGTCGACATCCTATAGAAGAGGTGATATTGTCTACATAAATATGTATGTATACTTGTTGAAATGATTCGAGTGACTACAGAAATTAAGTTTTCATTATCTTTTTAGATTCTTCACTTGGTTTAACCCACAAAACCTTTTCAACTCCACCAAATTTAATGACTAAATTTATACAACGACTTACTTTGTTCTTAAAATTATACAAATTGTTAATTATCCTGAAGGTCCGAATACTTTTAAACAATAAGTTTAGTGAATTCTTAGAACTCTTAATTATAAGCAGATTAATCTACAAAAGTAATCTTAATATGCATTTCATCCCCATCATTTAATTAAACCAAAATTGAATTATTAAAGTCTAATTATTCTCTAAAAACTGGATTGTATTTAAGTGCATCGCTTTATAAGTTCTATTCTGATTATTCTTCTTCTAAAATGACAACATGTTAATGATCATCCTCTTATTCTTACAAGAATTTGTCATTGAGTAATTCTGTAGCGGTTGGTCGTTTTTCTTAATCTTCCAAACATTTTAATATAAAATCTTTTAAATCTTAATTTTAGATTAAATCTAAAGATTTGGGTTTTATTCTGTTCATTACCTTAATAAATTCTTTAAAATGTTACCTTTTAATAAATTTGATTAGGTGCTGTGCATTCCTCGTATGGTCTTTTTTGAGTAGCCATCTCTAAACAAGTCATGCCAAATGCATATATATCAACAGAAGGACCATACTTTTCTTCATATATCTCTGGAGCCATAAATTCGGGTGTTCCTAATACAGATTAGGTGAAATCTGATTATTTTAATTTTATGGCCAAACCAAAATCACCAATTCTGACTTGGTTATTGTGAGTATTAATGAAGATATTATCACATTTAATATCCCTGTGAATCACTGGATAAGGCACGATGCTATGCAAGTATTCTAAGCCCTTCAAAATTTCCCTACACCAATGTTTTAGTATTTTTAATCTAGGTCGCTAAATTTTTCTCAAATGCCTAGGCTCAATCATTTCAATACTTCTTTAGTGATCCTCCATGAACTATTTCTGTAATGAAAATAACTTCGCTTTTATTCTTGCTTACCCAAGCATTAATAAAGCTTATGATGTTTGGATGCTTTATATTATTGAGTATACTAAGTTCCTCAGATATTCTCTTCCTTTCCTCTTCTAAAAAACAAATGTTAATTTATGATACACTATGGCAATTGATCTAAATGAATCACATTCCAAGCAATCTCGCACCCAGACTCTTCATCATATCCCCTATAAACAGTCTTATATGTGCCTTTCCCGATTTGTTCATTAAACTGCCTTTTAGCATTGTTATTTTAATACTCTAATAAAGCGTCCCTTTGGGCTTTTTTCCATTATTTAATCTGGCTCAGATTACATTTTAAAAATATAAATGTTTATTCTGCAAAAATAAATAAAACATTACTTTAAATTAAATTAATCAAATAAAAAAAAGCCCCCTGACGGGGTCGAACCGTCGATCTTCTCCTTACTAGGGAGATGCCTTAACCACTTGGCCAAGAGGGCAACCTATTCATTCACCTCAATATAGCCTATTAATTTACATAGTCTAAATCAAACATTTCCCTTTTGACAATATAGACGTCCTCCCTTTCTTTTACAACCTATTCTCTGCTCTCAGATCAATTAGATTAATTTTGATTATTTAGAAATCCCCTCTATGACGAATCCAATAAATTCATTAAAATATTAGACCTTGTTCATACTGCCTAGATTTTATTTTATTAAAGAAAGCAAGTTTATCATCAAATTGAAAAATTTAACAAGACTTAAAACTTTAATTAATCAATTTTGTTATTAAAATTTTTTGGATTATAAATATTTTTTACTAATAAAAAAGTATCTACAATTACAATGAAGTTAAAGCTTTAGCTGCTTAAATCAATGTGATATATACCACCTAATATTAAATTATTAATTATAAACATGTTTATTTTAACTTATTAATTATTTAAGCAGGTGTTATGGTTTTAAGGATGAATTACTTATTTTTACCTATCAAATCTTCAAATACTGAAACAGCAACACAATTTCTGTAGAAATATAATTTCAAGATTAAAAAATTTCATTGAATAGAAAATCTTGAGTTAGGCTTAATTTTATTTTAAGTTGTTCTATAGATGAGATAATTCTAAAATAAAAGAGAAGAAAATAAGGAATTCCTTATTTTACTTAAGATGAGTTTAATTTTTAATTAATTTTATCGGAAGTTTTCGATTTGATTTAATTTGCTATATCTATTTTATTGTTTTACTATACACTAATGAGCTAAATAAATTGTTTGAGCTAAGCCTTACCATTGCTATTATATTTAATAATGATTTATTAAATTAAAATATAATGTTATGATACCTATTGTTGGGTAATCATAAAATGAAGAGAATTATTAAAGATCATTCTTAAAAGATAGTAAGCTATTAACTTGAATTATAAAAGGAACAATGAATGAATGCATAATAAAAACCTATTACTAGGAGAATCCTAGAGGGATCGTTATTTTATTCAGTAATAGTAAATTTGCTTAAATAACTATAAGCATTGGATTTCCCATCAATTACAAAATAATAAGTCATCTATTTAAATTTATAGAACAATCCATTACCTTAATTTAATCTTAATTAAGTCGATAACTTAAAAAAATCAGCAACTAGATTGTTGAATAATAACTCTCGAAATTATATGAAATTGTAAGGAATACTTATTATTTAGAAGTTTTTTTCAAAAAAATTCTTTGGCTTCATTACAAATCTGAAAACAAAAAATATATTGAATTTCAACACACGATTAGAATCATTAAATAAATAAATTAAAACAGAATATTTAATTATAAATTGCATATTCAACATTACAAAGTGTTTTTTATTGCACTATGCTATTCCATCAAAATTTACTTAGTTTCTTGAATTACTTAAAGAATCTAATTATTTTACTGTTTCAATATGGAATCCAATTATTATGAATCAACTTGACAATTTTTATAATCCTGTTTCAAATTGTTTTCGCAAAATGCATTAATTTCTTTTATTTATTATTAAATTTATGTAAAAGATTTGTAATTTTATTCTGATTAAGGATTTCTAAAATTCTTTAGAATACATTTAGAAGCGTTATTTAAACTATAAGTTAAATTAGATTAATAAAACTCTGCATCATTAAGATGGATCTCAGAACAAATATCTTTTAGATTCTATTAATTCAGAGGGTAGTGTCCTCCTTACATAATCTCAATGTGGAGGAAATCTGATCCCACTGAAAAATCTATCTTTCCACTTTATTTACAGATCTATAACAAAGAAATAGATCGCTTTAAAAAATACTTACGATTTCTTTTTTCTTTCTTTTTAAAGAATTCTTCATCAATCTCAAATGTTTGATTATTTTAAACAATTTAATGACCATCAATTTTACCATTTTTTTAGGCCTAAGTTTTCTTTCTTTATTCGGAGGATGTGGAATTTATTTTCATAATTTATTAATAATTTGATGCAAAATTATGAAGATATAAACATTTCATCTATGAATAATAATGCGGTATAAAATATTTTTAATTAATCAACAATGCAGTATCAATAATTTTGATAAATAATTATTATGGTAGGTTTTTTTAAATCGATAATAAGTTAAAATTTAGTCATTCATGATTAAAATGTTGATAAAATAAAAACAGCCCGAATAATAGAATTTTCAAGAAGATAATTAATAAACATAACAACTAAAAAATGATAATTCTTATTGGGTGGCTACAGATATCTATAATGCATAGATTTGAAATGGATATCAAAATTTCATAAAATCTAATTTAGGGACATTATTTTAAATATTATTAATATAATTACAAATATTTTATGTTTTATTACAATATGAAATCTTATAAAAATAAAACTATATGAAATCATTTTGAATTCATTTGTTCATGTTAAGAGTTGAGTATAGTCTTCATTTTTAATAATTATTCCTCCAATGATAGATTTATCATAGGGAATTCAAGTCTATAGTACTATTTATTTTTAATATGACTATTTA
Source organism: Paramecium tetraurelia (assembly GCF_000165425.1). NCBI lineage: Eukaryota > Ciliophora > Oligohymenophorea > Peniculida > Parameciidae > Paramecium > Paramecium tetraurelia. The sequence goes on along the minus strand of NW_001799177.1, from coordinate 235,154 downwards.
GCGATTTGTTTATTTCTTTCAATAAGTTATGTGATAAATCGCTTAGGATATTATTAAGAATTGTTTAATTATTATTTTGTTATTAATTTGTTGGCAAAATCGTTTGTGTCGATCTTGTGATCTTGATTTTCCCAGAATTGACATCAATTATTACTTTTAAATTGTTTTAAATAATTTTCCTACCCCTTTTTTTCTGTTTTGATAAGAAATTATCTGTATCACTTAGATAATTTCTAACAATGTGTTTGGCAGAAGAATATTTGATTTTATGTAATAGTGCTGCCTAGAGAATACATTAAATTTAAAACTTAATAAATTGGTAAATGGTCAATAACAACACTATTTATCAGACCAAGTTTTAATTGAGGATCTATGAAATTTCGTTTTTTTATTTTTCTTGTGGGAGTCTCATAATCATTAACCTTTCCTCTTTTTTACATTATTTTTTAAAAGAAATTTCAAGATTAATATAATAACTGGAAAATGTTTACGCAATTTGGATATAAAATTTTCATCTAATTAGTTCTTTATAATTTCATAAAATCATTATCACATATTAATATTAATCAAATGTCTATTTATTTAACGATAACTCGAGGTTTTCTGTATATTTCCCACTTAGGTTTTAAACTAATTTTATTGATGGATGGCAGCCATAATTAAGAAATATTTACTTGAAATGTTACCTTTATTTTTGAGAAAAATAATTAAATTTATATAGAAATTGGAAATTAAATCACCAAAAAATCAAATCTCCTTAAAATGACTTAGATCATTTTAGGGATGTGGTGTTTGTGTTCTCAATATATATACACATTTTTTCTTTAGCTAAATATTTTCATTGTTGATTTTTGTTGAAATTTCACATTGAAGAATTCAAAATTTTCATTTATCAAGTAGGATTAATCTTTTTATTCAAGCAGATGAAAATTACCATGACAGGATAAAAATTATTATATTATTTATATTACCCTTAAAATGATAGTTAGTGAACTTTTATTTATAAAATCTTTTTCTCTTTTAATGCTTTAATTCTTTAATTATAACTATTATTTTTCTCTCATTAAACATTTATTTTTTTAAAAAAAAAGCAAGAATCATTATTAATTTTAATGATTATAATCAAAAAAGGAGGTTTTGGGTATTATTCCTTTGAAAAATCAAATTCTTATTAGCTGTATAATGGTAATTATTTTTTCAAACAAAATTAAAAATTCAATTGCTTTCCTAATTATAACTTAGTGATTAATGAATGAAAATTTTGATCTTCAGCTTACAATAATTTGAGGGATAATTTAAAATTAGCAGAAAGTCCATTATTTTTGTAGAATTTCTTTAATATGCAGAGAGTTCGCAAGACTAGCACTAATAATTAACCTAAGTTGATGAAAACATCATAAACTAAAACCGAATGCTATGTATTAACAAAAATGAAAGTGATTATAATAAAAATTATATGAATTTTACAAAAATTGTTTTTAATTTTGCTAAATAGAACTTTAGAATTGTAGAAGCTGAAAAATTAATCTTTGATAAAACGAATAAAAGTCTAATCTATAGATTGCACAATGGTGAAGTAAAAATTAGACTTAGATTTAGAACTAATTATAATGGTGCTTAAGAGGATTAAGTTTTTTCACTGCATTAAATTGTATTCTGGCTTCTTAAGAATACATTTAGCCAAGTAATTTTAAGACTCAAAATTAGTTTTTGGAGGATGGAATTGTGCCTCATATACTTTATGCACAGTAGTAGGTTTTGCAGGTTTAATTTTCTTAAAAATATTCTCAAAAAGAACAATTCACGAACTAAGACTTTTGAAAACAGGTGATTTTGTAGAGATCAAATACTTCAATGCATTTTGGACTCCAAGAATCTAAACTGTTCATGTTAGCGAGTTTGCAAATCTCACAGAATCCTATTTTAATTATCATAAAGTAGATTTAACAAGTGTTGGCAAAGTTTGGATAAATATTGAGAAGAATGAGTTTGCAGAATAGTTTTAAGACTAAAGTGTTTTAATGTAAATATTATCTGGAGTTCCCATAAGGTTGGACTAATCAAAAAAAATAAAAAAATAAATTGTTTGAGTCATTATTAAAATTATATATTATACGATCCATTTTCATTCTATTGCATTTTAAAATTATCCAAACTCAATCCAAATTTATTTAATAGTGTATTACCTAAATCCTTTAATCCCTTCAAAGCCTCATTCTTTCTTTTCTCTTGTAATTCCTAGACTTTTTAATCTAAATCAATGTATTTTTTAATTATAAAATTGTCATTAGGTGATAATTCTTTTAATTTCTTATAATCTAAAGTATATTCTAGAAATAATTACCTTCCAAAGCTTCTTCTAATTTATCTGTTTTTTCATAGCATTCAGCTCTATTCATCAAGGCCTTCACGAATTCAGGGTTGAATTCAAGGGCTTTTGAGCAATGTTCTAAGGCGCTTTCAAAATCAGATTGTTTCATAAAACAAATGGCAATATTTGAATTTAAGATGGACAACATATTCAAGTCTTCTAAAGGACAATAATCGATAGCTTCATTGTAGATATCAGCAGCCTCTTCATACTTTAATTGACTGAATAACAACCCTGCCTTGTTTTTTAATTCTAAACATTTTTCTTTTTCCTTCTGAATTTATTCCATTTACTATTACTATTAATCTTACTCTTATTCAACTTGATAAATGTCTGGATTTTCTTTTTAATCTGTTGATGTGTTGTCCATTATATATTAATTAATAAATTATTTTGTTAAAAGTGAATGTATGATATTTTCGTTATCAATAAATTTCATGTCAAACATAGAATATCTCAATTCATAACACTAAATCTATCCATCATTTCAATAAATTCATTATAATCAATCTAAAATATATAGATCTAAATATACCTCTCCATCTCCATTCTTATCAGCATCCTTGATCATATCATCCCAATATTTTTCATTAATTATTTTATCAGACTCTAATAATAAATCAATATAATACTTCCAAGCACCTATTATAGTTCTTTTTTATCTATCTTGCCACTTCCATCCACATCTAGCATTTTAAAAGCCTAATATAGCTTTTCTTCCTTCATATATAACTATTTCTCCATAGTTGCTGCCAAGAATTCTATTAAAATAGAGATTATTTATATAATACCAGTGTAATTAATATTACCATTACCATCAGTATCAATACTTTTTATGACATTGGCCAATTCCTTAGATTAATCGTCACTCATTCCTATTAATCCTTCTCTGATTTCTTCAATTGTCAAAACTCCATCTCCATTCTTATCCAATTATTTAAATAATCTAAATTAATCAATTTCTTACTTTCCTAAATGAGTTATTTCCTATTCATTTAATTGAGAAGCGATAAATGTGAGAGCAACCTTTTTTAATTAATTACTGCCTACAAAATTCTTTAATGCACCATAATTCAATTTGAGTTCTTTATTTGGTTTATTCTTCTCTTTCATCCATTTATGCTATAAAACTTATTATGCTTTGTATCTTTTATCTGGAGATGTGATCATATTTGCAATTAAATCTTTTGCTGAATCGTTTACAAACTTAAATTCAGGGATATCTGTTGTGTATTAGCCTTTTTAAACGGCTTCCAAGATTTCAGGGTCAGTGTCTCCATAAAAGGGAGGAACACCAGAAAGTAAAATATATAATATTACTCCTGCTGACCAAATATCACATAATTCGTCATAATTTCCTTTCAATACTTCTGGAGAAATATAATAAGGAGTTCCTGCTTTAGTTTTCATTGAAACCTTTTAAGTGCCTGGTTTCTAAGGCCCTTCCTCAAATAGAATGCTCAATCCAAAATCTATAACTTTAAGAGGAGAATCTTCAGCTTTGGTTAAAAACAAAAAGTTTTCTGGCTTTAAATCTCTATGGCAAATCCCATTGGAATGACAGTAATTCAATGCCTAAACTTCAGTATGAAAATACTTGCATGATCTAAAGAAAAATTATATGTGCTTCGGCTTCATTGAAATATCCCTTGTCCATGATTCTATCAAATAATTCTCCTCCTTCGCAAAGTCTATTGTAAATTAATTATAAATTACTCCATCACTAAATATACATTCCTTTAATCTTCAAATGTTTCATATAATTTAATAATGTTGGGATGATCTAGAGCTCTAAGTATATCGATTTCTCTTTTAAATCTTTCAGGATTTTTGACTTTGGACTTAGGAATCACTTTAACTGCACGTTATTATTTAGAGCCTTTTAATGCTGCTTTGACAACACTCCCATAAGTTCCAGACCCAATTACCTAAACGTTATCTAAAATTCAATACTTTTTTGAGATTTATATCATAAAATTATTCTATTTTTCCTTCACAAGACTTAATGAACCATTACTTCTTTAGGAATACGTCTTCTTAATTCATTTATTAATTAAAAAATTTAATATATATCCTGCCATAAGTATTGCTAAGTGTGCATTTTTATTAAGCTTAATCTTAATAACCTTCTCCAATATATAAGAATGTATTTCAAAAAATAATACTTAACCACAACAATAACAGAATTTCTAATACATCAAAAAATAAAATCAAATCATTATAATTTAATACTGAGGAAATAATTAATTGAAACTGTTGAAGTTTATTATTCATAATTTGAACACATATTAAGAAGTCTTCTTTACTCACTAATGCAAAATGAAATTATAAAGAGAGAACATCCTTTTCATATTGTATGTGTCTATGACAATGATTTGGATTGGCTTTGTGATAACAAATAATTAAATTAGAATAATAAATCATTATTTATAATATTTTATGGAAACATATCAATGTAGTAAATATTTTCTGACTCTTTCTTCATAATCTTCGACCATTCTATTATGATATCTCTCATAGTAGAGAACAGCATACCAAATTTTAAGATTTTCAAAAACTTACTCTTTATGTATGAAATCAATGTAGTCTCTTTTGAATTGCTTTTTAGAGCTTTATAATTATATGATTAGATTACTATTCAAAATCTTATTCAGGGTTCTCTTTCTGCATAACTAATGCTGGAATGCCTCTTTCCCTTGCAAATTACCTTATACTTTCAAACTTATTATCTCCAAATCCATTTAATCTAAATGCCTTGTCTTGTCTTTCCATCTTGATATTTAATGATTGATATATACTTTTTTGAGATGTGATTTGATTTACCATAAAAGCAAAGATTTTTTTAAATCCTCAAGTGGAAAAGGAAGGAGTGAATTCCAATTTTTTAGAACACTGTTTAAAGGTCTTCTTTCTGGATTTCTCGTTAGCCAATAAAAGAGATTAGTGAAATAAACCGGGAGATTAACAAAAAGTTTAGTGAGTTTCATAATGGTGTAGGTTCCTCTGAAAAACTCCATCCCTAAAAATTTGCATAACTAAACTCTCAATATATTTAATTTACGTGCACCAATTGTTCTGAATTAAATTCTCTGTAATCCAATTTTGTCATGAAGAGATGAGAGTGCTTTAAAACGAGTTCCTACAAACCCTTAGCATTGTAATCTTGATTGTTTCTTATGTTTTCAATTGAAGGAATGCGTTGTTTCATCAATTGAAATAGATATCTATAAGAATTCATTTGTTTTCTATCTCTTGTAATATATCTCTTCGCCAGTTGATCATCAAATAAATAGGTAGTAGGAAATGCATTAGGAAACAAGTACAAGTAAGGAGGCAAAAGCAACTCTGCCCCAGGGACGATGAGAAAGAAAGAGAAAGGAATGAATTTTACTAAATCTTTTCTGATTCTTGTGATTTCAGATAGCATAAAAGCAGTTTTCTTTTGTGTAATCGTGTACTTTAACATCAGCTTAGCATCAACACATTGATCCCATGTGCCCTAACATACAAAATAGATCTCATACCTAATAAAGGATTTCCCAAAACTCATAAAGGAATTTGGAAACTTTGCCTTTTCCCTCCACTTTCTTTTGAAACTTTTCATGATTCAATACTCCAAAGCTGGGTATTTGAGACCTGAAGGTTTTAGAAAGTAATGGACTTTTCAAATTTCTGAAGATCATTTATTTTATTTGTGTTATTTAATAATCACTATTATATTATTATAAATTTAATGTAAATTCGTTAAGAGTAAGAATATATAATCATTTAAGACCAGATCTTGATTGCGAATCAATTAAAAATGCCCTTAGAAACATAAACTAAAGACTCAACAATCTTTAGAAAATAATACCCCCTGAAATCACTGTAGAAAAGGATCCAAAAATACCCAAATTGAATTTAAAAAAAATAGGAATAATTTCAGAAGAAAATAAATAAATACAAAAAAAAGTGACTGCTAATTTGGGAACTAATAACTAGAACCTACTAGAATAATAAAATAAAGCACCATTTAAAATGAGAAGTTAATCATTCAATCATCATATCGAATCAACATCGCTTGACATCAATTTAAAAGATTTTTATTGCTAAAATGCCTACACTACTCATGTTTAAATTGGGAAAACTCAACTCAATAATGATTTTGAATTTTAAAAAAGATTTCAAGAAATACTCAACAAGTAAAACGATAATAAGGAGAATCTTAAAAGAGAATGCCATTAGCTTATACCACCATCTCATATTGCTTAGCCTAAAGTGCAGCAAATAACTTAGCATCATTAATCTAAGATTAATACAACTCCAGTAAAGATCTTAACTAAGAAATCGCAGCCTAATCCACAAATTAATCATATTCAAAATTAGCATCCTTTGATTCATCAATAATTCTATGTGCAGTAACCCAATTAATAATATGTGAAGTATTAAATTAATAAAATCATAGGGTAATATAAAATTATGAATCCTCCAATTACCCAATAATATAGTATAGATATGCTCAACATCATAATTCAAGATCTTCATCATTTCATAACTTAGAGAACTATCAAGTTGAAAAAATATGAAATTATTAAAATTAATAAATCACTATCATTTTATTTCAGAAGTGTTCCAAGGTTCAATGTCATCAAAATTATCATCATAAGTCTGAATTCTATCACTTCTTATAATTTAAACTTCATTTGATGCTCTCGCTATGTTAATCCTGTCGAATTTTTTTATTGAAATTTATTTGAACGATTCTTAGAGTTTTCGAGGCGAATTAAATTAGGATTTATTTTGTTGGTTCACTTTTTAGGGCATTTTAATCTCAGATTTAATTTGATGATGACGTCTAGATTGATTATTTATCGTATCCTTTATTTGCCGATAAGTGTTGATTTTCTGACCATTAACATTATGCACAGTGAAGGATGGTTACTATTTTTATTTGGCTTATATTTCAATTTTATTATCTAGTAATGTTTGTAAGTAAATTTAATAAGCAGTTGGTTTAGGTGTGGGAAACTTTTTAAAATGATCAAAAAATGAAGCTTAAGTAGTTTTGATAAATTTCCTTGGTGAATGATATGTATACTTATTTTGTTTAAGTATTGGAGGAGTATCAGTTTTCACTCTTTAAGAACATTGAGGTTATTCATAATTTTTAATAAATCGCTTGTTGTATTGATAGCAATAATTATTTCTTAATTAAAGGAACCTATCATTCATTTTAAAAAATAAATGTATACAAAAATCAGTTCAATTAGCAATAGATACTTAATTTATGCAGTAGTTTTGAGCAGCTAATAGAATAGCATGAAATTATAGACTAGATCTATTTATGTTTTCATCTGAAATGAATTCCTTAAAATTGGGAGATATCTTGAAAGAATTTGGTCAATCAAATAAGTGAAATAATTGATATAAACATTTTAACATAAATTAAACAGTTTGCAAAAAATACACATAAAAAAATTGAGTTTATTCATCTTTAATTATTATCTTGTTTTTTATAGTTTATAAGAATAGATTCTAAATAATAGTTAGATTCAAGACAGAAATAAAATGAGAATATTGTATATAAATCTTAAAAATAATTTTTGGATTGATATAGTTAATCAAGTAGAATTACTACTATTTTCAGATTTTTTAAAGTATTCTAAGGGATATAAAAATAGATTAAAAAAGGTAGAGGATGAGAAATACTAGTTGGAAATGGAATGTAACACTAGAAATTGAAATCTAGTTTTTGATTATATTTTTATTATTATTATTAACAATGGCAGTCAATGATGAAAGATATGTATTCATAGTTGAATGGTTTGACACAAGTGCGTCTTTAATAAGGAGTTACAACCTCACATATTTCATGTCAGACAAGACTATTGAAATGGTAATATTTTAATTAAGGAATCTAGTTTGATTTGAAAAATAAAAGAATATTCTTGAAAAGATGTGAATACCCATCGATATAATTGAAAGATTTGTATGTTGGATCAATTGTGACAGTTTTTTCAAGATAATTAAAAATAGTGGATTATGCAGATGTATTTACTAGATCTAAATTCGAAGTGTAAAGAGGAAAGTAAATAAATTGTATAAATGTTAGAACATTTGGAATGATTAAGCCAGATGCATATACTCATATTGGTAAGATAATAACTGCAGTTGAAAGGAACGGTTTCGTAATTGGTAATTTGAAAATGACAAGAATGTAAATTGGAGATGCTTAGCAATTCTATGGAGAACATAGAGTAATTAAAAAATCAAATTGAATAGGGAAAACCTTTTTTCGATGAGCTAACTTAATTCATCTGCAGTGATTTTATTGTAGGTTTGGAGTTGATTGCCGATAACAGTGTCAAAAAATGGAGAGATCTTATTGGACCAACTAAATGTCAAGTTGCTAGAGTTGAGGCACCAAATTCAATGAGAGCCTTGTATGGTACAGAAGGGGTTAGAAATGCTTGTCATGGCAGTGATGCTCGTAAGTTACTAATATTATAAAATATAGCTGGATCTGCATAAAGGGAATTAGATTTCTTTTTCTCTGATAAGTCTAATCTAAAATCGACTGCTGTATTTAATAATTGTACTTGTGCCATAATCAAACCACATATTGTGTTAGAAGGAAGGGCTGGACAAATTATTGACATTATTTTAAGTGAAGGCTTTGAAATATCAGCAATGCAAATGTTCTATTTAGATAGAGCTACAAGTGAAGAATTCTTTGAAGTCTATAAGGTATAACTAACTTATTTATGATTTAATTAAGGGGGTCTTACCTGAATTCTAAGCAATGTCAGAACATTTAACATCTGGACCTTGTATTGCAATGGAAATCAGACAAGAAAATGCTGTAATAATTAATCATAACTATTAGGTGAAAGCTTTTAGGGATTTATGTGGACCACATGATCCTTAAATAGCAAAAACTTTGAGACCACAAACAATCAGAGCTAAATTTGGAATTGATAGAGTTAAGAATGCTATACATTGTACTGATCTTCCTGAAGATGGCATACTAGAAGTGGAATATTTCTTTAACATTTTACAATAAAAATGATATAATTGATGGACAATTTATTAATAAATCATTTATAATTAATTGTTTAAATACCATATTTCTATGTATCTAAAATATTTCAACATAAAATAACCACAAATAATTGTGTATTTATATGAAATGTGATTAATAAAAGCAATATCATATATATATATATATTTTTTCAGTTTTCATTTTTTTAATTTATTTACACATTCATCGATTTCAGCTATATATTGCTTGAATTTCTCCCAATTATCTAGTTGCAAAGTTATTCCTTTCTTGGTTGGTAACGACTATCCATCCTTACTAAAGAACTCTCTTATACTTATTATCACATTCCCTTTGAACTTAGATACAGATACTTTCTTAAATGAAGTTAACTTAAAATTTAGTAAAAAATCAGTATTTACTTCAAAAAAATACTGCCCGTCTTCAAAAGTGTAGTTGTTCTACTTGTTCTTTTAGACTTATTACTTTTTAGCACTAGAAGATCCTTTGGGATAATTGTTGTCTTCAGATGATGAACGATCTCTCATCTATTTCATTAATTAAGATTTAAATTAAAATGTATTATCCTTAGCCCTATTACCCATAAGCATATCCATAATACAGGTATTAACCCTATGGTGTACGTCCATAAGTACCATAGTAATGGAGACCACCTGTTTATAATGCTCCTCAATATCCCTATCCAGGATTAAGAATACCCCCGCCAACTTATCCATACAATCCATACGCTTCATCCATCATACCACCTACCTACCAGCCACAGCCAATGTTAAGTTAAATTATGGCTTCCCCTTAACGATAATTCTAATCTCCCGATCGTTTGAAAGGAGCTTAGTCCCCATCCAGAAATGTGTTGATGCAATCTCAACAAGTGCCCAAATCGCCAGCTCCTCAGTTGCAATCCCCAAATAGATAATTTCTTACTTATGAATAAGTACAAGAACGCATTCGTAATGCCTAACAGTAGCAACCTTAACCACCCCAAAATCAAAAATAATGTTTTTTTTATATCAAATACTTTAGATTCACCATAACCCAAGCCAAATTAATAAAAGCAATAACCTTAGGCTTCTAAATAAAAATAATAGCCAACCTAACCACCCAAAAAAGAAGATGATTTGGATAAGAGATACTAAAATGCTCTCAAAAGCACAGAAGAAATCATCAAAAAATACACAGTTGATGATTCCGGCAGCAAAGGTCGTTAAACCAATCAAGAAAATCATGAAGCAGAGGATGGCGATCTCTAAGGTACATACAAACATACATATATCTTTAGAATTGGCATTGTAATATGAAGATGGCTTTATTTATAGAGGATAGGGTTATCCTCCATAGACAAGAAGTGGATTTGGTATTTTAACAGATTCAGATGGACAATAAATATATGCTGGATATTGGAAGGACAACTTATATGATGGTTAAGGAAGACTGACAAATCTTCAAACTGAAGAATTGACAGAACAAATTGATTGGAATAATATGACAACTATTGGCAATGGATGGGCATCTTATGAAGGTACATATACTAATAATTCTATAGGAAACTTTTCACAAGGAAAGATGCATGGATAAGGAACACTAATCTTAACAAATAATGAACAATATTTTGGAGAATTCGAGGATGGGATGATACATGGTGATGGAGAATTCACAAATCTTGATGGATAAGTCATCAAAGGCAAATGGGACTAGGGATACTTAATTTAATTATCAGAATAAGATTGAATCATTAAAATAAATTTTACATATATATAAATTCATCACATCAAGCTCTATGTTTATTCATTTAAAAATCGAAATATTTATTAATTCCAATGATGATTTTTTCAATATCATATTTAAATATTATTATATATATTCTACAAATATTATGATCTAAATTCTTAACATTTCCACTTATCTATGCAAAAATCTGCTTTAACAATCTTAAACATTTTTATATGAATAAATTTAATGCCTTTTTACATTAATTATTTTAATTATTATGATCGATATTGATTATAAACGAATTCCTTAATGGTTATAAGAAAGAAACAAATTAAGCTAAGAATGGTCAAAAAAATATAAAGCTCTACAATTAAAACAAATAGAAATTTTAGGAGAAAGCAAAAGCACATACACTTTTCAAGATTGTTCTGAAGAATTAGAAAAATTGAAGAACTCAGATGAGGGGGCACAAAAAACGATTTTTGGAGGCTTCTCATCTAAATCCATAAAAACAATGGAGAATTTACTTAAGCTCTATTAAAAAGAAAATCTACACCTAATAAATATGGGACAGGCTTTAGTATAAGTTTTGACATATGACATGTAAATTTTTATTTAATTTAAGACCAGGAATTAAAAAGTAATTAATATTGAATGATTAATAATTATCATCCACAGAGCAAAGGATTATAGATTCCTAAGTCTAAATACAGAATTATAAGTTATAATTTGAAAAACAATGTAAGAAGTATGGAATTGAAGGCTAAAATATTGAGGAGGAAGTTCCTAATATGATACTGTAAATTCCACCTTTGTTCTAAGAAATCGAATAATTAGCATTAAACAATCAATCCATTTTAAATAGCATTGAATATTACAGATAGTTTTCTGTCTACACTAACCCCTCTTTGGATAAATCCAACATAATAACACATCTGGAATCCTTTGTGTTGAAGGGGAATTAAAAACCATTAGATTGGGAAATCATTGAAGCTCCTAAAACAGAAGAGATTGATTGGATGAAATATATCTAACCTTAATAAGTAAATATTCCCGACAGTGAACTATTGAATACATAATTTAGAAGCAATCTTATCATTAATTTAAACGAAGTAATATAGTATAAATAAAATTTTAGTTAATCGGATTTTATCAAGCAAGATTGGAATAACTAAAATAAGATTAAACTCTAGTTAATTTTGATGCTCAGAACAAACTATTTGAACTATCATAATAAGAAATATCAAGTTATTTGAATGTCTTGCATTAGTTATTAGACAAACTGATTAGTCCTTGGCTTAGATAACTTTTGCAATTGAAATCATCTGTTAAGTAAATAATATAGTAAATTTAGAACTCAATAGAGAATCATTAAAAATCTGGAAGAATATGCTATTTCAATTAAAAAGAGTGAATCGAACATTATTCATTCCTAAAACAAAATAGCTGATTTGAAATCTGAATAATTCAAACTATAGAACTAATTAAGAGATTTACAAAGTTAGGTTAGAAAGATGAAATAGTTTACAGAGAAACAATTCACAGATTTATTCAAAACAGAAATCAAACTGATTGGATGTGATTGTTGATAATATAATACAGATATCAATTTTACCAATTAATTTCATGTGGTCTATTTTTAAAAGGGTCTGGACTGAGAGTGATAGCATAAACATCTTTTACATTATTCAAATATATTTGGCCTTATATTAATTATAAATATATTAAGTTGGCTATTATGCAACATACTTCAGATAAAGTAGGGTTGCTATTCATAGGATGTGATATTTGAAATGCCTGATTTACTATATAGTAATTAAAGTACTTTTTAAAATTGATTCAACAATATTTTATTGCTCTTTTAATTGATCAACCAAACTTTTCTGCATAAATTCCTATAGCAGAGCACTTTCAATTGATCCATCAAAATTAATAGACTTCTCTTAATCCAAATTTATCTGTATTTATCAATGGCTTCTTATAATCCTGCAATATTTCCTTATCTTACACATGTGCATAATTAATCATATTCTTTAAATTATTCAATCAATTCTTTTTTTGGATATCTTCCCATAAACATATTGATGGGAATTAAGTATTTTAATACTTGTTTAGCACATGATATTCCTTTCTATGTTCTTGGACATTCCTATAAAACTTGAGTTAAATGTTATGATGCATCTACAAATTTAGAATGAAAGATAAGGATTCTACCCTTATAATAATGATAAGTAACTTAATCCTGTTTAGGAGAGGTGAAAAGAAGATTTTATTCTTTTTCAACTTTATCACAATCAGCAGCTCTATCAAATTTAAAGCCTTTAAAATAAATCTTCATTTATTAATTAGCATTCAGCAATTTAAGTTTTTACATGTTCTTTGTATTGACCTCCCTTCCAATTTCTTAGAATATTTGTAAGCTTTTGCTCTCCAAAGTCTCTTAAGCATGAGAGGCTCTTTTTACAGCTTCAGAATCCTTTGCTTTTCTTTTCATGATCTATACGATCTTATATTGTTCACTAACAACTTGCTTACACAAAAATTGAAATATTTATTAACGTTACTCATCTAGAAGCCACTTCGTATTTTTAAAAAGATTTTCAAAATGATCTATAACATGAGCACTTCCTCTTTCTCTCTCTACATAATATAAGAGTAAACTGCATAGGAGGTCAACCCATCCTGGATGACTTAAACGAGCATTTTCATTTAATTTCTTGCATGCTTCTGAATCATTTTCTAATCTCAATTGTTTCAAAGTTTATTCTAAATCCAATCCTAATAGACTTTATTCTTTTCCAGCAAATATACGTTTCAAACAACTCATTGCCTCTAAGCATTTCCCCTCACGAAAATACCTTAAAATTATGAGAAGAGTATTTTCTGATTTTTTGGCAATCATATATTTTATTTAATTAATGGCTGACAAAATTAGGTACACTTTAGAAAAGTTTATTCCTGATCTCCTGGCTCTCTAAAAAAAACAGGTATTCTCTAAGGATGAAGTCAAGAGACATCCTCCACAAAAGGGAAGAATTCGAATACATGTTATAGCGTAGAACACACAATCTAAGCAATTACATGTAATTACTCGACTATGAATACGGGTTGGAAAGACTCAGAAGACAACGAAATAAGGAACGTTAAATAAAGAAGGTTACTACTAGGGATTATGCCATTGTGAAAAGAATAATTTATATTTGGGATAGGATCATGAATAAATATCGCTACAATATCGATTTGTGGAAACAATATTTGAGTTTTTGTTATATCATTGAATCCAAAAAACACTTCTTTAAAGTTATAACAAAAGCCTTGAATTTCAATCCATTCAATACTGATCTATGGTTGGCAGGTGCTCTCTTTGAATTAGAAAAAGCTCACAATCCAATTAAAGCAAGGAAAATATTTTACCAGGCCTTAAGAATTAACAATAAAAATATCGATCTATGGGGAAGTTATTTAGATTTTGAATTGAATTGAATCAATTGCAAGTTGGACAAGAGTAGAAGGAGGAAATCAAAAATACTGATGGATTTATGCCTTTGAATACAGTGGAACCAATTACTCAAATTAAATCGAAAAAACTTGAAGGAATTAAATAAATTATTTAATTGGCATTTGAAAACTGTGATAATACTGAGTTAAGAAAATTATTCAAAAAGATTTTACTTAGACATAATCAAAATGAATTGGCTGAAGAAGTTTATGAAACAACAAAATAATTAGATAATTCGGATAAAATAACTCAATTTCTTATTGAAAATTAAAATGATCCTGAGGTTTTTGATAAGTTAAAAGAACTCAATGTTGATTACTAAGATGAATTATCATAATTATTTAAAGAAAAAGCAGATTCTTTGGATAGTTTTTGGTCACTTGCTTTTTCATAGCCAGAATTATAACCAATTCTATTAGCAGAAACAAAAAATAAATCAATAAAATTAAAAATTTAACTTGTTTAAAAAGGATATTTATAGATTGAGTAAATAAATGTATCAGAAATTTCAAAATTAAAAAATAAAAAAGAATTACTTGAAATATTACTATTATTAGTACATTTACACAAAAAGGAGTTCTCGTTTGATATTGCTAAATAATGTCTTTTAGGATAAACAGAATTATTTGAATTGTTCTTAGATGAATATTATCCATTACTCAATTAAGAGGAATAATAATAGCTTCTTAATTGGTTGGAAAAGCAGAAATAATTTTGTCCTTTGAAATATCATAAATTAAGAAAATTAGATTTTGTGCAACTAATTAAATTAACAGAATATCATCCAAATGTAGATACTTGGAAATTTGTCTTAGAATAAACAAAGTAGTAATTTCCTTAAAAGATTACTTAAGTTATGACTAGCATATAATTTTTAGACCCTTAAATAAGAAATCAATTGTTAAAATGATTGTGTTATTCTGTTTTTATGTATAAAAATTAAGAAATATGTTATTTATAAATAATTTAGAAATCAAAGCGACCGTCATCACTTTATAGATTTAATTTTGCCAGCCAAATATTAAGGAATTGTAAGTCCACTTCTTGGAGTTCTCAGACTATCTCTTAATTGATAGCTAAAATAGAGTTCTGCTCTTGTATATTTGGGTGTTCTTATTTTTTTTGGTTGATCAAAAATATTGTGATTCAATTAAACATTTGCTTCTTTAAATACATCTTATTTGATGCTAGGGCATCTTTATTTTTCTCTTCTTGAAATAATTAAAGATCTTATTTATTGTTATCTTTCGTCATTTCTAGAAGGTGATGAAAACCTTGGACATCCTCTGGTTCTATTGCTTTCCTATTAATTGATTTCCATTGACGAATTTTATTCCTTATAAACTATTTTTTTGGACTAATTCAATTTGACTATTGTTTACAAGCATTTATGCCATCATTAAAGGATTGTTTTTTATTTTTCTGGGTTTAATAGTACAAGGCATTGCTTTATAAAATTTATCAGTGTGAGTATTTTGATATATTTCAAGTTCATTTTTACTTTCCAAACATTCTTGAAATTTCTTAAACAAGGCAGTATCATATAATTCGCTTTTTTATTTGTCCATAAAATTTTTAACAGTATTAATATGTTTTTCATTTTTTTATATTCACCTTTAAGTTACAATAGACAACTATATCAATTGTAAAATATTTCCTAAATTTATAATAATGTTTGTTTATAAAAGATCCCTGAATTTTGTATTTATATATTGTATTTTTACTAAACATAAGGAGAAATAAGAATTATGAATAAAAACTAAGAGGTTATTCTCAAAAAAGTATTAGAATCGGAATGAGCTATATCATTATAACAACTAATTCAATTTATAAAAAATATCAAATGGTATAAGTTGTGAAAGGATTTTATAATAAATTAGATGAAAAAGCGCTTTATGAAGCTAATTATTACCATCAGAAAATAGTTGTTTATAAAATGTGTGCATAAACTGATAATATTATTGTTATAATGACTCCAATAAAATTAAAATCATAATTGATTATCAAAGTAAAGTTCTGTTTCTGTCATTACAGTTTATTAAAGATATCTTTTTTATTCTTTTTAAAAATGTAAATCAATAAATTCACTGTCAAAAGAAATAGAAATTAAAAATCCAGTAAAATTTCAGAAAATTTAAAGTAATGTTCAATATCCTTATTCTTATAGAATTTATAGATGCCATCATATAAGGCATTTTAAATCATGGTGACTATGAGAATTTGAGTATTCATCTTAATTTGAATAAAGGTTAGATAATATATTTCAAATTCTACTAATTTAATAAAAATCATGAATACTCCAGTATCAAACTTTTAATTAATAATCATTTAGAAGTAGTTCTGTTAGTCAAGCATAATCTATTTTATTATTTATCAAAAAGAGAAAATAAGGGTAAAAAATCGTTGTCTTAATTGGTTCCCTTAAAAACCAAACTATTTTATAAATGAGCGTGAAAATTTTTTGAGACTAAATATTATTAACTATTATCAGTTATAATTGGCTTCGAATAAAGTGGAAGGCAATTTATTTGAGGAAGTCAAATTAAAAATCAATTAAGAGGACTGAAGAACAAGGAGAACTTTCCAAAATAACTAATTTGGAGTAAATCAAAATAAAAAAGCAGTCAAAATATAATTGTTAAATAAGTAAATATTTCAAAGCTGAAATTAAGGAATAGGATGGTTTAGTTGTAAATGGAGAAACATAAATTTTTATGTAATTCTTATTTATTTACTCGCATTTCGTAATTAATTCTGTAATTTGATACAGGAATATTTTAAGAATAAAGGAATAAATTTTAAATTATAATTTCTTGATAGGTAACTTATTTCAATCTATAATATTGAAAAAAATTTGACTAGGTAACTAGTTATGTTATTGACTATAAAATTATTTATAAGCCATTTATAATTTTCTCAGTATTTTGAAAATATTTATCATAAATATTATTTATACTATTCTATCTGATTTTTAAAGTTTGTAATCTGATGTGGTTAATTATATATAAATATGTAGAACTTAGAGCTAGAAATAATTGGATGATATTAATAGGGGACAATTTAGTATGCTTCTATATAAATATAATTAATAAATAATTTATTTAATGGGAGCTTGTACATCAACCAAGCAAAAGAGATATGAGATTGTAAGAACATTGATGCCATATAAGTAAAGTTTATAAGTAACGGTTTAGAGTTCACATAATGGCAATAATTTGGCCGAAGAATTAGCACAACTTATTTGATTTCGAGTCCAGTTCGTATTGTGTGAAGGAGATAGAGGTTGATTTTTCAGGTAATTTATAGTGAAATCTATTATTTTAGCTCAATTAGCAACAGTGGATAAGGAACTTGTGGCTTTGACGAAAAGTGAATGGGCTCGTAACTCGATTGAAATAGCAAATATTACATTAAACGAATAATAAGCTTTTATTAACAGCATATCCTAATAACAAGATCATAAATTATGGGCAGTGTTGAAATCAGAGGCCAATTAGTTTTAATCGATAGATGTAAGATGTTTCATAAATATAAAGCATTTGGATTTAAAAATTGGAGATATAGTAAAGTTGGGACGAGTAAGGATGCAATTATTAGAATATGCATTCATGCCTACTTGTGATGAGGCAACCCAGTATCAAGATGAGTAGGAGGAGGATATTTAAACAATTAGTGATGTTGCCAGTTGCAGAATATGCTTTTCAAGTAAGGCAAGTGAAACAAACCCTTTGATAAGTCCATGTAAATGTGAGGGATCAGTAAAATACATTCATTTGGAATGCTTATAAAAATGGATAGGAATTTAACTAAAAATTAAATAAGGTGAACATTTCATCTAATATCTTTGTAAAAGATTGGATTGCGAAATTTGCAAGTTCACATTTAGAAATACTTACACCTTTTAAGATAAGAGTTACTCAGTTCTCAAATTGCCAAAGCCAAAATCCTCTTATATAACTTTCAAAATCACCAATGATGATAAATCGAAAGAGGCTATGATCTACGTAGTTGAAATAGGTGAAAAGACAGAATTGAAAATTGTAACTATTGATTCCTAATAAATCTAGGGTAGAATTCCAGATTGTGATATTAAATTGAGGGATATCTCCGTTTCTCGATCCCATGCTATGATGAAATTGATACCAACGAGTAAACACACAGCTGAAAATCCAGATTATATAATTAGAGTTTAGGATTGTAAAAGTAAATTCGGAACTTTGGTTTTGGCTCAAGATGAAGATTTGCTTGTAATACCAGAAGATGGAAAATCTCCAATCTTATTTTAAACTGGAAGAGTTTTATTACAATGTGTTCAAAAAAAAAAAATAAATTAAAAACCTGCATACAAACATCCTGATAATGTAGTATTGATTTAAATAGAAACAAAACCATAATTAGATCAATAAGAGTAAATGTAAGATTCATTTGTTACTCATGATGAACTTACTGCTGGGGATATTATCATTAATAATTCTTAAAACCCGCAAAAACCTCAAGCCAATATGGATGTTAAGGAAGATAGTATCTGCGATGAAAGATGATACAAAGGTTAGTATTATTTCATTGATTTATTTTAATATTTTATATATTAATTTCATATTTGATTTATATGAAAAAAAAATAATAATAACCATCATAACCACAATGTTAAACACCAAAATCAAAACATATTATCCAGCCAATCGCATCCCCCAATTCAAATTCGAATTCTTTTTCACAAATATTTCAATCTTATTATCCACGTACTCCTGTTAGAAAAGTAAATCAATAAAAGTAAATTTTGAAATAATCAATTTAGAAAAGATTAGCTTGGTTAAGTAATGGAAAAAGGGGTAACTAAATACGCAGTAGTTACTTAAGTAACTTTTAATTCTACCACTAAATTTAAATCTTTGCCACTTCAAGAACATTTCGCTCAATTTTAAGTTTATGATAAAAGAAATAAAATTGCTGATAATGAATGGAGCCTTTTAAATCTAAAATCATCATCAACCCTCTCAAATAAAACACAATTATTTTATACCTTAACTAATGTATTTTAAGAATATAAACAAAACCCGAATAATTATTTCATGATTTCAAATGCATTATTTTTGGCTTTTTTTTCATATTCAAATTAGAAAATACCATATTGTCTTTTTATCACAAGACAGGATGCTTTAAATAAATAACTTTAGAAATCATAGTTTTTAGAATAGAAACAAATTGAGTCTACAGTTTTAGGTGTTGAAACTCCATTGTCAGTGTTATTTCCAACTAATCCAACTTAATTTCCGACTAAATACACATTATCATTAATCTAGAGAAAACACATTTTATACTTATTCAATATTATACTTAATATAGGAATAGAAAAAGAGACAATGGATGTAGCTGCTAATTTTACATTTCATAATTCTTATTTCAATAGTGTTCAAACATATAATGGTGTTGACTAGATTGAAAATGAAACATAAAATTTATTTGATAATAATACAGAGTATAAAATATCATTTGAGGGATTGTTTAACATTCAACAAATTATCGATCTAAAAAATCAACTTTAAAAGAGTAATCCTGACATAGTAGTTTCTGACATCAAATTAAGTCCATTAACAACTCTAATTAATGATAAATTACTTGAATAGATAAATAATGAATTATAATGAATATTTTAATCATTATTATTACTACTTAAATAATTAATCAACATCTTCATCCTATTATTAATTTCATTCCCTTCATATAATTTTTATTTATTGTTTTATTCATCTTCCTCATCATTTTTTCTATTTATTCCTCTCTCTCATAACCTTTCTCTGTTTCATCATCATCAATAAACAAACTAGGATCGTTAACAAATAAAGACCTTCCTGTCATTTACGAATTATTTCGATCCTAAAATAGTTTTCTAATTTTCTACCTTTTTTCTAATTTTTATTTTCAGCTTCCAATTTTTTCTTTCAGCCCTCTCTTTACACTTTTCGAAAACCTCCTTAATAATTTTAGTTCTTCCCTTTTATAACTACTAAATTTATTCATCTATTTCTTCTTCTAGATCGCCTTCTTATCTTTGTT
This sequence comes from Paramecium tetraurelia, assembly GCF_000165425.1. Taxonomy (NCBI): domain Eukaryota; phylum Ciliophora; class Oligohymenophorea; order Peniculida; family Parameciidae; genus Paramecium; species Paramecium tetraurelia. The sequence goes on along the minus strand of NW_001799177.1, from coordinate 214,478 downwards.
TTGGTTCTTCTTTCTTTCTTTCTTTCTAAATACATACCTTATAATGACATTTCATTCCATTTTCATCTATATTTGCCTTTCTCTAAAGCGTCCAAAAAGTAATCGCAATGAGAAAACGTATAAGAGGTTTATTATTCCGATATATCCTAGTTAAATTCCATCTGCTAAAGTTTATAAATCAAGTATTGCATATTTTTATTCCAAACTTATATCATGAGAATAAATGCATTTCTTACCCTTCTAACATAGTCCTAGCCTTATCATGTCAACCTACCTTATTTGTAATATTCATATAGAATTGATTTTGGATTTATTTCCTCCTCAGATTCTTCTTCCTTTTTCCACTGTTTTATATAGGGATTGTATCAATCTTTGTTCCTCTTCAAATTACTACTTAATCTTTTTTTCTTTCAAATTCTTCTTATGTAATTTTGTCAAAGAAACATCATTATGCTTCACCTATAAAAACTAAAATCAATAATAGAATTACTTTTGGACTTATTTACTTTTGTTCTTATTCTTTAAACCAAAGGTTGTATCTTCAATAATTTTTTTTTTTCACTCTTTTTACTCATCATTGAAATAATTTAAATTTATCAAACATAAGTATTTTAATAATTTGAATTGATGTAATAGTATAAAATTGAAAATACTAAAAAATCTTTCTTGATTTAATTTCGATATCAATATTTATAATTTACATAGATATAAATAAATCCAGTTCTTTTCATTATAAAATTTTTTTGAAGGGCATGATGGTGTCTAGTTGTCTTTTACTGACTTTAGGACTGAATAAGTGTCTGTGTATATTAATTGTAGTTTATGTACTGAATTGTCTTGTGGAGTTTTCTTTATTATATCTTGTTGTAGTGGTGTTAATAGTTTTCCTATCTGTTAATTGCTTTTTGGAAGAGAAAGATTTCTTATCTATATCAAAGAAAGGAGTAAATGGTTCTGATAACATTTTTCTATGTTTAGGTGATATGATTCTAAGTAGCATAAAATAGTACCTTTTTTAAAGTAAAGCATGACTGAAAAGACTTGAATAGTCTTTTTCAAAGACTGTTTTATACAATTCAATAGAGGTTTAAGGTATTTATGAGCTAGTTTTCTAAGATTTTTTATCACTTAATAACCTTTCCAATCTTTCATGATGGAATTTCTTTTCAACAGATTATGAGTTTTTCTTGTCAAATTATTGTATAGTTTCAACTGGTAATAAATATAGTTCGCACTGAGATGATTTTGAAATAGCTCTGTATTCTCTAGGTATGGATTGCTGAACTTCTTCATGTCCAAAGACACAACCTATTTAAAGTAAAGTAATTGAGACTGTTTTATTCTTAGGAAATACCTTGAGTAATTCGATTTCTCCTTGTTTAATAAAATAGATGTATTCTGGAATAGAATTCTCCATATAAATCACACTAAACATCGAAGGTTTTTAAACAATAATATTTTCCAAAATACCTCTAAGTCTTTTATCAGATAATTTGCTAAAGAGTTCAAAATTTCTGAGTAGAGAAATCTTTTCATTTTTAACCTGATCATGATATTATTATAAAATGGCTTGAAAGTCTGGATTGGCTAACGTTATCATTAATGTATCCTGAGTACACAAGACAGTTGCTGTTCTAGTCACATTACCAATAAGAGCGATTTCTCCAAATTAGTCGCCACTACAACACATATTAACTATGTGTAAACTTGGGAAGAGTCTTTTCACCAAATTATCCAACCATTTATCTACTGATATTTGGTTGGGATTATTAGTGTATTCTTCAATTAAGGATTCTTAATCGACTTTTTGAATATCTACAAAAAATCAACTATATAATTGAATAATTACTGATTCCTAAAAAATTGCCCATAAGCCTGTGCCATAATTATATCTTTTAGGGCTCTATTATTGAAGGCGGACAATCGAGGACTGTAGATGGCCGATTATCTCCTCAGTTATTACGGATTAGAATCTATTCCTTTCTTGTACTCTTCGATAACCTATTGGTGAGTAATGCTTTTATCATTTGGACACAAAATTGCAACCTAACCCTGGAGAATTACATAAAACTATTCAACATTATTAGAACCTACCTATCAAAATGATGTTACCATAATGAAATATGACTTCTCCCTTTTTGAATTCTTTCAATTAGATCTTTTTAAGCATTTAACAATATAATGCTGGATCAAATAACTACTATTTTTCTTTGAAGAATTTAATATCTTGAACTCCCTTTGCAATTACATCAATAATATCTTTGCTTCTATTGCGATAAGCCAATGCTTGTTTCAAATCACTCAGACTTTTTTTTTAATCCATTATAATATTATAGTTATAATCAACAAACTCTGAAATTCTGACCACCTACCCACCTAGACTTGTTTTCGTCCCTGTGTTTGAAATCTGCCGGATTGCTATATGGATTGTCATACAAAATAAAGGGAGTCCCCCCTTTGATTGTGCTCACAACACTTGTCCTAATGCTTCTAGGTCCAATTATTTATTTGTCTTTTTATCTCTACTCCAACCTATCCCTCTCTATATTTGTAATATAAGGAGAAGAGCATCTGACTATTGGGTGTTCTCTGCATAAATCATAGTCCTCCTTAGTAGTATTACCCTTTGAAACTCTAGATTTTGCAGTTTGAACTCTGGTCAATTTAAAAGTACGACTTTAAGTTGTAGATTAGGGCCTTTATCTAATCCTCTATCCAGTGCTAGCCAACATTGAAGTATTCATAGTTCCAGGCACCTATAAAATATTGAATACCTAATAGATACCCACAAAGGCTCATTTTCAGGCAATAATTATTCATCTATATTGGGATGCAACATCTATCTAATTTCAGCAGCTGTTTTATTGAACTTCTCAGTTGTATCCCTATGTTCATGATTCAATTTGGTTGAAAACTTAGCAAACTTAGACTTTTCTAGATCAGTCTCCTCTGTTGATTGCTTAGTCCTTGGAGACTACTTCTATCTCATTGTTTTCATGGCCTCTTGTAATTGTCCTTGATCATTAATAGCATTATTCATAACAATCTCCAATTTCTTTGCCTTTTTACCTGTAAATCCCACATGCTTAAATTTAGTTAGCACTTCAAAATTAAAAACTGTTCTTTCACCCTTTTATTGGCTTTCTGCTTATTATTTAGTCATGTTCTCTAAATCTAACTTGTTCTTTCTTAAATCATTATTAGCTTATTAGATAGTTAATGGTTTATTAACACAAGATCGTATTTAAATCAAATAATGGATAATGAAGTTTCTAAGAATTAATTGTGTTTCTGGATATTTTGGATTAATATCAAATTATAAACCAACAATGTTTTCATTTACTGTAATAACTTGAGGTCCTTTTGATGAATCTGCTAAAATAACAAATGTCTTCTTTGGATTCAATACATTGAATGGATGGATGTCCCATGCATGTTTAGAATGAACTAAAAATTCTTACATAACATCCTTAAATAAGTAATTTTAAACGAAGTTCTTTTTTATCAAGCATATTTCCTCATCCTATGTAGATGTATAAAGTCCATAAATTTCCTTTATTTTTTAGGGTTTATAAACAGGAGCCTGCAACATGTACTTTCCAACTGTATTGAACTCTTCAACAGCTCTTCTAGAGTGTATACCACAATTCGCTATGGGAATCCAACAATTAGCTGATTCTACCTTATCGAAGTAGATCCCGTAGAGATCACCTGTTATGCTGTCCAAAAAATATTCATGCTTTGTCATTTAATCAAGGGACTTTGAAAGTTTGCTCATATCACCAAGAGGTCCGCCCTATGGACCATTTACCACCTCAACTGGCTAACAATATAAACTTATTCTTACAGTTTCTAAGTTTGTGGCTACAAAAAAAACCAATGCTTGCATTGCTCCAGCTGTAGCTAATAAAACTTTATTAGTTCTTAAGCACATTCTAATTAATATCATAACCTAATATGAGAATTAGACATTTACTTTTTTTAAATGCTTCGACCATGGTCTAAGGTTGGCATCTATTTCTATGAAAACAAAATCTATAAAATTAAATTAGTTTGCTGCTTCTTATTTAGAATAACCAGAGTCTTAATCGTAAAGGAATTCATCCAAATCATTTGCATCTCTAGAAAAAAATTCTGTCTCTGTATCCAATAATTCCTTCTAATTCAAGAATAACTATATGATATTTATAATGCTTACTTTTCGTATTTATCCACAATATCTTTCAAATTATTGTTTACCAGTTTCTGATTTTCCATATCCATTAACAATTAATATTCTCATTATAAAAATAATCAAATTAACAATTTATAAATCACTTTCATCCAATTTTAACAGAGAATCAAGATAGATTTAGAATTAAATATAAGAACTTAATAGAATACCAATATTAAATAATAATAATCATCTGTTCCTTTTACTAGTTTCACTTTGATGACTTTGAGGTCTATTACTGCTTTTAATTTAACTCATTTTGACTTCAAATTTTAGCTTCTCTATTTGATCTTTTAATTATTGTCTTTCCTTTGAAAGTTTGATGATATCATCCTTAAGCTCACTGATTTCTTTATCTTTTTCTTTCAATGAATTTTGTAACAAAGACTTTTCCTATTTAAGATACCCTTAAAACTGTTGTTCTTTCAACAAATTTTATTAAAGTTCTTCCTTTTACATTAATAATTCTAAAGATGTATAAATATTATATGCATACCAGTAAATTTTCTCTCCATATTCATGATTTCCTTATTCTATCTTTCAAGCATTATTTGAAATTTAGTGTTTTCAGCACTCAATTTCTTTACTTTATCTTAAGTTGGCTTGTCGTAATCATTTTCAAATTACTATTTTTAATTGTACTCCTATTTCAATTTCTCTTGAAACTATTTCAAATCCTGTGCACATTCTAATTTTGTAGTATAAAGTTGGCTATCCTTTTCAAATTATAGCTTTTTTATCTTTTCTTCTAGCTCTTTCATCCTCTTATCTTTATCAAAATGAGATGGTTCTAAAGATTAACTTTTTGATATCTTATCATTAGAATTACTAAATTTATAATTAGATGATTATTATGTATAATGATTTGCTTTATTTAATTTTTGTAGTTGTGTTATTGTTTTTTTTGCATCATCTAGTTCTAACTAGAGTTAAAATATTTGCTCATTTTATTTAGTTTAATTTTAATCAGAATGCTTTTCAACAAAATTATTTTTTTTAATTGAATTATTCTATGAATCAGATCTCAATTATTAGTTCTCTGAATTTTTGATTATAGACTACAAGTGCTAATTCTCTAAAATGAGTTTATCTAATTTTCCTTAGAGGTTTTGATTTTTCTATTTTGTTTCTTTGACTTCATTAGTTAATATTTAGATTTCTTAGCTTCTTTTTGCTGCTAAAATTCCTAGGGCAGCATCAGATGATAATTTGCTATCATTTTTTAACGTTTTTTTTTATTTTAATAACTCATTTTCTGATTTTATGTCTTCAACATTTTGTTTAAGGGTTTGATTTTCATTTTATAATTAAACTTAGTTCTTGACCTTAGTTTCTAATTTTTAAATGGCTTTAACTAGAATTTGATTTTCAACAATTAGGTTTTCAATCTATGAATCTTTTTAATTTTAGGTCCTATCGAACGAATTTAATGATTATTTAGCCTTACTATTTGTCTTATCACTTATTTGATTTGCTTAATTATATTCTTTTTCTGTTCTTTGAATAGCATTCTGTAATTCATTAATTTTTTCTTTGAGTAATTTTTAATTGAAAGGAGGCTTGAATTTATCTGATACACCTTGCGAATAATAATTGTGACTTGGATTTGATTAACTCATTCAAACAAATTTTGAAATATAATTATTACGTTTATTTTGTTTTGAATTTAATTTTAAAACACTAAATTAAAGACAATGTTGATAAATTTATTTTATATATGTAAAATTTACGTTTATCACTATTATTATTATTTCTATAACATTTGTGGAGGAATGTTGCCCATCATACCGCCTGGGGGTTATGCAAATGCAGTTTTTCCCAATAATTAAACAACTCCAGTTTCAATTGACTTTAGTAATTCCATCATATCTGGATCTTAGAATAATTCTAAAATAGAGGGAATATTGTACATGGATTTTCAAGATTTGAAATATAGTCTTCTTCTTCATAGCTATGTTCTTCGAATATCATATCTCCCATAACTAAATTTAATACCATTGGAACCAATTATCCAGATTCGTAGTTTGTAGGCAATTTGTCAATCATATTCTTCAAGAAATCTTGTTTCTCATTTAACAATTTGATTTGATATCTGATGATTTCTTTTGTTGCATTCATCTAAACCTACTTCTACTTTGGTAGTTTGTCCTTGATTCTTTATCTTGCTGAAGCTTGTAACATGAATACATGTTATCCAAGTCCTCTTTCCATTAACAACATTTCGCTTTGTTCGAGTGTTTATTGTGAAATATCAATTTTCTTGCAAATTTCTTCTTATGCCTTCATCAAAAGATTTTCAATATCGTTAACATAATCCAACAATAATTGAACATATTTAGCTCCATCAGAATAAAGGACTTCCCTTCTGGCCTTTCTGTTTTCTAAAGTAATTCTAATAAATTCAGGTTCAGCCAATTCAACACTGCCTTCAACTATTTAAGTGTATGTCTTAATGCTAATCATGTTATTGGTGTTTGGGATGTGCATAGTTTAAATTTATGAAGCAATTTCGTTTAATTTGTCACTCTTGAATGTGTAATTGTCTTATGATTAGAATAAATTATGATACTTTTATCGTTTCCTTCATTTTTTGGTTGCACATCTAAGGTTTTATGAGATTCTTAGGTTTCTTTGGGTTTGAAGACTTCTAATTCAGCTAATTTTGAATCAAGCCATTCATTGGTTTCTTTAATTTTGTCAGTCACTGATAAGTTATTACCGACCCAAGGTAATACAATACTATTCACTTATCCTTTAATGAGAGATGGATTAAGTAATAATTCATCCTTATCATTTTTAAAGGCATATTGAGTGAGTGATTTTAATACAATAGGTTCTAGTTTCTTATCTTTAACCTTTTAGACCAAATCCTTAGCATCGTATTATCTCAAATTTTTGATGTTTATTAAGAAAACTCTTTATAATGAATCTTTGAGGGTGTATAATCTCTCAAATAGTTAATCAAAATGTTTCATTAGGTTATGTTCGGTCTGCTCAACCACTTCCCAGTTGACCCTACAAGATGAAGACAAGAATACATTTTTTCATCACCCAAAGAGGCCAACACTGTCTCGATATTAGCTGCCAAATCTTCAACTGTAATAGACATTCAACCACAAATTAATTAAATTTAATTTATATTTCCCCAACCTTTTATTTTGTATTTCGCTAAATATAATACTATATCTTTATAACATCAACATCATCTACAATTTTCTACTTTCAACTAATTATTAAATATATTTTTATAATCACAAATCTCAGATTTTATTAACATTCCTAAATTTCTACTTAAAAATAATTTTGCTATGACAGCCAACCGGCTTAATATTATAATTTAAGAATATCCTTTATCATTTGCATTATAAAATAATAGACAAATCAAACTTATTGATAAATCATAACGCTCAACTATTAGAATTCGTTAAAGAAGGTTTGTTATAGAAGATTAAATCAAAAATGTTTATGAACTTTTTCATTTTCAAGAAGAATTTATTATAAAATGCAAAAGGATCAAAAAAAGTCGTTCTAAAATGTGATAGATATATCTATAAATGAACGACAATTAAATTATGATTATTATTTAAACAAATTAGATGAATATAGAAATTAAGAATTTAAAAATCTTAAAAAGGAAGGAAGATGCTAAAAAAATCAATTATACTTTTTTTATTTAAGATTTGAATAACCTTAAAAATAGATTGCCCATCTCTAATAAATCTAAAAAAAATTAGGTATAAAATTATTGAAACTATTCACAAAATAATCAAAAAATTTTGAGAGTTTTCTTATAAAATTACTATTTGAATGTGTTTAATTTGAATTAGTAGAACTAATTGATAGAATCTAATGAATATTAAACTTCAGCTATTTAATGGTTAGAGGTATATTTTTTATGGATAAATCAAAAATAATAAACAATGTGGCTGTAAATTATTTTAACCATAAATTGCATTCCTTATTTCAGCAATAGGCTAATTGTGCATATGTTAGGTAGTAAGGAAAGGATCAACCTATGCATTATTAAAGTAGCATGTTGCAAATAAACAATTTGGTAGAACTACTGAGGAGATTCTATAATGGAAAATTCGTATAGATGAATAAAAATTAATATGATTGTTTATTAAATTATAATTTAAATACAAAGAGATGTCTAATTACAGTCTGATGTTTAAGTATATAATCATAGGGGATACAGGTTTAATTGTTATGCAATGATTAGGAGTAGGAAAGTCGAGCATCCTTTTGTAATTGATTGAAAATGAAATCAGAGAGTAACATGATGCCACAATAGGTGTTGAATTCGGAGCAAAAATCATTAAAGTGAATGGGATGAACATCAAATTGTAGATATGGGATACCGCTGGTTAAGAGAACTTCAGATCTATTATTCGTAGTTATTATCGATCAGCTATTGGTACTGGAATATTATATCTGAAGGAGCTTTACTGGTGTACGATATTACGAATAAAAACTCGTTTCATAATTTGCAAAGATGGATGGAAGAGATAAAAAATAATGGGAATGCCAATATGGTAATTGTGCTATGTGGTAATAAGATTGATTTGGAATCCGAGTAATTAGCATTGATTTTATGTAGAGGCGAGCAGTAACATATGAAGAAGGGTGGTAATATGCCCAATCATAGTCACTGATCTTTCTTGAGATATCTGCCAAACAGGGTATCAATGTGCAATCAGCATTCTATTAATCAACACAAAGGATCTTGCAGGAGATTGATGATCAAAAAATACTGCTTGGATAAGATGTAATGATGTTATTTTGATGTTAAGCCAGGAATCAAGATTGGGGGATAGTATAAAAAGAGGGATAAGGAAATACAAGTAATAAACACTTATGAAGAAGCTGTTTAGTTGAAAACAATAGATACTCCTAATGGAAATAATTGTTGTTGATACTTGTTATAATCTATTCATATTAATAATTATTATTATTATCTATAATAATAAAATAATGAAAAGAATTTTAGGTTTATTTAGATTTGGATCAGGTGGACATGGCCATCACCATGTTAAATTAAACACAGTCTAAAATTGGATTTCAAATGATAGTGGCAAATTAGTTTGCATCACTGGCTTCACTGATCTCCATGATCACCCTCACCATGACAATACAAATCCATATCAACATCTAGTGGATGCTCCCTTTTTCAGGTTTCTGATATCACTCATATGTATAGTTTTGAGAGATTCTATTGGTCTGACCCATATTTCCATGCCGATGAAACTGATCCCTTGGCAAATTAACCTCATGGATACTTAGTAATGGATGATGTAAATTTTTATTTGTATCTCTAAGCCCCTTAATTAATAAAATAATGTCGAGTTACCACTTTATGAATTGATTTTCGTATTTTCTGGAGCACTTGTATGAATAATAACCTTAATCTGTAGGGTTTAATCGTTTTGTATGGACACAGCAATTTCCTTTATTAAAGCAGAGGTGAGCAATTCCTTCAGACACACATCACAAGAGAACTCTTGGAAGAAGAAGTTAGGAAGATCAGAGAAGAGACTTCTTAACTCGAGCAAAGAAAATAAAGACTCCAAGAATTATTGGGTTAAAACCCTTGACCATTTAAATAAATCATATTCATATAATACAACACATAAAATATTAGAGTAAATAAATATTGCCCTGTTTGAACAAACCATTCACTTTTCTAGAATAATATCTATTATTTTTAATTATATTGTAAAATTAGACTAATAATATTACTAGCTGACTCTGAATTACCTGTTCTGGTTTTCTATTCTCATTTAAACAACTTCATTAATTTATAATTTAATTATTATCCTATCTATTTATTTCTTTATTTGTAAAATACTTAAATCAATTAGATTTCTTTAAGTATCTCATTTATATAATATTATACAAGTTGTATGTTGAATGATTTTTGCAAACTAAATGATTTAGATATTAAAAGGGGGGAAGAAAAGTTTAGATAATGATACTCTGATATAATGGCTGAATAAGAACGAAAAAAAGTGAATAAATTAAGCAAAAAGAAATATTATTAGAAAGAATATTGAGATAAAATAAATCTGAAATTTGAGGTTCAGTAAAAAAATTTGAAATGACATTAACAAAAAAATAAGAAATTCCTAAAAAATTGCTAAGTATAAAACAAAATTAAACTAAAGGTATATCAATCTGTTAGGATTCAAAGTCAAAGGAAGGTTAATTTTTATCCAAAATAAGGATTTAAAATTAGAATTTATTACATATTCGCTATCAATCCAATAAATTAAAAGATAGGTTGTTTCAAATAAATTAGAATTCATAAAATTCTCGAATATAATTGAAATGATAACTTTTCCAGTTATTGCAACAAATATTTCCTCTAGTATATGATGTTGATATTAGAAAGTCATTAATTATTGAAAATAACATTTTATAATTGTAATTATGTTCAAATTGTGAATGCTTCAATTCCTTATTTGGTAACAATCTTAACAATGAATTTATTTTAGGCAATCAGAAATCTAGTTTATAATTCTTTAATGCATTTCTTTATTATTTCAATTCCTTCTTCTTTAGTTAAATTCTTATGATAATTATCAATTATATACAGGCTTATATTGATTATCCAACAAACCCAATAGGAAATAATTTGCATAGCCTTGAGCTCCTCTTGTAATCTTTTATAGGGATCCCAAATAGTCAAGCCAATAAAGTGAAGGTGTACCATCTGAATCAACTCCTCCCAATAAACCATTGCATTAGTGAGGGCCATCTCTTGATCTGATGGCTTAAGCATACATGGATCTTATCGAATGACTCATTACAATACCTAACAAAATGAGCAGTTTCTTGGAGATTCATGTATCCGCCAGTTTTATATCTTATGAGACAATGATTCTTATGTACTATTTCTCCAAAAGAGTTTCTGTCAGCTCCTTCTCCTGAAATCCCAAAAATCTTATGATCATCAAGCTTAAGAATTTTGTCTTCGGTTTCCTTAATTTTTAGAATGCTGTGAGCTATGCTGCCATCACATGCAACAATAACAAAATCACCTCCTTATAAGCCGAAAATTGAATCCATATTAATTTAAAAATAAATAATACCGATGTTGAGAATTTTTAGATTATATATACATATCTTGAAATACTCATTGCAAATATTATAAATAAATGGAGAAATTAACAATCGATCATTTTACACTCTTAAAAGTGATTGGGAAAGGGTCCTATGCTAAAGTGATTCTTGTGAAGAAGAATGTATGACATAATTCATTACACATAATAGGATAACAAGGAAATTTATGCTATGAAGATTTTAAAGAAAAAAAATATTGAAAAAAGAAAATAAGAAGACCATGTCTTGGGTGAAAGGAACATCCTTGTTGAAGTAAAGCATCCATTCATCATAAAAATGTTTTATGCTTTCAAAAATGATGTGAAACTGTACTTTGTTCTTGAATATTGTTCAGGAGGAGAGTTATTCAATTTATTGTAAAAGCGTAAAGTATTCACAGAAGATCAAGTAAGACATAGCTATATCATGTTAGGCAAGATTCTATGCTGCACAAATTGTTTTGGCTCTTGAACACTTACATAATCATGATATCATCTATAGAGATCTCAAACCGGAAAATGTCTTGATCGACGCATAAGGCTACATCAGAATTACTGACTTCGGGTTGTCAAAGAGGAATGTTAAAGGAACCAAAGATGCTCAAAGTGTTTGTGGTACTCCAGAGTATTTGGCTCCTGAGATTTTGTTAAAGGCTGGCCATGGCAAACCAGTCGATTGGTGGACTTTGGGAGCAATCATTTATGAGATGTTATCAGGATTTCCTCCCTTCTATACTCAAAATAGAGAGGAATTATTTGAAAGCATTAAATTTGCATAATTAAAATATCCAGTCAGTCTGACTCCAGCTTGTAAATCCTTATTGGAGGGCTTATTTTCTAAGAATCCTGATAAAAGGTTGGGAAGTAAGGGAGCTTAAGAAAGTATTATTTGTGTCTATTGTATTTAGTCAAGGATCACCCTTGGTTTTTGAATGTAAATTGGGACACTTTATTGAAAAAGCTCTATAAACCACCATTCATCCCCTTGGTGAAGAGTGAAGTTGATGTTTCAAACTTTGACCCTGAATTTACTGAATAACCATTGGAATCACATGATCCAAATTCGTTATCGATTGGAGGTGAAAGCATTGGTTAAAAATATTAAGATTTTACTTATGATGCTAAATTGGAATGAGATATCATCATAAATATTAAAATATATTAAATGTGTTAGAATATTGTATAGTCTTATGATGCACATTTTTCTTAGAATATTAAATTATTTATTAATGATCTAAAATGTTTAGAACAAACCTAAACTCTTAAATCAAATACCAGAATACATATTAAACAATTAAGCCTTGAATAATGCAATAAGTTAGTTACCCAAACATTACAATTTTGAAATTCATAAGACAATCAGCAGAATTATTGAGACTCAAGAGAGACTGTAAAGACAAAACATCTTAATCAATTTGTAATTTCCAGAAGGACTATTACTATATTCTTGCATGATATCAGATATTCTAACAACATTTACTGGTTGTGAAACCTTTATAAGTGGAGATGTCACATATGGAGCTTGTTGCATTGATGATTTGACCGCAGATGAAATGCAAGCTGATTACATAATTCATTATGGTCACAGTTGTTTGGTTCCAATTAATGAATGTGCAGTTAAAACCTTGTATGTTTTTGTGGAAATTAACATTGACACTAAACACTTATTTGAAACCATCTAAAAGAATTTCACTGATAAGAATATCAAATACTATCTAATGGGTACAATTCAATTTAATACTTATATCCACTTACTCAAGAAATAATTAGAGGAGGATGGTTATAAAATTGCAATTCCCTAAGAAAAACCTAGATCTTCAGGTGAAGTCTTGGGATGCACTTCCCCTAAATTAGAGGTATCTTAAGATAGTAGAAATATAGTCATCTTTGTATGTGATGGTAGATTTCATATGGAGTCAACCATGATTCAAAATCCACAATTTGAATTCTTCTAATATGATCCATACACTTATCGACTTACTATAGAAAAGTACGACAATCCAAAAATGATGAATTTGAGATATTAATAAATTGTGCAATGCCAGAAAATGTAACCTTAATTAGCATGCATCATTATGAGCACACTTGGAAGACAAGGGAGCACTTAGATTTTGTAGAGAATTGAAGAATTGTTGAAAAAGCATTAGATACAATATTTTACTCTTTTGATAAGTGAAATCAATTTCGAACAACTAAATTAATTGAACGAGGTTGATATCTTCATATAAATTGCTTGTCCAAGACTGTCGATCGACTGGGGAGTGTAATTCTAGAAACCTTTGTTAACTCCATATGAAACATATGTTATGTTGGGGGAGGCTGATTGGAAACAAATCTATCCTATGGATTATTACTCTAACAATGGAGGGGCTTGGACAAACTATTATCACAAACAAAAAGTTAAATTAAACTATGAATGATTGATATTTTTTGTAATTTTATGAATATTTAATTGGCACACATGGTTGTTAGTCAATGGCGGAGCTTTGTAAATAAGCGAAAGGAGGTCAGAGCCATTCTCATTGCATAATATAAGCCTAGTTATATTAGAGTTCTTTAATCATATAAAGAGATGAAGAGACGAAGGTTCTAATAATACATAATCAACAACGCATCTAATTTAATCTACAAGGCTTTGAAAATCAATTTATGGAAAGTCAAGCATCTTAAGCAATTTTTGAATTAAAATTAAGTTAAGCGATTTTATATTTTAAAATCGTAAGAGTAAATATTTTAAAATACCTTCAATTTGCATGCTAAAGAAGTAAACGTGAAAACAATAAGGTTACACGTCTAAAGTAGCTGCCAATATAAAAATCTTATCCCTTTACTATTTCACAAAATTAAATCTGCCGTTATCCTTTTCAATTGTCACTAACTAAAAAAAACCTTTGGAGAAACAAATATTAATAAAGACGTAATAAAATACGAATTTCTTTATAACTTTATAAAATATGTTAAAGTAAAGTTGCCAATAAAATAATTTGTATTCACTAATTAAGAACGTACAATCCATTAAGAATTACTCAAAAGAATAGATAAATTTTAATTAGAAGAATACAATCTGTTAAAATATATTGAATTAGACAATCCAAAGATTTTGAAGAAGGTCTATCAATATAATAGTCAAAACAGAGATAGATAACTCCACATTTTTTTTGATTTCTAACTGAAAGAGCTTGCTGCTGTATGTCGAATTCAAAAATACTTTAGAGCAAAAAAAGACATTGCTTCGAATGGTATGAAATATCAAGCTATCATGAAATTGATTAATCAATCTAGAGCTGTTTATGTCATTCAAAGGTGGTTTAGAAGGATCAGATGGAATCACAGAAACAATTTCTTCAAAGAAATCTCCTTTTATGTTTCTCAAATTCCAAATTCAAATTTGTATCTTGATATGGAGATCTATTCGAAAATTTAAGAGATTGCTAAAAGTTAATAACATTCCTTAAAGTTTTTAGAATAATACAATACGGTATTACTATAATAATTTTAAGATTGTAGCAGATAACCAATCAGCAAGACTATAATTTAAATCCAAAAGTTTTGATGATTCAGTTTAATCTACTTATGTACAATCTTTGGCTTTATTTGATCTTCTAAATGTTCCTATTGTTCCTAATTGGCTTATTAGAGAAATCTAAATGGTTTACATAAATGAAGATAAATTAATCGATTATAGTGTTATTAAACAAGAATAAATTTAAACTAAATGGAATTGCAGAAACAGAGAATACTTAAATAAGAATAGAGAATCTTTGAAAGAACTTCAATATGAAAAACCAGTTGATATCTATGGATTACTACATTTTGGAGCATCTATATCTTTTGATTATATCAACAATAGGGATTACATTAAGTTCACTTATGTTTCAACAAGTGAAGCAAAATACAGAGTGATTGCATTGGCTTTGCTTACTTACAGATTCAAATTTAATGGAACCAGCATTCTTATGTTTGGGGATAATATTTGGGAAGGCACTCAGCAACAAAAAACTACCTTTTTAAGCAGATACTATTAGAAAATTTAGAAGATTTATTAAGTAGAAATACAGACTTTGGAGAAATCCTAATTGTATAATGGAAAACAAAATTAAGTAATTTTATGCTTGGATAATTTTCAAGCAGAGAAATTCAAATTTGATAAGTAAACAGTTCAACTTTAATTTTTTAATGAAAAATCTCGTATTATTGAAAATTTTATTTGGATGTGTCCAGAATTAGCATGCAAATAAAAATATTTAAGAAATCAAGTCTCAATATAATTGAATTAGAATAGCTTAAAAAACAGTTCACATATATAGCAGGCCAACTCGTCATTTGGTGATATTTAATAAGATTACAAGTCATTTATTCAAAAATTTATCCCATAATAATCTCTTGATATATCTCCATAATCTGGTATAATTGATGGTAGTAGTAATTCAACTTAAGTGCCTCTGAAATTTTCAATAATGTGCTTAGAAAATGCAGAGATTTAATTTTAGCAACCGAAATTTAAAAGAAGAACAGAACAATCTAATTAAGAGTTTGTTATGACTAGTAGATTCAGAACTCAAAATAATAGTTTAAATAATTCTAAGATTAAAGAATAAAATGACTCTTAGAATTATAGTTGCATTTAACCAAAGAGAAGGTAATTCCCACTTGAAGATATAAATGAGCATATTGAATATTCTTAGCTTAAATAACAATAATAAGAGATGGCTTTAATTGAGAATAAGGAGAAAATCGTAAAAATTAAATAAAAGAATTTAAATGAGAAGACTTTTATTAGGGAATTTCAAAATTTTGCAAGTTTATTACAAAGATAAGAGCAAAAGATAATGAAGAATCAAATGAGAACAGCTAGAAATAATACATTAGAAAAATCATAAAAAACAGAAAGCATAAAGTAAACAATAAAGAGTCAATCTGTTACAAGAAGGGAAGATTATTAAGATGTTTCAATAGTGTTTCCTAAAATAGAACCAAAATGTTCCAAAAAGTAAACAATAAACTCAAGATTATCCAATTATCATAGATATGCTGTGTTTCCAGAAGAATTGTATGCTATTTCTACAAAAAAAGATACTTTTCATTCTTGATACTATTTACGTTTTTAATTTATAAAATTAAGATTGATCTTTTATTGAGTAAATTTCATTTTGTAGTTTTAAGAAATAAATACAATGCACTTCCATAGAAATTAGCAATATTGCATATTCAATAATAAGACTGTATAAATAAATTATTTGAAAATGATATTGATTGATTAATAGCATTAAAAAGGTCAAATTTATTATAAATTGACATTTAATGTTAATAGAAAAATAAAAAGAAAAAAAATTTTGATTAAATTCAATAGATTTAAGTCAGTAACTCATTATTATAAGTTCTATGTATAGGTTTTTTGTTCTAATTTTAGTTTCTAATTCAATTCAGTAGCAGCAACAACTTGATAAATATTTTTTTGTTATTCACTCATTTTGATTTATAAGACTCTTTCAATTTTCTAAATATTAAGAGCATAATTACACTACGACATAAATAGCATTCCTCTTTATTTTTCCACAAGTCTATGGCACAATTATAGCAGACTCCTCCATGGCCACATTACATAAATAATGCATTAGGTTCATTTTCAAAACAGATGCAACAAGAATTAATAGATGATAAAGAGATCGAGCTTGGCACATTAACTTACTAAAACAGAAATAATTATACACAGTACTTGTTTAATATCTTATGAATTGTTTTCTAAATCTGCAATGCTCCTTTGCCTTCCACTCAACTTAATGTTAATTAAGGATGACAATTTGATTTTTTCATTTTGATCATCAGAACATCTTTATATTTATGATGATAATGCTTTGTGATGAGAGGGTTTCTTACTAGACAGTTAAGTCTCAGACTTTTTATCTGTAGGTAGATCCTCAAATCCAAAATAAGTTTTTGATATTCTCTTTACTATTTTTGGAATATGCACTTGGGGCTCTGATACTCGACTTTCCCCAAAGTCTTTATTGTTGAATTATTAGAGTTAAATTTCTCCTTGTTAAGTAGGTAGAGTGTTGAGGGGATTAACAGAATCGTTCAAGGATAAATAAGATTATAAGCTGAATACCATTTCAGGTTTAAATCTCACTGTAAAATAAGAAAAGACGACTTGGTTAATAATTAGAATAATCCTTGATGTGTCAATAATGTTTCCGTAATTTCCTAAGTTATGGAAGTTTAGTATTGATATGGGAATCAAAAGGAGCATGGATGTATTCGATATCATAAAGAACAATATCCAGAAGTTTATAATAACTAAGAATATAGACAAATCTTAAACCTAAATTTTTTAGTCTACTATTTTGTTCTAATACACTTTGGATTCCTAATGCCAAAACCACAAAAATGTAATAAATTACAATAGATGCTGATATCCCAAATAGTATCCAAAACATCCACAATGCATATAACCATTATATATCGAAGTATCCTTCAAGTTTTAGGCTTAAGAATATTGAAATTATAAATAAAGCAATATTTCTAAAAACATGAAACAAATTGATTTATGATATTGATTGTTTAAAGTATTAATTTCCTTCATTCAACTTTAAAATCACAGATAGAAATATATTTAATAATGGAAATATGTTTGAAAGTAATAGTAAATCTCTAGTCCCCGATATCTAATATAAATTAAGTACAAGTAAATAAGAACCTTCAACTAATGTTGATATTAATCTTAGTAATGTGTGTTTTTCTGTTCTAATTAATTAATATGACTGTCATACATGTTAAAATGTAGGAATATTCGATAAAAATAGAGCTAATGTATCAATTGCAACAACAATTTTGAATCAATACAATAAATAACAGATAGCAGATTACCGTCAAAACTCAATTGAAAACTGAATAGTAAAACTGCTATTGCATAAATAGAATTGGACAGCAATACAGAGCTCAAAACTTAATTGGCCTGCTCAAACCGAAATCTAAATATGAAAATGACATTACGTAGTTCCTATCTAGGGAATGTTTTCAACAGTTTACTAACTTTATTAAGTACTAAGATCTCTCCTCATTAGAAAAGACAGAGAAGAGTATTATGATAAATAATTTAATGAAAAATATAGATCTCTAAAAAGAATCATATGTTTTAATTAAACTTCCCAATAAGAGAACCAACTACAGTTTTATTGTTATTAGGAGTGTGACTATTAGAATGGTTTTTTTTCGGAGTGATCTGCAAAGCCTTTTTTGGAGTTGTGACTCTGAGTGGCTAAATTAAACTTTATATTTTACAATAATTGTGTATGTTTTTCTTAGTTTTGGAGTTATAACTGTGACTTGATTTTAATTCTGCTCTTTAATTTTTTATTCAGTTTATTATTTTCTATCATTCAATTGTTATTAGATGAGCAGATCTATGCATTTGCCAACATATGAATTATAGGAATTAAAACTGTCTGGTTTACTCACAGTTTAAACTTAAGGAGTAGGTACATTAACTATATTCTCCTTGCTCTCTTAAGCTTAGTTTTTTAATTCGTGTTATTTTAAATTGTATTGAAATACTTTTAACCCTTCCTTACCAACCCATTAAAATGCAGGTTTTTTGGATGAAACTAAATGAGTTTTCTTGATTAAACCAATAGACTTTAAGACATTAGCAATATCATACAGTCTTCTCACTTTTGTTTTCAATTTATTTTGATCAACTTCATTTCCGAGATATTTAGCAGCTTCTTCCAAAGTCCAAATGGATTTTTGTTACATAAACAACTTAATAAACCCAGCTGAGAGTACTTCTAAGGATTTCTCTCTTTTATGCGAAGTTATGTCGAAATGAACTTATTTATTGGCATACTATTAAATATATATATATAATAAAATACTTGTTCTATTGTTGAATAAATAGTTTTGAATCCACTCCAACTATATTAATTTTTGCATTTTCTTTTCACTACTTACAAGCTTTCGAGTATATTAATTATATCATAAATTCTCCTTCTTTCAACACCTAAGTTTGTATAATACAATACCCAACTCTTCGGTGATTTAATCCAAGCAGATAATTTTCTCATCATAATCAATCAGACATCGTACAAATTTCTTACTCAATTCCTCCAAACTTTTTTCCTTTCTATTATAGATCTTGTATTTGATTAATTGTTTACTAAAGAATACTAGGCATTATAAATACTTATTTGGGTATACAATTTTGAAAATTTTTTTACTCTTGCTAGATATTTTTTCTAACAATTTCTAATCCTACTCATCATTGAGTAATGATAATGAGACTAAGTCTAATGAACATTATATATATATATACTTTGATCTTCTTCCATCTTTTGAAAAATATTTTTCCGCTAATTATTATATTCAAATTCAAATTCCAAAAAATTAGGAAAAATATCAATAAAATATATCAAATTTATTTTTTACTCATCTCTTATTTTATTATAGATCTACTTAATATTTGATATTTATTGTCGAGCTGCAAAGGTTAATCCGCATTTTATCTAGAATACTTTATTTTAACACTATAACTCCTCATTTCCTTCTCCACTGCTTCCAATTGAAATTAAGTTTCGCTAAGTTTCTTCCTTAATTGCGTCTATGATCTATCTCTTAATTAATTCAAATCTGTAGTTATGTGATCCTTTGATTTTTACGACATTATTGATCTTCCTATATATGTCTTATGCAGATATATACTTGTATTCGATATTCGAGTTGCATTTGCTTTATTGTACCATTTTTTGGACGACTTAAGTTTGTTCCTTAATTTTTGAAGGGAAAACACTTCAGGATGCTTAAAGATGATTTTCTTCAATTTTTATAGTGGGCCTAATGAAGCTCCAGGCTTTTCAAAGGATAACAACGATGTATCCTAATCGTTCTGTTTTGTTTAAAATGTAATAGTTTAGGAGTTCTTAGAATCAACTAATGTTTGTCTATCAATAACTCTCATTTATAAATCTTATTTTGTAATGACTTCTTAATTTGATTTCATTTTGACTGGAGAGACGAATTTTGAAAATTATGTCTTGTATTTCAATAGCTTTTTGTAGAAATCATTCTCCTTTTATTAGAGCTTCTCTTTACTTAGTAATTACTGTGATTGAGATTTCTTATCCCTAATATTTATGGAATAATAAATTACTCTATATTATCAAGAACTATTTTCTCTTCGATCAGTTTTTTAATCATTTTATCAAGCATAGGAACTGTATTTTGCTAGATTTATTGCACTTATTGACTATTGGCACACATTGACTAATTCTTCTTCTCTGAGAAACTTGTCGAGAATTATGATATTGATCCACGAAAAGACTTTTATACATTCAAATTAAATGATGTATTTAATCTTTTTGGACACTTCAAAGTTTTGCTAGATTGACGAGTGTCCATAGAACTCAGATTTTCAACAGGGATATCGATAAATGGTGCATCAGTATTCTTTTTTTGTTAAGCCAATGCTTTGATCTAAGGAGTGCAATAATAAAATTCTGGTTAAAATGAGGTGTTCTTATCATTCACATTATAATAATAATTGACTGATTGTTTATATTACTATTTCTCTTGATTCTATTCTTAATTATCTCTCATCAATTTCTTTAATCTTGGCATTCCCACATCATCATCTAAACAAACGGCTTCTATTACTGAATTGAATATAATTAATTCTTTGTATTTAGAATATGTCAATGAGGACACATTTTGAATATAGTTTGCTAGTTCATCATTCTGAAGAAGATAATAAAAACTTAGCCATTTTAGTAGTGTCATAATGGCCTAGCATTTTTCAAATTTAAAAATGGATTGATAATAATAGATAGATTGCATCCAAAACCAAGTTAATGGTTTTAATAATTTCATGAATTTCCATTTACATTTGAGTTTTCTTTTAAAATCGTTATTGGCCTCTAATTACTATACTAAATATGTTAAATAATTAATTGTAATTGAACTATTGACTTCTTCTAAAATTTCCTGAGCCATATCATTATTATTTTCAAAACTTTTAATTAATAAGTTAGTAGCACATAAAATGTACTGAGATAATTTAGAGGCTCTTTTTCCTTTTCCCTGAAGTAAGATTTTGCTGATATCAAATGACAATTTTGCATATCTGCCTTTTTCTTATGGCTTGATATCCTAATAACTTAAAAGTCTGAAAGAAACCATAATATTTTATAAATAACTGTCATATTCTTATTCTAAAGAGAAATTAGTCACTATTTAGTTCAGTTTGAGTTTCGCATTATTATTTGTGATATGAATTTGCTATTGTAATTTATCCTTCAACATGGAGTTCCTAATTTAGTCTCTTAAACTATGTTTAGTTTCAATTTAGATCATGTCGAAATTGGAAGTAAGTTTAGATATAAGAACAGGATAGATTTCCAAGTATTTAGCTATTTTCTATTTCCATATTTTAATGTCGATAATATTTTTACGAGACATATCCTTTAGCATACATTTTTAATAGATCTTATTTAAAGCTTTGAGCAGAATATTTTAAAAGTGAATTTTGTCATTCAAATGAATTTAACTAGAATGATCATAACGATCAAAGAATTTTGACAGTAATGCATATATTTGTTTGTATTTTTTCTAGTTTATAATGATTTAATACTTTTGGAATGAGCTTAGCCAGTTATTCATTAATAGACTCGAATTAGGATTGAACAGATTATAATTAAGTATAGTTAACTATTAAAACCTATTCTTAATTATCCATATTATTAATAAAAATAATAAATCAACTTAGATTATATGAAATCGCTTATTGTTGCAATGACTTCAACACCAAGTTTTCATAATCCTCTAAAGTAACTTTCCCATCCCCATCCGAATCAGTCATATGAATCCAACTTCGGACATCATCAACAGTAGGCTCATATTTCATTCCTACCCTCACATATTACAAATACCCATCTATCTGTATGTTTCACGAATTATCTCATAAACCTCATCTTCAGTTATGTACCCAGAGCCGTCTGCGTCAAGCTTCTTGAAAAGACTTCTTGCCACTTCGAGTCTCTCTTCAATATAATTAGGTTGTCTATTGTTATTTAAATATCAACTTGTTGGCTGATTGTTGTTATTTGAACTAATAAGAAGTACCGCAAAATTTCTTCAAACAATACTACTCCACATCTTGTAATGTAACTCTATTCTAAGCACTCTCTAACCATCAATCAGATATTCATACTATTAATTGCTCTCAGAAAACCATTCGTCTCATTGACTTTAGGCTTGATCGTGATATTCTACGCTCTGTATGCATCTGTAAACATGGATCCAACATCAACAACATCTATATATCCTTTTTTGGAGACTTTTATATTAAATTTTCCTTTTTTATACTATCATAAGTCTAAAAGATTTTTCTAGCAAGCATTCTGCAGCCATCTGGATCTAAAATACCTCCATATGGCATAGATGGCATGTTATAAGGATTGGTCATGTTATTTAATGTATTCATTATTGAACAATTTCTTATTGATAATACTTTTAATTAAAATATTTATGATTTCTCATATTAAACAAAAGAAAAAAATAAATTTCATAAATCTTCATTCTATTAATGGAATCCATTTATAGTTTTTGCATATGCCAATATGACAATTAATATCAGAATTCCTATAGTACAAAATACATGTATGATTAACGATTTCGATAGATGAATGCTTGCCTTTTTCTCTTTTCTTATAATAATGTTATTTGGTTATTGATAGGTTTGATAATTATCTTAATTTTTATATGTTGTTACAATTTTTGTTTAACCAATTAACTCTCCCAATTGATGTTCGCTTTTCACAATAGCACTTGGATCATTAAGTAATTGATTGATATGATCAGAATGTTCTCTATCTAATTTTTATCTTTTTGTTTCATCTGAAAAACTCTTTGAAATCTCTGACACTAATTTAATGTGAGTTATCTTATTCTTTGCTTTTTAGAACTATTTTTTAGCTCTAATGGATTTTATCATCTTCTCAGAGATGGATACACTATTTTATATTTAAGGTTCTTTTTCAACTTCTACTTCTTCAATACCCAACTTATACCCAATTGATGTCATATAATAAATGTTCCTAATTTCATGGCATTTATTGAAGTAAATCTTTTGATCTATTGTTACCTCTTCACCATTGAAGCATTCAATTCGACGTTGTTTCTCATTCCTTTAAACTAATTTAATTTAGGGAATAAGGCAGTCTAACTGCTAATATTTTTTTTCTTATTTTGATTTGATATCTAAACAGTCTCTTTGTACTTAATATTGTTATGGTTTAATATATTAGGTTTTCTTATCACTTCTGAGAATTAATTTAATATTTTTTGGTGGACTAGAATTTGATTTCAAGGTATTTTAAGATTTTTATGAAAAAAATGAGTCAACCATAGGGTTGATTAGTTCATCTTCATCGTCCTTTTTTTAATAACTATAATCTGGTGATGTGAATAACCTATGTTTTAAAACATTATTCATTTATTATTTTAATGATCTTTAGTATATTATTGCTTGAAAATTCTGTAAACTAAACTTTAAAATGTATTATTGATTCAATTGAAATTATAATTTTTTGATTAAAATCTTGAAGAAAGTGAAATAAAACTCAAATCAACAAAGAATTCTGATAAAATTTAATAATTAATAAAGCATAGCATACTCTTCATTAATATAATACAACCGAAACCAAATTTTTCAATTTAATAGATTAAAATTATTAAATGTGTATCATTTATTACCTAAAAAATAGAGACGATAAAATAAAAAAAGTAGAACTACAAATGCTGATATAAAATTTTTTTCTGCTAATTATGCTATTTTAATTTGGGGTATACACCAACATTTATTAGGGTTATCACAAGAAATAGATTATTAGATAAGAATTCTACATAATTAGATACACAAATGAAATCACTTGAAGTTGATAACTTAAGGTAAATTAAGAAAAAAAGAATTAGGATCTGCATAACATTTATGGTTATCGAGGGGCCTTGCCTTAATAATAAATCTATCAACCTAAGGATAAAATTACTTAATTATATATAAGTTCAGAATCTTCCGATTAAAGAAGAAATTTTTGGATAATATTGAATATATATAATTTATATCTATAAAAAAAATGGAATTTGAAGTTTAAGAAAATTAAGCCAATAACTCCATATAAGGAATAATAAATCTTTAGCCTTAGGTGAATTAAGTGAACTAAGTCTAAGTATAATAGTAAGAAATATAAATTAAACAAACTGACATTCAAGTTTCTAGCACACTAGAAGAAAGCGTAGCAGTCACATTAGTACATCTAAATTTAAAACATAGCTTCGAGATTTGAGATAAATAGGAATAAAATTGAGATGCGTTTTGGTACCTACAATGTCAACTGATAATGCTAGAGAACTCAGAAATTGTAAATGAATTTTTTTAATATTACTAGGGGATTTGTGGGGACCATTAGTATTTTGTTTGATGCTTGCATTGTATATTTTAGTTTGACATTTAGAACCCTAAGTTTGAGCGGTAATAATGATGATGGCCCAGGAATATTTGCAACAATATTTGTACTTATTTGGGTTGGATCCTTTGTGGTTACTCTAAATGCTTAATTATTGGGTGGAAAAGTGTAAATATAAAAATAAAATTAAGATCATTTTTCCAATCAGTTTGTGTTCTGGGATATTGTGTATTTCCAATAAATTTAGGAGCATTATTTACTTTATTCTTTTAGTTCTTTTATTTGAAGATGTTTTTGGTTATTGGATGTTTTCTATGGTCCACTTACTGTAAGATTACTGAAATTTATTTTATAGCTGCGGTAGGATTCATGAAATTATTAATTCCAGAATAGAAAAGAATATTAGCACTTTACCCAGTGATTTTATTCTATTTGTTTTTAAGTTGGTTTGCTCTGATTGTTTGAATATCATATTTTATATTAATTAATATATTATTTATAATGGGAAGTTGCCAGTGTCGTAAATTTTGTGAATCTGATCCAATCAATTCCAATCTACATATACAAGAAATTGCTACAAATGATGATTATAGGGTTAATAATTAAGAAGGAGCAGCCAAAGATTTGTTCATAAAGATAAAGACTTGGCAGAAAGAATCATTTTCACTTTTTGATTATGAAAACTAGAGTCATTTAAAAGAGTAGAACTTTTAAGTAAATGGATTAATTATAAAAGATAAGTAAGGGAGGGTACTTAATTAAAAATAATAACGAATTATAATGGATCGATGATGATGTAGATTGGAATAAGAGTGTAATTAAATAGGAACAGATTCTATTCAGAATTGATAAAAATGAAGGAATTTTCAGTATAATAAATAAAAGAGGAGAATGTAAATAAAATTATGAAGACGACAAGTAAGAATAAACTACCAAGTATCATGGAGATAATAAAGACTTTTAATAATCGGAAAATCTGGATTAATTGGAGGGGGATGAATTTCATTAACCTAATGACATAATTAAGAAGTACAGTCATCATCAAAAAATCAGTATGAGTTAGAGAACTAATACTAAATTGATGGAAAAAGGGAGTAAATTGTGGCTGGTGGTAAGATCTATCCAGTAAATGATGAGCAACAATGGGATTAAATTAAAGGAAGGGGATGTCATAAAGATGGGGAGAGTGAAATTTAAGATCAGAGAAATTCAGTTAAATTAAAGATAATTGATGTAATCTTTCTCTTTTTATTGAAAGATAAGATTCAGATTCTGCAAAATCTAGTTAATCAGATGCCATTACATGCAGAGTCTGTTGCAGTAGTGCATATAGCAGATCGAATCCACTTGTAAATCCATGCAAATGTACTGGCTCTATTAAATATATACATCTTAACTGTTTAAAAAAATGGTTGAAGTCTAAATTCCAAACAAAATAGAGTGATCATTGTGTCATTTATATGTGGAAGAACTTGGAATGTGAATTATGTAAATTTAATTATCCACCCATTTTCAAAAGTGATGAAGGAATATTCGATTTAATAGAATTGAGTAAACCTACTGAATACCCATATATTTTGATGGAAATCACTCAGAAACGATATGAAGTATTAAAATATCTGATAATCATATAGGAAATGTAAGAAAACAACATGAATGAAGATACTTAATGGAATTAATGTAATGGAGTCTATATTGTTTCTTTTGAAAATAATAATAATGGTTAAGTCAAATTTGCAAGATCTAATGAATTAAAAATAGGCAGAGCAAATGAAACAGAAATTCGAGTGAACGATATATCAGTAAGCAGAAATCATGGAACAATTAAATTAATAGATGGATAAATTTATTTAACCGATAATAAATCTAAGTTTGGAACATTAATTCTCATTCAATAAGGTGTAATTCCCTTAATTCCAGAACTAAATGGTATAGAAATGCAAGTTGGAAGAAGTGTTTTATAATTTACTCTTGGCAATAGCAATGCCAATTAGTAATCATAATAATAATAATATTTAGAATCTGAAATTTTCGAGTAATTTAATTGTAATATCATAGTAAAATAATTGGTAGAAACTTTGAAGATGAAGAATTTGATTATCTTTAATGAACTAATAATAATTTATGTTTAACTTTATAATAACCTAATCATTAAAGAATAATTGGTCAAATATATATATATCTCAAATAAATCTAAACTTGTCAAATAAAATTTTCAATTGAATTTTTTTCTCTAAAATATTATCAACGGCTAGGAAATCTTGTAATGAAGTTTATATAGTTTTCCTGTCTATATACGAGTGATCGAAAGACTTAAAAATTAAATAGCTAAAATACAATCGATAACTTCATAATTTAGGCTTGATATACATTTTAGATAAAATTAAGAATATGAAAGTTCTAAAAACGATGTCTTATGAAACTTAATTGAAACCATACGGTAAGAATTTGTTTTTTACTATCAGTTATAATCTTGCAATTGTTACATAAATTTATTATTTCTCATAAAATTTACTCTTTAATTGGGATTACTTTTATTATTAAAATTGGACTTTTTGAACGATAATATTTATAATTTTATGTTGAACAAATATTAATAATTACCTAATAGATTGCAAATAAAAGCAAAGATAATTATTCTTTTGTTAAATTAATTCTTATAATAAACTTATATTGATAGTCCAATAATTTAGATGAATATTCACACCATCTTCACCTAAGTATTTCGCATAATTTTAGTTTTTTTTCAATGTAAGCTCTTAGTATGGTGAACAATATCTAATAACTAATATCTAGAATGACTGAATTAAATCAATTTAAGTCTCAATTCTTTATTTAAGGATATTTATTTTTTAATAAATGTCTGAAAGCTCTCTATCTTAAAATGACTTTTATGAATTGAAACATGTTAGAACATTGAAGGACAATCCCTCCAAATTTTTATCAAAAAAGAAGCAAACTCAATTCTATTTGAATCGGGCAATGCTTGATAAAGAATATATAAAAACTGATTTGAGTTGCGAATGTTCAGAATGTGGAAAATGTAGTTAATTTAGTGAGACAATAAAAAAACAATATCCATTCTGTGAAACAAGGTAATGAATTCATAAATTTAAAGATGGTAGAAAAGAAGAAGGATTTTTAAAAGATTTAAAGCAGCAACAAATGCTATTATTTTTATCTTATCATATAAAGTAGAGGCTATTAAGAAATTTAGAAAGAGAATGCATATATTAAAAGCAGTTAGAAATTTAACAACATTAAAAAAATCTTAAATTAGTGCTCCAACTCAGTTATAGCAATAACCATTGATTAGTATACCTCATTCGCGATAATCGTAAAGGTAATTTTTGTTATAAAAAAAATAAGGATCAAAACAACTCCTGATGAGGAGACATTTTTCCATCATGTCATAAATAGTGCCCGAGAACCTAGAAAAAGTTAGGTTTCGATTTATATGAATCAGATGTTAAAAAACGTTATTCCAAAATCGGAAATTCATCTAAAACCTTTGAGTTATTTAAATTAGAAACAGATAAAACAAAATAATGCAAAATCAATTACTCAAGCATCTTTTTCTCATCATAATTATTCACAAGTTACATCGAATCCACAGAAGTGCCCAACGGTGCATATGGAGTAAATTGTGAATAATCAATATAAAACGAACAATAAAGATCTTTTAAAACTAATAGATTCTCTTAAGGTTAGACATAGAATTATTAGATGTAAGAAATGATTATATAATTTATAATTTATTGATTTTATATTTATTTTTCTTTGTTTATAAATTAATTAATAAATGGACCTTCTGAAAGATCCTGTCAATGATCGATAAGTGAAAACTTTGAAGCCTCCACCTCATCGTCCGTTGTCGCGGAATCTAATGTTTCCAGATAAATTGAAAAGTAATCACAGCATTAAAAATAGACAAACCTGATTGGAAATTGATAAGAGATCATTTACAAAAGGAAGGCAGAATCGCTAAAGAGGATCTTTTTAAATTGGTTGCCGATTGTAATAAATTGTTGAGTATATATATCTATTATATTATTAGAAAACGAAGGCAATGTGCTATATTTATAAGATCCACTAACTGTTGTAGGTGATATTCACGGGTATTAAATTGAAATATATCCTTAGTTAATATTATGACTTATTGAAATTGTTGGAGCCTAAAGTGGGAGGAAATCCTGAAAACACAAAGTAAATTTGAAAATATTAAAATAATAGATATCTCTTTTTGGGAGATTTTGTGGATAGAGGATCATACTCAATAGAAGTAATAGTATTGATGTATGCAATAAAATTGAATTTCCAAAATTCAGTATTTTTCTTAAGAGGAAATCATGAGTGCAGATAATTGACGGCATTCTTCAATTTCAAAGAAGAATGTTTATACAAATATGATTAAGAGACTTACGAGATGTTGATGGATTCATTCGACTTGTTCCCTTTGGCATGCATAATAAACTCTAAATTCATAGCAATTCATGGTGGAATCTCACCTGATTTGAAATCAATAGATGATATCAAGAAGATAGAAAGATACCATGAACCTCCTAGACAAGGACTGTTTTGTGATTTGCTATGGAGTGATCCAGTCGATCAAGAATAGGGTTATTTGGATACTGCATGGAAATCGAATGAAGTAAGAGGATGCAGTTGGTTTTTTGGAGGGGATTCAGCAAATAAGTTTCTATAAAGGAATAATTTAATTTCTATTATCAGAGCTCATGAAGTAAAATAAATAAATAAGACAAGGCATAATTGGATGGATATAAGATGCATAGATGGAATGGTGGTTAAGACTTTCCAGTTGTCATAACTATTTTCAGTGCACCGAATTACTGCGATGTCTACAACAATAGAGGAGCAGTCATCAAATTTGAAAATAACACTTTGAATATACAGTAATATCAATACACCCCTCATCCCTATTTATTGCCTAATTTTATGGATATATTTACATGGTCAATTCCATTTGTGTCTGAAAAAAGTAAGTTCTTAATTTAATTTCATTTTAGTAACTGAAATGTTATATCATATCTTATAAACAGATATTTAAGGAGACGATGATGAGTAAATCAGTGAATAAGATATATAGTAATTTAAATAGTTGACCAAATAAGCTGGCTTACAAAAATAATCGACCACAGGTAGTTCACAAGGAGCATAAAAAAGTAAGTTATTAATATATCATAATTAGACACTGAGAAATTGAAGAATAAAATCAAATTCGTATCTACAATGATGAAGATGTAAAGAACTCTTAGAGAAGAGAGAGAAAGCATAATCTAATTGAAAGGTGCTTGTCCAGATAAAAGATTGCCAAGAGGAATTCTGATGAAGGGAAAAGATGCCATCAATGATTGTAAAATTGAATACTAATTGTTAGAGCTTGCTGATTTTACTACTGCAAAAAGTGTAGATCTAATTAATGAAAAAATGCCTTATGCTCAAATACCACAAGAATCCATTCAAATAAAAAAACCATCAACCTAGAGGAAAAAATGATTTCTATATTTTTATGTATATTTATTCAGCTGTGATAATAGCATATATATTTTGAGAAATAATACTTCAAAATCTCTAATTTTTATTATTAGTATGAGTTTAGTGAAATCATTTGAATTGGCTCTAATATAAAACGATGTCCTATCCAAAGTGTTACCAATATTAAAGTTCATCAATCACACTATCCCTTTCCCACAAAAGCATAGTTCTATCAATGAACCCAGAATTATTAGATATTTACTGTAATTACACTGTCAAATACCAGACACTATAGATATGATTTTAATCTCATTGCTAAACATATTCAAACATTCAAAGGAATGGATTAATGGTTGTTTCAAGGCAATTGAAGAGTATGCTCAACTTCCAAATCAAGGAAATGGAAAGTATGTCGCACTAGAATTTTTAGAAACTGTTTTAACTGAAATCTCAGAATTGGAGTAATATAATAAGTAATAAATAATAGTTTTGATATTGACGATAGATGTTATGCCTTCATTATATTTCTTAAACATGCAGAAAATGAGAAATTGGTCAGGGCAATTATGAAAAAAGTAGGATAAATCTAGCAATAATTAGGAAATAGAATGAGATCTGCAAATCAACTCAATCAGCTAATTGAAGAAAGTATCTAAAAATATTTGATTAAAGAATAGCTGTACTAAAATTATACCAAGAAGAGGTTTAAAAGAATTCAGATGAATTTCATTATTAGACTGTTGCCTTTGAATTATAAGAAAAGGGTAGCTAAGCAAGGAAAGGATCCAAGCCAAAAATGTCATTGATGGCAATGAACATACTTTAGTCTTAATCTTTGTCCTAAAAAATACCCTCCAAATAACAGCTCAATAATGATAATTTAAATAATAGCAATTCAGATGATTCTGTTAAGGGAAGTGAAATGAACCTAGATGAAATTTTAATTTAACATAAACCAAGAATCGATTCAGAATAAAGTGAATATCTAGCAGACATAGATGCGTTATAAAATTTATTTGCTTATATTACTAATCCAGTGGCTACGGAACCAGGATTGATCTTCGCTACAGATGCCTTAGCAAATGATATTCAATTGCCTTGTGATGATAATCAATACAAATTGCATGTGATTAAACCTGATAAATTAACCACTCTAAGATCCTATAAGGCTATGTTATTTCTTACAGATTACCATAATCATTAAATGATCATGTAAATTAACTAACATACTATGCAAATTGCTTGTAATTTATTTATATTAATGATAAGTTCGAAGTATATCTGGATTCTTTCAAAACTAATAATCAAGTGGAAATTTGACCCATATTATTGGTTTACTCTAATTTTACTTAAAGTATGAATTGAAAGAAACAGCTTACAATTTTCTGTATTTTTAATTCCATCAACAATTCTTAGATTATCTGTGTACTCTTACATTATTAATTTTAGACAATCCCCTTTATTTAGATTTTCTTATGCGATTTATGGATCCAAATTATTCAAAAATTCCTCAGGACTTAAGGAATTATATTTGGTAATTCCTCAATCGCTAAGGATATATTTCAATATTAGTAAGTAAAATTACAAACAAGGAAAAGGAGGGAGTATTTCCTAAAAGGAAAGATATAACTAAGGAAGGGTATCAATTTCTAAAGCATATTAATGACTACAAATTACAATTACTATAAGATGATGATTAAGCTGCTATAACTTATTCTATTAGCAGCAACATAGATCAATATTTAGGTCCTTTGATTCCGGGAAAAACTTTGATTTAAAATAAGCAACTCCTTGAGAGAAAAATGCTGTTAAGTTCACATCTCAGAAGAGGCTCAGACCTATCAAGTTTAGCGAGATAAATCAATAAAGTTATTATTTAAGAATATATTGATTTGACTGAATTAAATCAATAAGGAAGAGATATCGACAGATTATAGGATGTGGTTTAATTTTACAAGGATATTAGTACTCCTGCTGAGACTCCTACATTATATAATGTTTATAGACAAACATCAGAAGGAATAAAAAATATCTAATTTGAGTAGCGGTCTTAAAGATCATAATTAACGGAGCCTCCCCTTAATATCATTTAATTATAAAACACTTTTAAACTTCCATCCTTAAACATTTAACCTACAACCATTATCACTGATTCAATAACTCTAAAAAATACTTAGCGTAAATAAAAGTCAATGACATTCTCTGAAAACATTCTTGCATAAACAATTAGTAAAAGATCTGATCAACCTTAATATATGAGTCTCGTTGGTGTTAATGGTAATTATTCTCGTATATGTAATAGATAATAGTTCAACTTTTAGATAAATGAATGTAATTTAGACACCAACTTCTTTGGCAAAATTGTTTGTCCATTATCCAAATTAAGATAATAGTGTTGTGGATACAATCATGAAAGAGGAGTATACAAAATACGAAACTTAAAATGATGAAACGACATCCTTTAGGAATAGTACTCTATTAAAAAACATCATTTAATCAATGCAAAAGTTTGAATATCATTATGCTTTTGATGAATTGTTGGATGATTAATATATTTTGTTCGAAAAACTATTGAACCATTATTCCATTACGTAAACAGCATTATTTTAAAGTTCCTATGAAGATAATAGTTCAAATAATTGTTAGACTATTCTTATTGATCTTATTTAAAGAATCAATAAAAAGCCAATGAATGAAAAATTAACTAAAATATACATAGCATATCTACCCAGAATCTGTAGAAACTTAACTAATATGCATAAGATGTAGAATTAAAATAGAAATAACATGGAGTTATTTACTAATTAGAATCAAATGGGGAGTGTCAGAATCTTTAGTACCAAAATTATAGATTTGATTTTAAGAAACTTTTAATAAAGGAATCATCGAATTTACTTAAAGGTCAATGACACTTCCTCATTCAGCCTTAATGAATAATTCCATTAATTACCTAACCCTTTTTATTAGCAGATCTTTTATTCTATTATGAAACAACTATGCTTGTTCGCTTAAGAGAAACAGGTTTAAGCTATTCTATTTAAAGCTAATTTATTAGAAGGAATCAGTTAAGCATTCCATAAAAATGTTATTAACAAAGTGATGATTAAACAAGGAAATGTAGAGGTTTATCTTATCCATTTAGCTTTGCTAAGTTAACTTATCGTTTTAGTTTATGAATTAAGGGATGATTTACAAGTCTACAAAAGTTCTTTATTGAGATTGCAATGCTTTTAGAATCTAAAAGAAGTTATAGACATGTTTAAAAATAATAAATTGATTCAATCATAAGCTTTGGATATCTAAAAATAACTTAGAAAAAAAAAATGATTTAAATTCTTTATTTTTATTAATTATGTGCCTTTAGTTTTTAAAAAAATAAATCAAATATAAATGTTCCTATCCGAATCAAAAAAATGTCTAATTGGCGCTGTTTTAATCAAAATAGGATCCGCATTATTGTTAACTTGGGGAAAGACAAATGTTTATTTCTATTCTTTCTACAAGCAAACAGAACCTGATTTATCTATAGCAGTAAATTCTTAGATTATTTTTAGTACAACACTTTGCCTATTGCCATCATGGCCCTTCCTATCGCCCTTATTACAATATTTTCAGTAAAGATTGCAAAGAAGGTTGGATTTACATTGCACATAAGAATAGCCACTACAATGTAGTGTGCATCAATATTAATCGCTCCTTATATGCCTACTTATTTGACATTCTTATTCTTTTATATTTTCTTATATGGAATAGGGTATTCAAGCGTAGCATTTCCAGTTTTTTCGTGTGCTTGGAGCCATTTTAAAAAATCAGAAGGACGAGTTTCTGGTCTTTTATTAGGAGCATATGGTTTTGCATCAGTAATCTACGTGATAATAATTACTTATGTCAGCAACCCAAATAATTAATAAGCAGACCTTTAAACTGAACATAAAACATAGATATA
The DNA here is from genome assembly GCF_000165425.1 of Paramecium tetraurelia. Classification (NCBI taxonomy): domain Eukaryota; phylum Ciliophora; class Oligohymenophorea; order Peniculida; family Parameciidae; genus Paramecium; species Paramecium tetraurelia. Next base: position 180,269 of record NW_001799177.1, on the reverse strand, counting down.
TAAATATTTTTCAGGAAGTGTGGCTTAAAATGCATAAAACGCTGCTCAATTAGTGAGTTATGTTGCGAGTTTGTGTTGTTTAATTGGAGGATTCTTGATACGTCCATACGTTTAGACAACTTAATACAATTAAGTAGGGGCTGGCGATTAGAAAATATAATCATTTGAAGAGGAAACACCTAAATAAAATGATAAAGATGTATAATAAGATTCATCTGTTGAAATGGATCCTTCATAAGTGGCTGTAAATGATCTGCCTCTTGAAATTGCTTCAGACCATGGCTTGTATTTTTTTTATAATTAGTAGACCTTAAATTAAAATTAAATAATCTTTATCTGCAGCAATAAAATCAATATAATTTCTAACTATCATTTGTTGCTTGAGTGTCTTAACTTTATTTCTATTGACTCTTGGACTAAATTATAAGAGTTATTTCCTATCGAAAATTAATGAAGACTTCTTTATTACCTTTGTGGATTTAGTTGCTTTATTGGCATCATCATTTGCCAACATACTTTGGGGTTTTTTGATTGACCGAATTAATTTTAAAATACTATTTGCAATCATCTACTTTGTTAGTGGAATAGGCGCTATTGCCTTGCCGTTTTCAGCTGCAGACAAGGTTTCATTCTTTATTGTTTATGTCATTACTATGATGTTTGATAAAGGTGCATTAGTTGTAACAGGCCCTGCTTTAATCAAGATTTTCGGAGATGATATTGGACATCAATTATTCCCTTTAACATATATTAGTTCATTAATATCCGTTGTAGTGGGACCTGTTAGCTAGTTTATATTATTGAAGTACTTTTCATTTGATATAATATTATATTGTTAAGGGTCATTAATTTTATTAGTGATTATTTTCATTATTAGACTAAATATGAATTATTAAAAATGACATAAATAAAAATATAAATTCAAAATCTTTACTATTTTTTATTTCTATATATCGTTTAAATTATACATGTTAAATATTAAACCAAATATATTTAAAGGAGTAATGATAAATGAATCATTTATTTAACAAAATTAAGGCTTGATTTTTAATTTTTCATATGCAAGTTAAAATAGTGATTCGGTATTTTTATTATTATGTTTTCTTTAATCATTAAATATTAACGAATTTATTTCGCAAAATGAGCTAAGTTTGCCAATAAAATTTGATTCCCTCTATATTAAATTCATATGCTTCCAATAGAAATGAACTAGGATCCTTTCAGAGAGTTAATTCGCCTGGACTTCCAAATTCATCCTTAAGAACTAGTTGCAAAGGAGATAAGAAGAAATTAGAAATTGGATTGATTACAGATAGAAAATTAAGTGAAAGTCCTTCATTAAGGAAAGCCATTTCTACTGAAAACTTTAGAATGTTAAAAAGAAATGATAGCATCGTTGAAACACCCTAACCTTGGGCCCAACCACCTTAAATGGAACATCTTATAAAAAAAAATTATAAGTTGATCGACAGGTTTGAATCAGATCAATTATGTATAAAAATATATATGTCTGAAGAAAATTAGAATTAAATCTTGTTTACAGGAATAAGTAATGAGATGACTGCTTCAGAATAAAATAAGAAAGAAATTTTATAAAATTTATAACAACTATTCAAAGTAGGAATTGAAGGATAAAATAAATATATTAAATTAGAATCCTTAGAGAAAGATTTAAATTTAGACAATCAAAGATATTATGGAATTAATGCTAAAAAACTTTATAATTCAAACAAAAGAATAGCCACTTAAGGAAATGATACCAAATCAATATTTGATAGATCTTTATCAATTTCAACTATAAAAGATTCTAAATCTATCACTTCTAATAAAATAAAGAAAGACATTGAGATAATAGAATAAGGAATATTGAAATATAAATTGAATGCAAAGAATAAGTAAAATTCAAAACAGCCTTTTGGATAATATAATTCTACTGCTACACTTAAGACTAAGAGAACTGGATGTAAAAGTCCATTACTAAGTGCTGCTTCACCTTCAAGTAAGACTCAAAGAAAAACTGATTAAAAATTAACAAATAAAGTCAAATTTAATACAAAATCTATGCATGCATGATGAACAAAAACAAATTCTGATTATCTATAAATTTATATTCTATAATAATTATATATCATATTACAGGATATCAAACCATTTCAGTAGTGAAATCTAAAAAACAAGATGATATTTATTAATAATCTAATCAGAAATGATAATATTTTGATATAAAAAATGTAAAATTTATTAGAGAAGAGAAATTATTAATTGTTTGTTTCAAAAACTCAAGTTTCAAATATTATTGTTAGGATTCTTCCAATTGATAGTTCCATTATAAAATTCATAATAAAAAGACTTAGATGTATGTGACAGAAGAGCTGAATATTGATGATTGATCACAGAATTGATTTTTATTATCATTTTAAAAGTTTTACCATAGAATTGAGTAATTCTCTATTAAATATGGTGCTTTCTTTTTCATATTTTTGAATCCAAGAATGTTACATAATCTAGAAAATGCTTAATCTCTTTTTTGGATCCTTTTAGACTAAGGCACGCACAAAGCTTTTACATTCTTCGCTTATAAAATTTGGGAATTCGAATCCACTATAGATAATTTTATTCATAGTATCTTCTTTTTTCTTTTCATAAAAAGGTGTCTCTCCAGTGCATAATTCAAATGTAAGAATTCCTATAGCCCATAAATCTACTGTATGATCATAATCTCTCCCAGCTGCAATTTCAGGAGACATATAATCTACAGTTCCACAAAAAGATTGCCTAACTTGGTTTGCAGGATTATAAGTTGATAATCCCATGTCAGCAATTTTGAGCAGAGAGTGAGTGATTAATATATTTTCAGGTTTAATGTCTCTATGAATTATGTTTTTGCTATGCATGTATCCAATTCCTTCTATAATTTATCTAATATACCCGGAGGCAGTTTATTCTGTAAATCTTTTTTTTGGTTACTTTTTTAAAAACTTAAACAATTCCCCATCAGTAGCATATTCTAGAATCAAAACTACCTTTGACCATTCTTAAAAATAGCCATAAAGTTTGAGTATATTTGGATGATCTAAATAACCCTATATTTTAATTTCATTTGCTAGTTGTTTTTCCATCCCATATTTTGAAATAGTGGCTTTAGGAATAACTTTTAGTGCAACAATTATTTTAGATTATTTGTCCTATGCCTAATAAACATCACTGAATTTTCCTTTCCCCAAAAATTTGCAAATCTAAAATCTTTCGCTTATGGTTGAATACACTGGAGCTAGACTTTACGCTTGTTTGACTAAATTTACAGGTTTCTTCAAAGGTGATTCTCCTTATTAAGGCAAAGGACTTTCTTCTTTAATTTATTCTTCCTCCACTTAATATGCTGGTATAATGTGTCTATTCCCAATTTCCTTATTCATCTACCCTATCGTAAAGGTAAGTCTTGTTTGCATATTTTTTATATTGTTGTCTATACTTTAACATTTTTCCACGAGATTCTACCAATCTTTATCAATTGATAGTATAAATCCAATTTGATCTTAATTTGTCATATTATTTATTTTAATTATGGAAGCATATAGCAAATTCGATTTTGAGGGAAATGACAACTTTTAGAAATATCTCCTAAATGTATATCCGTTGCCTCCAAATTTGGACAAAATCAAACGTAAATGGTATAAAACTTATATTGACCCAGAGTTTGATATCAACATAGAATCTCAAAATTCTAATTAAAACACCTCATAATAAACAACATAAAATGAAAAGCCATAAAAATAAGAAACTCATTAATAACCATAACAATCTTAGCAATAACAATAATAGTAATAAAATTATGAGAACAGATAATAATTGCCATCAATTCCTATTTGGACCATAATTGAGGGAATGCTTAAAGTGATATATTTCCCTGCTTTATTGTTCTTGCTTTCACCTTAATTACACAAATATTTGAATTTTGGGAGTATTTTTATTTGCTTGCTTGCTATATATCGATTGTAAGGGTTACCGAAGAAAAATTATTTTAAGGAATATATCATCAAAATAATTTAACTTGAATTCACCTCAAATATTTTCTTTATTATTTCATTATTTACAATCGATAGTTTTGCATTTTAATTGCCAATTGCTTTACACTTTATGGTTGGAGCTGCAGAATTTTGGACAAAAATTAATCATGAATAAGGAATCTCTCTTAAAGTAGCCAAATATATTACAACGGAATCCAATAGAAGTGAAATAATTCTTACAAAATAGAAAATAGAAATCTATCTATTCCTATACTCTGTGGTTGGTATATTCATAAAAAAGACATCATTTGTTCAAGCCATAATCATCTTCCAAAACGTGTTACTCAAAACCAAATTTAATAAAAATATGAAAAATGCATAGGCATATATTAGAGTATGGTATGCTGATAAGTTAAGTGAAAATAGAATATTACCTGAAGGTTTACGTAAAATTTTTAGTATTATCTGGAAAGGATACGAAAAGTTATTAACACTTTTTTGAGTAATTTTATCCAAAATTGTTTTATATCCATTCAATATTAAATTTATTCACTACTTCTATAGTCTAGAAAATATCGAAATTTACAGTCTATATGTTATATTTTAAATTATCTGATATTCTTCCTTATGATACTTGATCATTATTTATAATGAACGAATTTCGTCTTTCCTTTTTTTGAAGTTGAAGTTATCTAAAGATGGTATTGGCATCATTTAATTTAGAAATCAATTATATAAAATTTAAATAGCTAGCCAAAGGACTCAACAAAAGGAAGAATTGAAGAAGCTAAAGCAGTAGTCATTGAAAATACCATGGAAGAATAGGTAGGAATCTTAAAATTAGATTAGGATCTAGGGGAGGTATATATTAGTAGAAGTGTATGTGGTTGATCATTAAAAACAATAATATGATATGTCAAGGGTCCAGTTCGTAGAGGAGATATTTTAGAATTCATGGAATGTAGAAGTGATATTAAAAGTTTAAGATGAGTTGATAAACTTGTAACACAGTAAACTTAATTAAAAGCCCAGATGCTAATATATGGCAAGGCAGGATAAATGTTATTATAATTATTTAATAAATATTATTATGTTAATTAAAATTAGGCCGAAATTCTAAAATACTACCAACTAAACTTTTCAAAATTCATTCAATGCAAGCAAATAGCAAATCTGTCCCTAACAAGAGGAAACTATTCAAGACACTAATGAATTAGGCTTTAATGTATATCATCCTTCAAATAATGCGAAAAATTTATAAACTTAAAAGGATGAATAGATGATAATAGTGGAAGTAAGTATATAGAATCATCATTTAAGAATTCTCAGAAGAAGTAAATCATTGTAAATCTAAATAAAAAGACCATTAAAAAAGTTAAAAGATACATTGAAACCCCTTAAATTATTTTGGAAAGAATAAAAAATACATAGACTGAAGTATGATTTTCTTATATCAAGTAAAACCCAACTTGCAGAATATGTCTAGAATAAGATTAATTAGATAAACTTATCTCTCCATGCAGTTGCGATGGATCTATCAAGTATATTCATATGGATTGTTTAAAGACGTGGCTTTTGAGTAAATTCTCAATAGATAATTTGATTGATAGTAAAGTTATAAGAAATTGAGTTTTAGGCTTAATGCGAATTATGTAATAGCTTTCTATAGTGCTAATTAACTTTTTCTAATAAATATGTCTATTCAAGATTGAAATAAATGACTATAAGTTAAAAGATATTTTTCATCATTTTTCCAATGCTCACTTTAATATTATTTGTTTTGGGGATCTATTTCATAACACAAATAATAAAGAAAGGTAAAGATTAATATGCATACATATTTGGAGTGGTAGTTTGTATTCCTTCATTTTGTATGTTGACTTACTTATTTGTAACTATGTTGATTGATGCAGTGAGAGTGAAATTTGTAAATACTTGGACCATTTTGAGCTAAGATAATAGAAATGATACTGATGCTAGCATTAAGCCATTAAGAGTGAGGGCCAGATCTTAGTCTCTGCCTTAAATTTACCCAGAACAAATGACTTAAGAATAACATTTTGGAAAAACCATCTTCAAATATATCACAAGATAATAAATGATATGATTATTAATCAATTAGATTAAAGGTCTTTATTATTTTAAGTATTTAATAATAACTTATATAATAATATATATATTTTAATTTGTCTTTCATGTTTTTTTTTGGCATTTATACTCCCCATAGAACATTAATCCATTTAAATAATGTTGAATAAGAGCTTAGTTACTGATAATCAACATTGTTGGCCCTTTTGATTTCTAGAAATATGGATTACTTAGCTAATTAGTATCAGATCTTCATTATTATTAATATAAACAAGTATTTTTCTTGAATAACTAACTATTCATAAATTGTTTTGAGGAAAATAATACAGTAACAAGAAATTAAATTTAAGTTATTCATGATACATTAACTTAGAGATAATTTAAATTAATTTTCATAATTAATGCTTTTAACTTTTTTTCAATTACTCTGGTGTTGCTCCTCACTAATGTTATAATTTGTTGAAGATGACAAAGCTAAATGTTTAGATGGTACCTTAGGAGTATTTTTGCCAATTAAATGTAGTCTTATTACTTTCAAAAGGGATCTGAGGAAGGGTAGAATAAATTTATCGTATTTTTCGAGGGAGGAGAGTAAGTATAAGTTATTATAGAAGGCTTATTTTAGGAAATACAGAAGAAGAATATTTAATGAATGCTGTTGGAAAGTTTAAATATGAATTTAATTAAGGATGCAAACCTAACAAGGAAGTTCATTAAATAGAGCTAGTGCATTTGAATTTGATGGAATGCTATCATAAGATAAACAGAAAAATTACTATTTCCATTCATGGAATTTAATCCATATAAATTATTGCGATGGAGTTGGTACTGATAATAAATATGCCCGTAGGTTTTTAAGGTTATAAATCGGATTAAGTTAATTATTAATAGCATTTATTATATTTTAGAGGTGAATTAATAATAAGAAGCATTTTTGACCATTTCATGACTAAATTTTAAAAAGCTGAAATAATTACATTATCTGGTTGCTCAATCGGCGGAGTGGCAGCTCTATAATGGGAATAGTATTTAACATCAAGGATTCCAGAAAATATCCCAATTTTATTTGTCCCTGACTCAAGCATATTATTCGATATACAATCCATTGATGGAATTAATTTATTATAATAATCATTGAAGATTATGAATTACATTGCTAATTATGAAACCTAAGTTCCTCATAGTAAATGTGCAAACAACTATCCAAATCAGAATTGGAAATGTTTGTATTTCTAAAATCTAATAAATTTTATTTAACGACCAGTATTTATTATTTAACCCTTTTACGATTAAAATTTTCTATACAACTATCTCGACATCAAATGTATAAAAGATTAAACCTTGGAAAATTGTTAAAATAATGAAATGGATTTTATTGATCTGGTTTATTCAAAATTTCATCAAATAATTAAAGAATCACTTATTAAAAATTCAAATACTGGCTCTTTTGTTCCTAGTTGTATTTCAAATTGGTAAATTTCAATGCTAAATCTAGTTTATTTGTAAGTTAATTGTCATTTTCTCGAAGTTGGACGATCCCTGAAGGATCGAATAGGACAGCCTATCAAACTTTAGTCAAATGGGTAGAAAAACAAAAATTAAATTAAAATCATCAAGGGGATTTTGGGTTGATTGATTAAGTTCCCTGGCCAAAGAACTCTGCCTGTGCTGAATTATCATTACTAAGCTAAATTAAATTGATATATATAATTCTATAGGTTATAAGTATTACTTTTTTTTGAATATTTTTAGTTTCTTATAATTCAGAAAACTTTCATTTTTACATTTTAAGTAATAAAGCCATTGTAATATTTATAATGTTAATTTTTATATGATATAAATGTAGTTATTCATTTTCTTTTATTGATAGTTTAAGAATTTGTTTTAATATGAGAAGTTTACTATATAAACTATTATCTTTCTCTTTCATAACTGTCTTCACTATAACGATTTGGTGTTCGAGTCCTTTTATGTTAGTTATTTCTCTATTAATATGAGCCTTGATCATCATATTTATTAGACATATACAAGTTAAGATACTAATTAGGATTATTCCTATTCGATTATATTAAATAGTCTTCTCTTTACTAATATTAATATTGTTGATATTGGCCCTAGGAATTATGATATGTATCCTAATCAATATCATTTGGTCTCTACATTCTACTTACAGCTGCAATTGGATTGATTTTGTTAATTCTCTCATTTTGTTCTTAACGGTACTATTATTATGTTTGAGGCATTCTTTTATCAACTTATTAATAGAATATTTCATCTTTAGGTATTCTGCTCTTCAATTCTTCTAGATATTATAGTCTTTATTAAAATTGTTATTGTTTTTGAATTGGAAGATCTTAATGAAATCTTTATGGAGATTGTGTTTGATAAGAAACACATTATCTTTATTATTACTATTAAACATCTCTTTGGGATTAATGTTCATCTGTACTATTAACTTATTATCTAGTTGAATTTGATACGTATTGTTGTGCATTTTGACAGCTAAACTCTTTAGATGGTTGTTGTTAATAAGAGAATTACTATTATATTGGTTAACTTTAATAATGATATTATCTCTATTAATTATCTTATATTTATCCAAATTAGGGATTCTCTTAAACGCATTCATTTATTTTTTAGTATTTTTATTATTAATTTATTGATTGTTTGTTTTAAGTTTATTTTTATTATTCTTATTGCTAATCATAAATATCCCTAGAATATAATTTCGGTGATAAAATAGATTTAGACTATTGATTCTAATTGTAGTAGTAGTTTTTGACTTCCTAATACCTATCTCTTTAATCATTATTATAATATTTAGAAATTGGCTCTTATTACTAGTTAATTTAATTATAGTTGTCCCTTTGCAATTCGTTCCTCAAATGGTCGTCTTAGAGTCGATTTGGCTAATCTTAAATTGTTATTATTGATTTGCTACAAACCTAATCTAAAGCAGCTCTGTTGTAATATGGATTGTTTGAAAATGGTTCATCGTATTTATTATTGCCTTAATAATATTGTCTATTATTTCTGTCTTGATCTTCAGTTTCTAAGCAGAAATGTTATTTTCTAGGGTTTTGCTAATAATTTTCAATATTGTTTTGATCTTCATTATAGAGTTGCTTTGTAGTTTTATGATAATTGTTATTTGGAACTCGATTGTGATAATCCCCTTTGGAAAGAGGTTGTTCTCTATAATTAGCCATATTTTTGAAAGTGATAATTTATAAAATAAATCTGTTAAAGAAATAGCAGTTAATAAATTATCAAAAATAAACCTAGGGGTTTTCTGAATAATATGGACTTGGTTCTGAATACTGGTTCTGACTTGACACATATGAGGATCTTAGTAAAGGTTTCTTTAGTTTATGCTCAAAAGATTTTGATAAGAGCAGCTATTTGAAATCATAATGAGATGTTCTCCCTATTTTATAAGTAAAGAATTTAACTTGCATTCTGAGAGATATTCTTACTGTATCTTTCAAATTAAGAACTGTGTCTTAATTATCTTTATTTGGAATATTAACTCTTTGCCGATTGAATCCTGTCACTAATTTTCTATTATTAGTTATTCATAATACGCTGTTCTCTAGATCTATTGACAAGCCTCTGTTTCGATTGGTTGATTGACGACTAGTACTCAACTTGAATTTTTATTTCATTTTCGATTAACTTAAATCCCCCTATCTAATATCAATATCAAGTATCTTGTCGAATAATATTGAGTTGCATTTGTTGATCTCATTGTTTCTCTATATCATAAGGAATCATTATTATTGTTTACTCATATTTATTTTGATATCGACTACAAACTGACAAAAAATAGGGTTTATAAGGAGTAGTTGTTTTAACTATCGATTTAGCATTTCTAACACTGTACAAATGTTTATCATATGCCTGTAATTAAGGAATTATTGTACTTCCATTTAAGTTCTCATGTGACAAATTTTACTAGCTGGAGTGTAATTCCACATTATTAATTTAATTTTATAATAGATTCAGAAGAATACAAAAATGATTCCTAACATTAAAACAGCCTGGAAGGAGAAATAAGCCAAATTAAGCATCCTTGATTCTAACTCACTCTACTTACACAAAATAAATTATGTTATTATCATTTTTGGAAGAATTCCCTTTTGTTGAATCACTTTCAAAGAATAAGTCAATGAATTTACTACATTGTGAGGTAATTCAATATATACTCTGACGTATGTTCATTTGATAAAATTTAGATTCTTTTATTTAGATAAATTTCATTTATGTACTTTATGTAACTTTCAGACTCTGATACAACAACTGCCTATTAAGTGGGGGAAGACTCAATAAAACATAGACAAAATGTTTTTAAAGTTTCATTAGTTTTAAGTCTCATTCTTTACAAACCGGTAATCTAAACAATAATTTCTTATTACAATAAACTACTATATCAATATATTAATATAATATATATATATAAATAATTAATTGGTATAAAACATTCTCTATTAGGGATTATTCATGGTCAAATTGACTTTTCACTCCAATTAGTCTGTGTAGGCTTCTATAGTAAAAATTGCGAAGATAAGATATTTGTCAGAAGAAATATTTAAAATTTACATTTTCTTTATCTAGCCATTTTTTCAAACTAATCATAAAGAATTTAATCTTTACTTTAAACATAAATATTTTATTAAGGGTGTTGGTAAGTTGCATTAAGGAAGTGAAAACAATAAATCAAATTATTATTGAATTCATTTGATTTGTAATGATAATTTATGAAATGGCTTGGCTATATAAAAAATGGTTTGGTCGATGATTTAAAATTATCCATTAAAATTACCACGCAATATTAGCGATTCTTAAAAAAATTAGTCAGTAATAATTCAAATAGAGAAAGGTAAAGCATAATATAAATATATATATATATCTAAGTTGTCTGAAGATGATATGAATTGTTATTTGAATTATTATTAAATATAATATTTATGAATCACTTCTAATCTTTTGAAAACAGCAATTTACAAGAAATCGATCCTGCAGGTCTTGATAAAAATGAATCTCTACCTTTAAATACAAAGAATTCTTCCAGAAGAGCCTGGTCTTAGAAAGAGGACAATTAACTAAGGTGTGCGATAAAATTGTATGGCACGAATTGGTTGACTGTCGCTTCAGCTTTATAAAATAGAAATCCTTCTCAATGTGCTCAAAGATGGAAACGGATAAAACCACAAAATGTAAAATTTTGTTTTCACATTAGGAATATAGTAAAAGATAAATATGGACAAAAAAAGAGGATTAATTATTAATGCACTTTGTTTAAATCTATTAAAATAATTGGGTTGAAATAGCCAGAAATATCCCTAATAGAACGAGCAAACAAGTTAGAGAACGATTTGTTAACAAGTTAAATCCCGAGATCAATCAAGAGCCATTCACAGACGCCGAAGACAAACTTATTATTGAGGGATTCAAGAATTTTGGGTCGAAGTGGTGCAAAATCTCCAAGATGTTACAAGGTAGACCGGTATTATAACAAATTTATATATAGGAAAATATAATTAAAAATAGATTTTATTCATATCTTCGAAAGCATTATTTGAAAATTGACAACCCTTACTATGTTATTCCTTAGCCAAATTAAGAATTATCTCATTCGTTTTATCGGGAACACAAGGAAAATAAAGTCAAAAAAATCAAGAAACTAAAGAAAGTAATAATTTAATTATATTTTAAAGTTTCCAAAATTAGCTAATTCTAAGACTATCAAAATATAACAAAAAAGTTAATCCATCTAATTTAAATCCAATCTCGATGACCAAAATTAAAAAGAAGACTAAATGCCTTTTAAAGCATCAAAGAATCAAGAAAAATAAGGAAAATTACAATTCAGAATGCCAGATCCATAGGAATCGTTAAATCTAGTAAAAACTGAAGAGCCATTGGAAAATGAATAAGAGGCAAAACTTCAGAAAGAAAAATTAGAATATTTCTCGTCTAATTTTTAACCAAATTCTTTTCACTAAACCAATATATAACCACTTTAATGCCTAATTTATTATTGTAGCCCTTAATTGAGTATGCCGTTTATTCCTTCATTTTTCAGTACTCCTTTACTACAATACGGAATGGCGAGTTAAGAAACTTTGCTTTCGAGATCTTAGGAAATCAAATCAAAGAATTCAAGTTGATGATTCCCTATTTCACAATTATGCAAAATTAATATAATTATTTCTTTAAACACAATGGTTATTTCTATAGCTTACACAGTCAATGCACAATATTTAAATTGTAAATTAGAAAATTCATTTGGAAATCTCAATCAAATTTAATATTTTAGATTATTTAATAAAAGAATGGTATTTATATAATTATTAGAAATAAATATCAAATATTAATGGCAATTTTTGTTTTATGTAATTTTATAATGAAACTATATCAACTAATCAAACTAAACTTATCCATCATTTCAATAAATTCACTATAATCAATCTATTAATATAATTTTCGTATTTACTTCTCCGTCACCATTTTTGTCAGCTTCCCTAATCATGTCATCCCAATATTTTTCATCTATGACTTTCTCACTCTCTATAATATGTAGTTTATGTTTAATTACTTCCCAAAACTGTTTAGAGCTCTTACTTATCAATTTTGCCACTTCCATCTAAATCTAACATCTTAAACGCTTGGTATAATTTTTCTTCCTTCATATATAAAGATTTTTCCATCGTGGCAGCCAAAAATTCTATAGCATAACCAAAATAAGATACCAGTATAATTGATAGTTCCATTTCCATCAGTATCAATACTCCTAATAATATTTGCCAAATCCTTCTACTATGAATCAGTTACTCCAGTTAATCCTTCTCTCAGTTCATCAATAGTCAGCACACCATCTCCATTCTTATCCAATTGTTTAAATAATCTAGTTTTAGTATACTGTTAAAATTTACTTGCCCAAATCAGTGATTTCTTATTCGTTTAATTGAGATGCAATAAAAGTCAAAGCAACTTTTTTCAATTTATTGCTTCCATTAAAATTCTTTAATTGAGCAAAGTTTAGTTTTAATTCTAAAGATAATAGTATAAATTTATAACATTTTGTCGGTTTATTTGACTCTATCATCCATTTGTGTTTGAGAACCTATGAGGCCTTGTACCTCATACTAGGTTGGGTAATCATATGACGAATAAGATCTTTGGCTGATTCACTTACAGCTTTGAGTTCTGGAATATCAGTTGTATACTCTCCTTTTTGTACTGCATCCAAAATCTCAGGATCTGAGTCTCCATAGAAAGGTGGGACTCCAGATAATAAGATATAAAGGATGACACCTGCACTCCAAATGTCACACAATTCATCATAACTTCCTTTTAAAACTTCTGGGGATATGTAATAAGGTGTTCCAGCTTTAGTTTTCATTGTCAGTTTTTAGCCAGTTTGCTTTGAAGTGACAGGATCTTCAAAAAGGGTACTCAATCCGAAATCTATAACTTTGATCGGTGAGTCATCAGCCTTAGTTAAAAATAAGAAGTTTTCAGGTTTTAAATCTCTATGGCAAATGCTATTAGAATGACAATAATTCAAAGCCTAATTTCCAAATGATAAAATTATTACTTGCATAATTTATAAAAATATTTCGTATGCTTCATACTCACTGAAGCATCCTTTATCCATAATTCTATCGAATAATTCTCCTCCTTCACATAATCTAATAGATATAAAATTGTTGTACTCCATTACAAGATAAACATTTCTTTAATCTTCGAAAGTTTCATATAATTTAATAATATTTGGATGATCAAGCTATCTCAATATATCTATTTCTTTTTTGAATCTATCCGGATTCTTCACTTTGCTCTTTGGGATTACCTTTACTGCCCTCTGATTTTTTGTACCCTTCAATGTAGCTTTTACAACACTTCCATACGTGCCTGAACCAATTACCTATTAAATTCACATAACAATAACTTTTTTTAAATTGATATCATAAAACTGCTCTATTTTACCTTGATGGGAAAGAATAAACCATTATTTTTTAAAAAATACCTCCTCCTAATTCATCTTTAAAATTAATATAATATATTATTGACATGTAAATTAAAATACAAATTAATATGTCAATAAATGACTATTAAATTATTATTCCAAAAATTCTAACTAGAACTGTAAAATTATATAGAAAAAACGCAATAATTTATAAATTAAAATGGTTTATTATACATATGTTAGCATTACAAATATCGGACATTAGAACTTAATTTCTCTTCCAATTTACTTCAATATTTGAATTATGATAAGGCAAGACTTCAATAATTTAGATATTTAAATATAGTATTTTAATATTAAATAGTCTTTTTTAATTCAATATGTTGAAATAATAAAATATAATAGAAAATATCGAAGATTTCATAATTAAATCATAAGTAACTAGAAGTTTGAATGATTGAAATGAATGTATAAATTGATGTTTACTTTGGAAATTTGTTTAAAAATTCTTAATATTTGTTGAATAAACTAGAGTATCTTTCTTTCTTTTATGTTTTGCAGATTAACTATTCCAAACTATCGAAGACAATATATTAGGTTATCAACCTGAAACTATTGGTTTTGATCCTTTTAAATTTATATTGATAAAATTCTTAATAAAGAATAATTTGATTCCTTAAAAAGTAAGATTTCCTTTGAGAAATATAATCATCATGATTCATAAAATTTAATTTCTTTTTTAGTCCCTTTTAAGACATCATCTATGGATGAGGTAATTCAACATATCATCATAATTCATTTCTAAATAGAGATAGACTTTTTGTGAGATAGAATTCCTGACTATATGAGAAATTGATCATTCTTATTCAAATTGGAGTAGTTTTAAAATTAAGTCATTAACACCATTTGGTTTCTAGAGTGGTTCTAATTTTTAAAGTATTAAACCATATTATTATCTGATTTTTAAATTTCTTAGAGTTTGGCTTAAATTCAACAACCTTAGATTCAGAGATTTATGGCCTAGGATACTAATGCATGAAAATCAGTGGGTGTTCACCATTTCAAATTAAGGTTTTGATAAATTAATAAATCATTATTTAATTAAACTCATGAAAGCATTAATTCTTGTAGGAGGATATGGTACTAGATTGAGACCTCTTACATTTAAGTGTCCTAAACCGCTTGTTGAATTCGCAAATAAACCAATTCTCATGCATCAGATCGAAGCATTAGTACATCTATCTTAAATCTTTAGGTAAAAGTTGGAGTGTAGGAAATTATTTTAGCCATCAATTATCAACCTGACACCATGAAGGAATAGATCAATAAATTATAGGATCTCTATAAAGTCAAGATCATCTGCTCTTAAGAAACTGAACCTTTGGGAACAGCTGGTCCTATCAGACTTGCCAAAGATCATATTATCAAGGATAATCCTGATGGTTTATTCTTTGTTCTTAACAGTGACATTATTTGTGAATTTCCACTTGATAAATTGTTGCAATTCCACAAATAGCATAATCATGAAGGGTTTAAAATATTTATATTTATAGAACCATATTCGTCAATGAAGTCGATGATCCATCAAAATATGGAGTCATATTGGCTGATGAAACAGGCAGAATCAAGGATTTCATCGAGAAACCCTAAGAATTCATAAGTAACAAGATCAATTCCGGACTCTATCTATTTAATGTGAGCATGATTGATAGGATTCCTGTAACACATATCACAATACTATTAGCTTAAACCAACCTCTATAGAAAGAGAAATCTTCCCAATTATGGCTAAGGAAGGACAACTATATCAATACATTCTGCCAGGATTTTGGAAGGATGTTGGATAACCCAAAGATTACTTGGCAGGCACAGTTCTCATCTTGGAAAGCTATAGAACACACACACCTGATGTCTTGGCAAAGGGGAACAACATTGTAGGAAATGTTCTGATTGATGCATCTGCTTAAATTGATCCTAATGCTGTCATAGGACCTAATGTAATTATTGGACCAGATTGCCAAGTTAAAGAGGGAGTCAGATTGAAGAACTGTGTTCTTTTAAAGGGAGTAGTAATCAATGCAAATAGTTGGATCAATGAATCCATTATTGGATGGTCATCAACTATAGGTAAATGGGTTAGGATTGAAGGCGTATCTGTTTGTGGTGAAGATGTCTAGGTAAAAGATGAAGTCTATATAAATCAAAGTTTTATCTTGCCACATAGAGGTATTACAAGTAACATCTATAACAAAAATACAGTTATAATGTGAAATATTATATTCAAAAATATATTAATGTATTTTAAATGGAACATTACATCCTAATATAGAAATTTCAATCTTTTTGGGTATATTTAAGAATTCTCTCTATTTATTAAACAAAGTATTAACTTATATATGTATATTTATTTATAACTCATACAAGAACAATTCCTATCTCTTCTGGTTTAAGCATGTTGCTTTCTAATTTCCAATTGTACAAATAATAATTTAATTGTCCATCTCCAGGACAAAACATTAATTTCCTGAAAATATTGATAAATCAATATACCTTTAAAAATTTTTCATTATCCATAATATCTAGTGCATTAAAAACATCGTATCCTTCATTTTTGGCTAAGATTAATGCATCATGCATTAACTGTACAATAGGTGTTTAAGTTGCAACATTGTAATAGGAATAGGCAGCCTTAAAAGTTAGAATCAAAAATACTTTCAAGTGGGTATATTTGGGATTCTTTATCACTTAACTTGGTAAATTATAGAATGACAAAAAGTCTGTCACAATTCCTTATTCCTTCTCCACTACATAGGTACTAATCACATCTTTTCTAGGGATAAACCAATGCTTCACTTCCTCTTCTGTATATTTAAAATACAACTTGAAATTTCTAAATCGAAAGATTTAATTTACTTCAAATATTCATTTAATAATTTAGTAACCTAAGCCACATCTTTCTTTTTCATTGGTCTAAGTCCAGGAGTCTTTGGTTCTTCAGGTAATTTGTATAGTTTTTGTTATCTTGAAATTGTCTATCTTGCTGATAACGATGAGAATCCAACTTCAATCAATTTCTTTGCATTCAAGCTTCTATGATAATATCTAGTCTAAGAAATGGGAGTTGGGACAACAATTCCTGCTGTATATACGGCTTGCCACATATTCTTGATGTGTACTCTTCTAGTGATTTCTTTAATTAAGACAGGAGCTAATCTGTTAGCCCTTATTTTTTTATGGACACACAGAAAATTAATTTCTGTCATTTTCACTTTGTTTTGTTCATTTTCAATGTGGAGTGTTACTGGAATACCTGTGATGAATCCAACTAGTTTCTAATTGACTCTTACGCCAACCAACCAATCGGCATATTGTCCAGGGGGTAATAGTGCCCATCTCAAAAATTCAATTGAATAATCGAATCTAAACATATTATCATCATCCTCAACATAATTCTCCTTCAATAAAGTGTAAACCTAAATATTATTCTAAATTTCTTACTTATTGAGCTTATTCATCATTTCTCAAGTCAACATTAAACCATTCAAATTTGTCAATTAAATTAAGTGGATCCTTTCTGACCTCAGCCAATACTCCTTGTTGAATGGGACCAGGCTGCAACTTCTCCATCTCATTTATATTGGGCATAGGTTGAGTTTACCAAAATTGATGGGGTTTGTTTAATTTGTCAATTAATTATTAGTTATATTAAGTGTTTTTCTTCACTACCACTTATTATTACTATTATGGTTAGACTTCTATTTCTTCATCACTCGATTCTTACTTTTCCTTTTATTACATATTATATTCAAAAATAAATATATTATTTTTATCATTCCTACAAGGAATTTATATAATAAATTATTTTAATTAATTATTCACATTATGTTTTATAGATTTCTTAATCTAAATACTTGATAAAAGTAATTATAAATAAATAATTTTAGTATTTTGATATTGCTAATTGATGATCCTGTCATCCTATCCTATTGCTTTTTATATCTTGAGCTATCAGTATAAGATTTGTGCTATATAAACTGATGTGTATTACAAGATTCATCGACATTTCCTATTCTTTAGGAGGAATATTTAAAATAATTAGTTAGCGACTTTTGATTCTTTTGAGTTAATTTCCAATTTGATCCAAGTAAAAGAATTGATTTTTTTTACTTCAACATTCTAAAAGGATACCTTAAAGTTATCAAATAGTTTTTGGTGTGTAAAGTATATTCTAATTTTTAAAGTTGATTATAAAAATAAGAATGGGATATACTAGATTAATTCAAACCTATGAATTTGATATTTCGAAAGTATTTAAATTATAATTTAATTTAATGTTCTGTTATGATTTTAATGGTTCAGATTGTAAGTCTTAAATATCTATTTGAACTTATTTCTCATTAATGAGTATTATTTCACTATACAGATTGAAATAGAAAATATCTTATTGCAACTGTCGTGCTATTTATAGAATTTAGTAGGGGATCTTTAAGGGAATAATACAATAACTTAAAAATATGCAATTCAGTGTTGATATTGTAGAAAATGTAGTTTCAGTGAATGACGGTTTAATAAATTTCCTGCATCATAATTTAATTATTAATTTTCTGAAAAATATTAATGATTAATGTTAAACTTTTATAAAAAAATTAATAATTTTTATGTATTTAAGGGTGATTAAAATCTGAATAAAATATAAAATATTAAACTATTAATCAAATCTAATGAGTTAAATTACAAATCTAAGCTAGCAAACTTCATCATAAATTGGAAGTTCTTCACAAAACTTTCAATTCTAAAATAATCAAAGCAAGCTTTAAGTAAAATTTAGGATATTAATTTTTAGTAAGAATTTTAGTAAATGGAAACATAAGTTAAGGAAAGTGAAGGGAATTATTACCCATAACAAGATTAGAGTAATGGAGGTGGAATTGAGAAAAATGTAAAATTAGTCCTAAATTCTTAGATTATATACGAAAGAAAACAAGAACAGGAAGGCATGAAGTTTGGTTGTTCCACTGAATAAAATAGCTAATCTAAAAGATCAAATGGAAATGTATATAGTGCTATTATAATATTAAAATCAGATTTAATCGATGAGATAAGATTCGGAGATGGAGTAAGATAGCACCTAAGGAAGTGAAATGCAGACCCAAAGTCAATAGCAGCAACATGCTTAATCATCCTCGGTATTTCTTGATTCTTAAGATAGAGCTCTTAATAAACGAGCTATCAAACCCAAACAATAGTAACAAAAACGATAACAACATTTCATGAAGTCTAACAATCTGGAGATAACGGATAAGTATATATCATTCTATATAACTAGTCTGACGCTGTTGCTGAGTATGAAATGATGAATGGTTAAGGTGGAATGGAGGGGGAATCCTACGAGGATGCATATGGAGTATTTATATATATTAATCAATATTATAGTTGTATAAGTACGGTGGTTACAATTTATAAGCTGATCATGCTAAACTTGGTGGAGGATTGATGCTAAATAAATATAATTTTTCAGATGCTTCCTTAAAGGTTATTATAAATTAATTAGAAATTAGGAAAAACAATTTAATAGTTCAGCTGGTAAAGTTTAATTGGCATGTGAAGCTGCCATGGCTGCTGCCTAAAGGAGATAAGATGAAGCAGCTGCTGCAGGTGGAGGAATGGCAAGTTGGGAATTATAGATGAAGGCCATGGCAGAATTAAAGGCTTAATATCAATTATCAGCCAAAATTACAATTAAATAGAAATCCTTTTTAATGTATGGGTATGGATTTAGAGGCAAAGAAGGAAAACCTTAAAAGTGTGATGATGAGGAATTAAATAAATAAAAGTGTGATGATGAAGAAATCAACAAAAATAAATGTGATGATGTTGAATAGGAGAAACCAAAATAGGATTTGAATTTCGCTGTTTGTGAAGCTGAATGTATAGAAAAACCTAAGAAAAAATAACCAGAAGATTTGACAAATGCTCCATGTGATCCGGATGAGTTTACAAAAAAAAAGAAACCTGAAGGACCAGAAGAACCAGAAGAGAAACCCTGTGATCCAGAGGAATTCACAAAAAAGAAGAAACCATAAGATCCAGAAGATCCAGAGGAAAAACCTTGTGATCCAGAAGAATTCTCTAAAAAGAAAAAACCCTAGGATCCAGAAGGGATACCTTGTGATGCAGAAGAATTCACTAAAAAGAAGAAGCCTGAAAATCCTGAAGAAAAACCATGTGACCCAGAAGAATTTACAAAAAAGAAGAAACCAACTTCAGAATAATAGATATATTTCCCATAAGATTTAAGTAGAAGCAAGAACACTCCTCGAATTTAATCACCTGATAGTTTTTTTAAACCTCGAAGTGAAAATTTCATACGATTAATGCCAAGAAGTCCATAATAAATAGTTTATCCCGTTAGTTCAGTATAGAGTATTATTTTGCCAAAATTCGTAACTTGTGAACCTGTTCAAGTATTTTTTCATCTAAATTTAGGTTGCAAAATAACCAATTTTAACATAATGTTTAAGTGCTAGGCAGCCTCTCATCATCTAAGAAGAACCTGCACCTGTTATTCTATAAGGAGTATAATTTGGAACTCCAAAACCGTTAAGACCTAACGAATCATATATGGCTGTTTAACCTGTCTAAAAATAACTAGTAGCAGCCCAACCCTAAGTTATCTAGCCTATCATTTAATAATAAGTTGTGTAAGTATAAGAAATGTAACCATTATAATAATTTATCATGGTCCAACCTACTCAAAAGGCTGAAACCTATTCACAAAAACACATTTAAGTTTAATAACCTCATTTGATTGGTCAACATGTATAATTAGCAGCCTAATAGCCACAATATACAACTACTTAGCCAGTTTAAATAATGACTTAATAACCAAATTTTGTCGTTGCTTAATCTTAATAAGTAACCTAAGTTGCCCAACCAATAGTTGTAATGTAGGGAATACAGCAAGAGATAATCTCTTCGCCAACCATGTAATAATAATAAATATTCACAAATGCTAAATTCCCATAATAAGATGGATTATCACCCATTAGATAAAAACAAATAGTTCAATAACCTTAAGTAGTTTTGCAACCAACATAATAAAAATAAACGATGCTAGTTTAAACTTAGCCAATATTATAATAAAGTGTTCCAATGCAATAATCTGTTTTACAAATACAACCATAATAAACTATTTAGTAAGTCTAATAATTCCCATAAGTAAATTTTAAATATTATTCAATTTAGGTTACATCCCCTTTGAGACAATAACCTTTGGTTTTATAGCCTCAATTACAATATACAACATAACCAGTTGAGATTTTGCAAAGCAGCTAATCTCCAATTGGTTAAAAATAATTCAAATTTCAACCATTCCTTCATAAAGTATGAGAATTTATAATAAATCACATATTTATACAAATATAATTAATATCTTATTTTGTCAAACCCATTTTATAGAAAATTAATAAATTTATTTATAATGTTAATTATTATAATTAATGATTCAATAATCAGAATAACAAATGACCAAAAAAATCAATGTAATAATTTATGGAAGATGCGAGTCTGGTAAAACTGAACTATTGAAGGCGTTAAAAAAAGAAAATTTAAAATTTAATAATTAATTATATCAGGAAGATTCAGATGAGGAGATTGATGAAGAAGAAGCTATGGATAAATTCGAATCTGATTTATATTCTTCTTAAGTTACTCGTTGTTCATTTAGTTCAGAGAATTACAATATTTATTTTGAAGAGTCAAAAATCGTTTATTCTGATGTTTTAATGAAAGCATAAAATTTTGAAGTTTTGATGTTTCTGTTCAATGCTAAAAAGGGAGTCTTTGAAAATCAAATAGACAATAGTTTCTTTTTTAATTTTGATGCTGTGAAATTGCTTAAACAAAATTACAAAGTCATCTTTGCTATCACTAATATGAATAGTTGCAATTGGAGCAAAGAGAGATTCGATTTTATCCAAAATACATTGTAATCCTTAATTACTAATTTATAATATACTGTAATTCCTATTGATTCTAAATCATTCACTAACATATCCAAAATAGAATGTTAATGGTATTAAGGTAAGTCTTTGATAGAAGAGATTACTTCTACTAAATTGAATAATTTTCAAGATATATTGAGAATTAGAATATTAGATGTATCAAATAGATGTAATTCAGCTTATGAGTGTAAAGTTTTAAGTGGACAACTAAAATAAATAGAAAATCCATTAAATTTGAACTCTACACTGTAAAAAACTAGTGTTTAGGTTATTAGAGTTATGGATTCGATTGATAATGAATAATCCAATATTTCTTAAAACGATTTGATATAAGTAAAGCTACCTTACTTACTAATTTTAGATTTAAGTAGATCAAAATACAAAACTGAAAATTGGAGATGTTTTATCACTTCCACATTATACGTCTTGTTTTCTTAGTAAAGAGATGTTAGTTGACATTTAATTAGAGAGTCAAAAACAATCATCGTTAATTATAACAAGCGGATACTAAGGTTACTTAAATATTTACGGTATTCAATCTCCTTTCGAAGTTACAAATGTTGAATATATTAATATAGATGGTAAAAAATAAACTTAAGATTTCTTAAAATCGAAGTAATCAGGAGGACTTAAAATAAAGGTAGATTCTTACTAAATATGAAAGCTTCCAGAACCAGTTTGTTTGGAAAAATTTAATGTATCCTTTGAATTAGGGCATTTTCTGATCTTAAGCATTGATTAGTACAATTTACCTTTATATTAGATAAATTATAGGGTCTGGTAATGTAATTAAAGTAAAACCATTATGATAGATATTTCATGTATATAAAAATTAGTAAATTGTAATTATTTAATACATATATAGCTAAGTTTTGAGAATATTACTACAATTATCGTAATATAATTAATAAGCTAATATTTTTTATCTAATTCACTTTTTTTCTTCGAATTATTCTTCCTATTTTAAATCTTTTATTGCTTTCTCTAAATTTTATTTCATATTTTCTTATTGCCCTTTCTGATCTTTATTATTTTCTTATTTACCATCTTTTTTATTATTCTCATCGTAAATATCATCTTTTAATTAAATAATAAATTACCCCAATCAACTCCATTCAACCCTCTAACCATGTCCATTAATTTATAAAAATATATATCAATATCTTGAAATAAAAGTATAATTAGATACATCTTAATTGAGTTGACAATAAGTATTATAAAATTAAAAACATTGAGATTTAAATTGCACCAAAATATAAATTGATGGAAACTTGAATAAATATCAAAGTCCTTACAACTAATACCAGATATATGATAAAATATGTTTATTAATATAAATCATTTATGTTATTCTTTATTATCGTCTTATTTTATAGCTTATTAAATAGTGTTTTACATCTATTTATTTGCTCGATCATCATTATTTTCTCTTTCATTCTTTTTAATCTGGTTCTAGTTTTAATTTTAATTAGCTTTAGGCAACCCAACTTAATATTAAATTTTGCATACAAAAATCATCACCATTTTTGCCTCTGATCATATTCATTTTTTATAGAATTTTTTATAATTTATAAATTATAATCAGAAATCCTAAATGATCGAATATAAAGAGCACTTTATTAAAGATTCCTTCAACGTTAATTAAAATTATATTAGTATTAGATCTCTTTATGAGTAAGTAAATCTTACATATATATCTGAAGAAATTCATAAATGTTTTGATTACAAAGAAATTATCTTTGATAATGGTTTTAATTAATTAAAGGTTCTTGGAACATTGAGTTGATTATCCATTTTTTATGATTAAATGTTTAGATCATTTTATATCATTTAGAATTTATCCGTTGGTCATTATGTAAATATAAATTCAAATTTATTAATATAACTAATGAATTATAAATCACGCGACGCCCCATCCTTTTTGAATAAGTATCTGTAAAAAGATATAAACCCTAAACGACCTTTCGAGAGTTAAAACAAATCTTATTAAAAATATGATGTGTCTCCATTAATAAAACAACCTGTAAGAAAAACATTAGAGTTAAATTTCTCAAGTTTGGAAGAATAATCACTTAAAAAATAAGCAGTCTTGCCTAACTATGAACCAACAAAATGTTCATCAGGTCGAAATGGAATAATTAGAGCTTATGCTGCAAATACAAATTAAGGAATTGTGAGAGATTATAATGAAGATAGAGTTTCTATAATTTTGAATATTGTAAAACCATAAAATAGAGCAACAGAAAATTGGCCCAAATGTTCATTTTTTGGAGTATACGATGGACATGGTGGAGCAGCTTGTGCTGACTTTTTAAGAGACACTTTACATTAATTTGTAATAAAAGAACCTGAATTTCCATGGAATCCTGTTGGAGCCATAAAAAAAGGATTTGAAGCAGCAGAAAACCATTTTTTAGCCTATGCATTGGATCAATATTCAAAAGGAATCCAAGAAAGAAGTGGATCTTGTGCTATAGTTTGTCTGATTGTTGGAGATGTTTGTTATGTTGCGAATGTAGGAGATAGTAGAGCTGTATTAAGTTCTCAAAAAGGGAAAAGAGTCACAAATCTATCAATTGATCATAAACCAGAAACAGAAGTAGAGAGAATTTAGAGAGGAGGAGGAAAAATATATCAAACTTAAGGCGTTAATGAAGAAGGAACTTAAGTTACAGGACCAGTTAGAGTTATGCCAGGGAGGTTATCAGTTTCAAGGACTTTTGGAGATATTGAGGCTAAATTCGAATAATTTGGGGGAAATTCAAAGGTTGTGATATCTGAACCGGATGTCAAAATATTTAAAATTAATTAAGATCATGATTTCATTGTTTTGGGATGTAAATAATTTTAGCTTATGTTTAGGTGATGGGATTTTTGATAAAATGTCATCAGGAGACGTAGTTAATATAATTTGGCAAGACATTTAAAATAATACAAAATCTAACTTGCATTCAATACTATCTACTGCTGTTGACTCAGTTTTGAAAGAGGCAATCTATAAAAAAAGTAGTGATAATGTTACTTTATTGATTGTTGCTTTTTAAATAAATACATAGAAAGAAGAATAGAAAGAAATCAAATACACATATAGCAATTCTGTTGAAAGGATTGAAGAAACCTTTCATATCCATAGTAGACCAAGGATAAGGTAATATTTTCATTTATTTTAAATAGCCAACAAATTACCAAAAGGAATGATGAAAATTTCTCATAATTTAGTAGTCTAAATTATTGCAATCAAGCTACCTCTATGCATAATAGTAATAAATCTGCTTTAGTTCAAAATTTTCAAAATAGACTTTTAAAATAATAATAATAAAATAAAAAGTCCAGTTTGGATGAAGTAACAAATAAAATAAAAACTAGTTATATCATATGATAATAATTAATTAATACACCATTAAATTAAATCATAATCAATATATTATTTATCTTATTTATGAATTACAAATAATATTGAAATTAAATTCCCTTTTTGGAAAATATTGCTGACTTGTTTAAAAACAATAAATAATTAATATTGTCTCTGAAATATATCAATATCGCAGATCTTTAATATTATTCATATTAGAAATCAACTTTAAATCAACTTTTTTCATAATCAGAATTTCAAATAAAAAAAATAGAATTGGAGAATGAAGAAAATGCAATTTCTGATTTTAATTGTTCAAAATCTGATAATTTTATAATAATTTCTAGAACTATTGAATAAATCAGGCTTATTAATTAAGCCTAGAAAATATCGAGACAAATAAGATGCAGAAAATTAGAAATGATATTAAATTTATAATCTAAATTTTAAAAGAATAAATGACAACTTCAGCATTTAATCTGGAAAAACAAATGAATAGAAGTAAAGGATTATAAAAAGAAGAAGGAATAAAAATGATAAATTAGATTAAATTATAAATGAGGTTAATAGAGATTTACTAGAAATTTAAATAGAGTGAGAAGAGATTATAAATTAAGCAAATCCTATATTTATAAGATAAGGAACAATACAATTAGGATCAGGTAGATGTAACGTTGGTAAAATTAAATTAGAATTGCTTTAATTTTTAAAAGGGATTGATATAATTATGATTATTTATGGAATTGGATGGTTGTATATAATATAATTCTATAGAAAGATACTAATTAAATAATAAATTTATACATATTTATAAGAAAGTCCTTTTTATATCACTAAAATTCAATTGTTTAAATTATATAAATTGAAATATGTATATAAAAGATTCAAGAATATTACTAAATAAAAATTAAAATAATAAATCAGTCCATAATTTAATAAATAATATATATAAAACAAAATGCTTAGATTCTATATTCCTACACTTAATCTAAGAATTAATATATTAAGTTATTTAGGAACTCTTTGATAAAAATGATAATTATAAATACGTCATAATTAGCAACAACTATTATAGATTAATACAATAAAAGGAAAATATCGATCAGATTTAAGATGTATCGGATTCCTAATATGTAAAATGGTGTTATTATTTTATCTGTTACATTAGGAAGAAAAATATTTATAATATCAAGTTTTAACAAGAATACTAATGTTTATTAATTATGAATTTCCACTTTTTCAAAGAAAGTAATTTAAATTTATGTAAGACTTAATGGGAATGGAGGTATTTTCAATTAGAACTTCAACTTATTTCTACTAATTATAATTAATAATTGATTAATCTGCTTAATTCATAAATAATTGATAAACAATCCCTAACTTTTTATATTAATTTATGATGAAGCAATTAATTTGGTAAAAGTACAGGCTTAGGTAGCTATATTAGAGAGGGTGAAACTGTGAAAATTTGCTAAAAATTATATATAAATGAATTATTATTATGATTATTTAAATATCAATTTCCATTTTCATCAGCTAATCTTGGAGTTGGATTAACTTATTCAATTTCAAGTTAAAGTGGGTTATCTAAAATGGTGGTTGATACTTCTGATGATTGAGCTGGGATAAGATCACTAAGTTATTAGATCAAATTTGCTCTAATTTGATTTTTAACTTCTACATCCTACTCTATTCTCCATTATTCAAGAATTTCGAATCCAATCTAGTGAAGAGTTTCGAAAACCTATCTAGCGAACTCATCCTCTGGTTATGGAGGAGGAGGAGGAGGTGGATGAGGATGTGAGTGATGCTATCTTTAGACTACATTAATTGGCTCAGCAGGTCCAGAAGCAACTTCTGTGGGAATTAGAACTTCAGCAACAGGTAACAAGTTTTCTAAATTTCCAATTAAAACAGCTCTGATCTCATTTTTAAGTGATGGGTCTTCAGTGGGGTTCCATTCATCTAAAATCACTTATCCAGTTTTTCTTAAATTCTAGAATACTTGTCTTGAGAATTCATCTTAAGGTCTATGAGGTCTTGTACAATTTTTATTATTGTTTTATTGGTCTCTATTATGGAACCTACCTCCTCTTGGTCCTTCTATAGGTCCTTCTCTACCTTGTCTTGGTTCTCCTCTAGGTCCTCCTCTTGGTCCTCCTCTTGGTCCTTCTCTAGGTCCTCCTCTTGGTCCTCTTTTAGGTCCTCCTCTAGGTCCTCTTCTTTCAAATTTGTGTCCTCTTTCATTTCTTCTATGTTCAAATTCCTAAGACTCAGATTCGCTATCTGAGCTGCTATCACTAGATGAACTACTAGATGAACTACTAGATGAGCTACTAGATGAGCTACTAGATTCACTATCATAAACTATGTAAGGAGTATATGAATCTTCACTGTCATATAGAGTATATTTATCATCACTATCGTAAAGTGTATATTTATCTTCACTGTCATTATGATTATATATATCGTCATTTTCGTCACTGTTGTGATTGTCGTAAAGGGTATAATTATCGCCACTATCGTAAAGTGTGTATCCATCTTCACTAGCATAAGCAATATATTCTTCTTCACCCAAATTTGAATAGGTTCCTTATCTTTCTGAGTACTGATCTCTGTGATGACCATGTTCCTTTCGGCCTGATCCTCTTAGACTTGCAGTAACTATTGTTACTAATAAAACTGTTATAAGAATATTTTTCATTAAATATATTAAATGATCTCATCAACTTTTTCGATTAAAAGGCCATATTATTCCATATTGTTGAACTTTTATATAGAATACTTACCTAAATTCAATATATTGTTTAACTACTAAATGAACGTTAAAAAATGTTGATCAAATATGTTCAATGAAACTTTTAGTTAAATAACACTGTTTTCAGTATTATTTTCAAGAATTTAAAATACTATCAAGGCAATTTAGATAAATAAAGGTAAAATGGATTTTGAAATATGAAGGTTGAAAGAAAGTTAATGCAGATGCACTAGCAGTATTATAATGAGATTTTTATTTAGACAACAAATATATGGATACAATAAATACATGCATACAACAAATTCATTTCAATAATTTTGGTAAGATAACTTCTGATTTTCCCTTTATTTGATAAGTATTTCCAACTTCAATTATAGGCTCTGGGTTGATTTCAATTATAGTTGCCTTTTTACTAATAAACTAGCAAACAGTCGATTTAGCACATCCAGTTTCAAGCATTGTGCCAACTACAATGATGGTGTCATAGTTTTAATATTTATCCTATAACTCCTGAAATCTACAATTTTCGTTAGTATAGGATTCATCGAAGAATAAAATGTGAGGTCTTGCATCCTCCCCACATTTTGGACATTTAGGTTTTAAATTCTTAGTGAGATCTGGCATTTCATAGAGAGTGGCTAACTCATCCTATTCTAAGGTGCATTCTTTGAAGCATCTCATATATTTGATATTACCATGGATTTCATAGATTGATTCATAATGACCATTTTTAATTTATTTTTGTGGTAAAATAGAAGTGAGCATGTTGTCGATGTTTTATGACACAATTAAAGTATTTGGATTCTTCTTTTTATAATTAGCAATTGCTGTATGTCCAGCATTCGGTTTTTTATTAATTAGCATCTTTTAAAAGTCCCTATGCCATTCCCAACATAAATCTGGGTTGCTTGTTAAAAAATCTTTTGTCAATACTTTTTGACATTAGTATGTATCTGTTCCTTTAGTCCAATACCCATCTTTGCCTCTAAATGTGGGAATGCCACTTGCATGACTTAAACCTGCTCCACATAATATTAACACATTCTTAGTCAACAATTTTTATGCTTACTCAACAGTCACTTCTTTAGCAGTTTTAGGATTTTATTCATCTGCTTTAATACTATTTGCACCCATTGATTTTCCGATCTTGTCTAATAGTTTATCCATAGCATCACTGAACTATTTCTTAAAATTATCTATGTTTTCAACTGTCTATCGAGCTTGTGCTTTAGCATCATCTAAATTTTTGAAAGTAACCTCTAAGCTTTATAAAGTTTGCCTTGACCTTTCCTAAGTTTCTTTTATTTCTTTTTATATTCTTTCATACTACTCCATTTCAATTGCTCTTTTTCTTTCATATTCTTCCCAATCAAATTTTTAGTATTATTTTTATTCTTGATTGTCCATGTTTTTTAAATTTAATAATTCTTACTTCACAATAATATAATTTTTAAGTTAAAAGCTACAAGCAGAAATGAACAGTATCTGATGAATACCATAATTGATTAAATAATCACACTAATGAGGGAACATCAAATAAGATTTTAGTTTATGGATCCTTTTATTAGTATAAAACTTACAATATCTCTTTGTAGCCTTAATTTTCAATTAAAGTTGTAAAAATAATTTAATGAATTATCTATATAAATATATTGATGGGTTTTTTTAGATTAATTACTGATTGAGCTTATGTCTCAATTAATTTGACTTAATCGTTCTTTCTGAATGATTAAAATATCAATTTCTCGGTGTTTTTTGAAAATTTTGATTAGGGGAGATCTAAGAACATTTTCATTATTTCATTTTTAATGTAAAATTTTGATCGCTGAATATATTGTAATACGAGTTTCTAAAGTAATTTAACAATTCAAAATACACATGCATTAATTTTACTTTAATGCTCTTAGTATTTTCTTCAGTCTTGCTTAATGAATTATTTACTTGCAATGATTATTCTTTGGAAACCAAAATGATAATTTAATTAGATGCTTTAATTTTTTAGTGAATCGTTTCTTCAGTATTAGAAACAAATTATTTATAATTTTAATTATCAACCAAATGGCTATTGAATCCTATGATTTTTTAGTGACTGAAATACGAGTCTCTTTAGATGTACAGTATTTGAGTTATCTTAGAAAGGAGATGAAATTAAAAAACTTATCCTTGAAGAGAATTTGTCAGAGATTAAGAGAGCTTAAATTATATTAACCAAAGGGCAACAAAGATAGAAATTGGCTGTATGATATTCTAAAAATAGATAGATTTACTCCAATTTGGGCAGACTGTTGAAAGAGGGTTTCAATTAATTATATAATGTGGTTCAAGCAGATCTTATGGAATAAAGCGAAGAACTTATCGTAGCCGCTGGGATTTCCCTCAAGAATATAAAATGCTATAGCAAAGAACTGATGCCTCTGGTCCTTCATTTTATTTAATTATACAATATGAAATATGCAGATTCGTGGATACCAACCTTTGGAAATCTTATTCATTAATTCAATTATAAAGACTATTAAGATCATATTGAGAAAATAATCATCGAAATGTCGACTCCTCGACAACCCGAAGTCGGTAGATTGATTGGAGCTATGTTGATAATTTAAGTAGCTAACTTATTAGGGGATAAGATTCAAGGACCCATATTGGATAGAGTTCGATAACTATGCAACGATAATGACAGCGAGGTCAGAGCTATAATAGCTGGAGATGTCTTTTCTTGTCTGATTGAAAGGTTGAGTCCTTGTCTTATTCATTAATATTTGCAAGACAAGTTCCTCCCACTCATATATGACAATTGTCCATAAGTAAAAAAATAGATGATTCAAACCTTATTTGTACATTATCAGAAACTTAATGCGATTGAGTGTGTTGTAATATTTTCTATCTGATTTAAGTTTAATGCTACTCAGATGTTCATTGATTGCTTATCCACTTAAAATGAGGATGTTCTTTCTACATCTCTGGCATATTGTGGTGTTGCCTTCCTTGCAATAAAGGACTAAGTCAATTTAGAATTTAAATAAAATTTGATTAATTTATTTGTGAAATTCGGATAGCATCAGAGTCAAATCATCAGATACTATTATTTGTACAATTTACCAGGGTTTCTCGCTTTAATTAAAGACGTCCAATTGAACTGCTAATTAATCTAGCCTTTTTGTATCATCGTCGACGAAGATGAGGAGGAGAATAGGATTTTTGCTTGTTCCATCCTGCACGAATTGATCAAACCCTTTGATGTAAACAAAATTTATAATTAAGTATAGCTTCATTTCAACTTAAATATTTTTTGGTATAACAAACGTTGTGGGCTCTGAAAATTTGAAGTTGATTCTGCAAATTCAATTCGCCAAAATTATTGAGACCTTATTAAATGAGGGAATTCTTGCATCCTTAGATAAAATTGTAACATATCCAATTTATATACAAGCAAAAATAATTTAAAGCCATTTTTTAAGATTTTGCAAAACTATTCGAAAAGTGTCACCACAATTATATAAACAATGAAAGATTTCTAACTTAAGTCAAACATTTTATGAGATTTGTTAAGCCAAGGTAATTTGTTAAATACTATTTGCCAATTCTGTACCAATAATAAACATGCATTCAAAATGAAAGCTTAGCTATGGAGATTTTAGCCCATTTTTTTTACACCTGTCAAGATTATGAGATCCAACAGAACATCAAAGATACTATGAATTAATAATTTTACAAGGGAAATTCTAATAAAAAAATCAAATATTTGTGGTTCATCAATGCATTACCAAAATACATAAGCAAAAAGTAGTTTAATTATTTAAATGTAAGTATAATAACCCCTATTTAAGTTTAATATATTTGTCAACCTATATGCAGATAAAATAGTAGATGTTGTAATAAATTTAATTAAAATATTGCCACATGTCGCCCATTATTTAATCGATCAAAGTCAATACAAATTGTTGAAAACTTTAAAGGGGCAAACCATTTCGAAATTAGTCGATGAAATGATCGTTGTAATAGAGTCAAACCAAATACATATAGATGAAGTTAAAGAAAAAAGATTGCAGGAGAAAGAGGATAAGGTTCAATAAGATTATTTAAATTCTCTTAAAGCTAATAAATAATGTGATTCTTCTCAGAGCATTGATAGCAATTCTAAATACAAGAAAAGGCCAGCCCCAAAATTGGCATCATAAACTGCTAAGAAACAGTAAAGTACTTCGTAAATGAGGTATGTCTATATGTATATACTAAAATAGAATTGGAGTTAAGGACAATACGTCATAACCTTCAAGTAGGAGTCAAGATAGAAGCACTAATTAAGTAGTAGCAAGACATTAGATCGAAATATAGAAGTTTAAAAGCAGACCAAGTGGATTTAATAAATTTTGAAGGATAGCATAAATTTTATTTAAAATATATTTATTTATAATTACATTTGGCAATTATAGAAATGAGTCGATAAATTTATGTAGGAAGATTGGGATCTAAAATAAGGCGGGAAGATTTGTAACAGGAGTTCGAGAAGTATGGGAAGATAAAGGATATTGATCTACGAAGCACACATGCCTTCATTGAATTTGAAGCTTCAGATGAGGCTAAGTAGGCAATATCATAAGTGGACGGGCGAAGGATAGGTGGTGATCGTGTCACTGTTAAACAAAGAGGTAGGATGACATTTGATCGTG
This sequence comes from Paramecium tetraurelia, assembly GCF_000165425.1. Classification (NCBI taxonomy): domain Eukaryota; phylum Ciliophora; class Oligohymenophorea; order Peniculida; family Parameciidae; genus Paramecium; species Paramecium tetraurelia. Next base: position 147,420 of record NW_001799177.1, on the reverse strand, counting down.
TGATGATAAGATGATCGACCTTCAGGTGTAAGAGGACCAACAACCAGAGATGTGTGTTTCAATTGTGGACGCAAAGGCCATTGGGCAAATGAATGCAAGGAAGGTTTCAGCTATCATCTTATATCAAGGCGATTTGCGAGAAACATGCTACAGGTGTTACAAGAAAGGCCATATCAAAAAGGAATGTCCCGTGTCAAGAACTCCTAGTGATGCTAAAAGGTAATGTATGTTACAAAAGAATTAAGATAAAGAAGAGATAGAAAAAGAAGAAGATCATCCTCTTCATCTAAATCTTCTTCTTCTTCATCAAAATCTAGAAGAAGAAGTAGAAATTTCAAAAAAAACAGATAAAATAGAAGATAATCCAGGAAATCATCAAGTGAAAGTAGAAAGTCAAACTCATCATAAACATCTAGAAGTTCAAGGTAATTAATAACCCCGATATCATAGTAAAAATTCATGATAAAATGCATCAATTATATAAAATTATATATATATGTTAAAAAATATTCTGCAATTATTAATATATTATTGGATAAATATAAAATAAGGATGTTTGGAATGCATTTCTATATTTATTATAGGATAAATTATTCAATATTTTACAAAATTACTTTAGATTATTCCAAAGATCCTCTAAATTTATTAATTTTACATCTATAATTATTATCATCAAAACTAGGATCCAATTTTGAGTATTATTACCATTTTATCATTAGAATAACTGATTCTGACTTCATATATGTTTTTAATTAAGTGTCTCCTCTATGAAGTATATTTTATAAACTTTTATTTGAAAAGGTTTATTATGATTGACAGATAAATTCAGTCTTTAAGGAGACTTGATTATTGATCGTAGATGCTTAAAATACTTAGAATGATCCTTTGATACTTAGATAGATGTTGTAATTTGATTTGATAAAATTTTAATTTCGATATACATGTATAAGCTTTTTAGGAAAATTTTAACTGGATTGTTTAAGCTCTTATCAATTATTAGATGTCTGAGATCAACTATAGTTCAGTACGTTGCATTCAATCCCCCAGAAGTAGGTTATTTGATAAGAAACAGAAATGAAGTGATTAAGACACTTACTCTGTCTCCTTTGCATGAAGAAAGATCTAGGACTTTAGATGAACCACATTCCCCTTTAATTCAAGCAAAATAGCCAACAAGACAGTCATATCAATTAACTAAGGAACACCTTTCTATAATTTCTCCAAAAATAAAATACTATAACACTCTGTAAAGTGTAGAATATAAGTAACAACTAAGAAACCCAAAGAATTAATAGTATGAACAATATAATACCTAAGTTAATATCCCTCACAAGAGTTTAATTTTATAAGCAATGAATTGAAAGCTATGGAGATTGATAATAATCCTGGATTGCCTATATCTAGCTATGTGTTGGAGTCCTAGTCTGGCAACTTGATTGCATCTATTTATATTGAATTTTCAGACAGTGAATAGATTATTCTCTATAGTCATGGCAATTCTACGGATATCGGTTTGATGTTCGATACATATGTTGATATCGTCATGGAGTGTAAAATCAACCTATTCTCCTACGATTATTCAGGCTATGGATAAAGCACTGGCTACCCCACTGATATAAACTTACTCTATGACATTGAATCCGCATACATCTTTCTAATTGATCAATTGCAATTCGAACCAAGAAATATCATCATCTATGGCTACAGTATTGGATCTGGACCAAGCACTAACTTGGCCTCCAGACATGAGGTGGGAGGCTTGATCATTCATTCTGGTTTGTCAAGTGGATTGAGAGTCATTGACCCTACCATTGATCACACATCATATAATGATATATTTCCTAATCTTGATTACATAGTTGATGTGTCAGCCCCAGTTTACTTACTTCATGGAGGAGCTGATTCTATGATTAATGTTGTTCATGCTGAATAATTGGCTTAAAAGGCAAAACATTTATTCTCTGTTTGGCTAGTTGAACATGGAGGTCATGGAGACATTGAATCCTAATGGAAGGAATTGTATTTCAAGAGATTATAGAGATTCACTCGCAATGTATATTTAACGTTATTTTAGATTGTTAAACTGCATATGTTATGAATATCACATTAAATATTAAGCAAAAGAACTACTCAGCTATATTTATGTATGAATAGTAACTTTAGATTAAAAGAATCCCTCTATTTATAGTCTATTAGAAATAGTGAAATTAAATTAATGATATTCAAAAATGAAACAATAGTTTAATATATATTATCATTATTATATATATTCTAAAATAAGAAATTGGTTTAAAAAATTAACTAGTATCAAAACATAAACAGAATCTGAATATTTCTTCGAATAAAATCTCATAACGTCATCATCTCTTATTATACATATTTCTGTATTGTAGGTTTATTTTGAAGTGTTATTTTTTATCCTAACTTTTAGGAGGATACTTACTAATTATTGAGAAATCATATTATAAATTATAATCAGTGAAGAAATTCAATTTAAAATGTCCAACATATAAATCAAATATATTATGCTGAATTTTTGGACTAAAAGTAGAGGGCAAGATTATTCAATAGATTTTGCTAATGAAATTTAAATTAATAGTCATAATCAATTCAAATTCTAACCCATTCAAGTATTTACTAATCCAATAAATAAATACTTGAATTAATAAATGAATACATAATCTAATATAAGATATGGAGATGACATTGTTGTGATTATATAACACGACAAAACTAGAAATTCTTAAATAAATTTGGACAAATAGCCTAAAAGAATTCGCTATGGATAAACAAAAGAAATCTGGAATAATGAGTCATACAGTAATTAAATGAAATGAATTCTACCAATACCCTTTAGTAAAGAATTACAAATTTCTGGGAATAATATTTGATCATCGCGGGAAAAGTCTCACCACAAATAACCAAACTAAAACAAGTGGTAAATAACCTGACATAAAAGCTGCTATGGATTTCAAAAAGATTCAGCTGGTAATTTCGAATGTAGCTATGGTAAACATATATTTTACCCCATTTCCTCTACATCATTCCGTCCATTCGACTTAAAAAAGTTAGAATGTAAGGACATAAATTGGATAATTATATAATGCAACCTTTAAACTGCTTTGCAAATTCCTAAAAATTTACCAACATAAGTGCTACATTACTTAATACCAAATATCGAAACTATCGCAGCACTATCCTTAAAAAAAGCAGAGTAATAGATGATAATAATAGATATTGATATCACAGAAAATATCAATAGAAACAAATTTGTTTCTACCCCTATTAATTCATTTGCTGCAAGATCTTCCCACTATTATTTAAATTATATAATTAAACCTGTACAGAGCACCCATAACCATCATTTTACAAAGATGTGCTAAAATATCTTACTAAATTTGTTAATCTTGAGAGGCTGATCAATACGTACTAAGATGAGAAGACAAACAAAAAATGAATAAGAAGAGAGTTATTTAACTCTATTTAATGGGCCAGTGAAACCAACTGAATTTATAGGATTATATGGGTGTTAATTTTAATAATAATAATATAAGAAAGTTCATCTGAAAATAAATTGAAATATCTAATTGAGTAGCGGTTTTAATCCCAATCAGTTCAAAAATACAATAATTTCAACTAATTTTATAAATTTCTCACTAAAACAAAAATTTAAATTGTTTATAAGAGTCTAAAATTGTGAAAATGTTATTAGATATGATGCAGAAACTGATAAAATGCATTGAACTATTGGTTGAAGATTTTCTATCCAAAATGATAACATATTCGGCAGAAAAATTTTGGTTTATATTATTATACACTATGAATGGGAATAGAATTAGTTAATGAAAGACTTAAAACTGTTAGTAGAATAATTTCTGCTCATCGATTTTTACATGTTATGTAAAAAATAATCTCTTTGTTCTCAAGAATTATCAAGATAAATATCAAGAGGTTATATTTAACAATAATCCAAAAAGAAACCAATTCAAAAAGTTATTCAAAAATATTCAGAATCAGTTCATAAGTAAAAGCAATAAAATGTATTAAATTTAAGATATATTTAAAGAATAGATTAATAATTTTAAAGTAACCATCCTTTTTCTATAGATAAAGAAAAAATCAATTAAAATATTCTTCTACTTATTGGTTGGTTGAATTTGTGCATGGTGCTAGCTCATCACAAATGATCATCTCCCTAAACTAACTCAGTTTCACCAACAAGATTTAAGTTGGCTTAAGCAACTAATCTATTAGAACCAAACGAAGAAACAAACATTATCCAGATCTTAGAAGAATCATTCAAAATATCCAACAATCTGAAAATAAGATAATAAAAAGCACTTATAAGTTAGGATTCTTTACAGGTTGTTTAATACGGCTATTTTTACCCAATTTGATTTATTATTTATTTGAAAAACTCAATAAAATGCATAAAGCACAGAAGAAAAATACTTCAAATCTGATTCTATTCAAAAAGTGTTCCGCCAAAGAACTCATAAATATTAAATATAATGACAAAGAAATAACGGAACTTAAAATAGAGCAGTTTATCAAACCGTCTAAAATCTGAAAATAATATTCTGCCGATATTATCATATCGGGATCTTGTTTTAAACCTAAAATAGTCAAACAAAAATATAAATTGAGTCGAATGTTAAAGAAAAAATTAATTAGTCAATGAGGCTTTTCAATATTAAAAACATTAATTCTTATAGTAAAGATAGTTTTGAAGAAGAAATTCATTTTATCTATTGAGGAAATGAAAAACTTGTTCAAATGTCCTTAATGATATTGAGGACTATTCATTATGCATGAGAAAAACACTCAGAGGTCAAGTACCTCAAAATAGTTCACATACTATTCATAGTTAATGTAATTAATGAGTGAACTCCACAGAGTTTAAGCATATGGCAATTCCTTAATTTCTCAGCAGTATAAATCTAAAGGGTCACCATTTTAAAAGTTTGTTTATTTTTTTTAATCTAAGCATTTTTCTTTATTGAAATTCAAAAAAATAATCAACTCTCTAATAATGACTGACTATATCGGATAAATTATTTACAAACTTTGATATAAATTTTAAAAATGTTTTATAATATTATGTGATCTCATCAAACTTAATTAAATATAATTTTTCTAAATGCTTTTTACTATATTTATCATCTTAAAGGTATCCTTATGTGATTGGAGATTGATTTATAGCAATTTTTACTCTGAAAGCATTAGTACAGCAAATGATTGGGATTTTAAATAAAATTGCTCAGTTAATTAAATACAAGGATCATCAATAAAATAATGTGGCACTAACCCTTTAGATTTTTTAAGGTTAAAGGATGATAGAACAAAATTAGAAAAACAATTTTACTATCCTCATTACTAAATTAGACTATTAACGGATGTTATTTATTTTAGATCTCTTCCAGGAACTAATTCCTAATTTAATATATTTTTAGTAGACAGTTTTAGTTCTTCTTCCATATTTTAAAGACAGTACTAACAGAATGATTTATAAAAATATGAAAATGTTTGTTAGTACACTTGTGGAGGTGGTGGCGGGGGTGGTGGATGTAGTAATGTAGATGATAAAAGAGTAGAAATTAAAACAGTAGCTTTAGACTCAATAAATCATCATACACCTACCTTCAACATATCATATTGTTATATGTATTAGGATTCTGACATGAGAATTGGATTAAGAAATATCTTGCTATATGTGAAACCATGTCATTTTTCATGTTTGTCCTGTTCTGGAAGTACAAGTTTAGATTGCTTAACTTGCTATTAAGGAACACTTTAAGGAGGATTATGTCTTTGTGATGAAGCCAACTCATATGTATCGCTACTAACGGGATGTACTCAAGAATGCAATCGAGATTATTATTTAGCAGATACTTCGAAATACTGTTAATTTGATCCAAGTATATTTTAATTAATAACTTAGGAATAAAATCAAAAGTAAGTTATTTTACATCGAATTCACTATCAAATGGAAACCTATTGCCTTAAGACCCATGGACATTTATACCTGATCCATTCTACCCAAGAAATTAATAAATGTTATTATCCTGTGGCGGAACAGATCTCATAGGAAAATTCTACAATTATGAAGGAATTTAGATATAACTAGCTTAAAATAAAGCATTGAAGTTTATTAGAATAAGAGCATCTTTTTACTTTAACGGTTGGCAACCAGATTCCTAACTAATTATTACAGCAGATTCTTATTCAAGAGCTACTATTCTAAAAACAGCCACCAATTATACTTACACTTAATCAAGTTTATCGTATTTTAGCAGCCTGAGTTGTTCTGGACTCAATTATGATTTAGTAAGAATAGAGACAGTTCTAAAAACCTATACTTATAATCCAGTTATAAAATTTCAAGCAATAACAGGGTTAACATCTGAAACTTGGGCTTTCAGAAATGTTACTATCGATTATGGATTGTGTTAAAGTAACTGTACAAGTTGTGAAACTTATTCACGATGCCTGATATGTGATTCTGGTTATTAATTATACAGAGGGACATGTGTAAGCAGTTGTCCAATATACTCAATTTTGTTAACGAATGGAACTTGTTAAGATTATGAAGATTTAATTGAAAGTACAGATAATTCATATTTTAAGATAGTCGATATTTAGTTAAAGCATTTTATGATATGAATACAACACTGGAGAATCTAGGGGATATTGTGGATAATTTTACAGATTTGAGCAATGCTATTTAAACTTCATTTACTGGTTAATTATATTCTTTCGTTCCATAAAAATCAGTATTAGGAGGTGTGTTAGTTTGGAAATCAGGAAAGTTTAAAAAATCGTTTTATTCGCTTCGTCCTCACTATTAAGTGAGTTATAGGCTAAATTTCACCTTTGGAGATGAAAATACAGGTTGGTTTAAATACAAATTTCATTCTTTCTAATCAGCCTCAATTACAAATCCAAATACTGGCGCATACAATTCAGTTGGAGGTAATAAGAAGGAGACTACAAAGTATTATGAAATCATTTAACAATCTCATACAGGTAGTTAGTTAGACATAGAATTATCAGCAGATACAAATCAAGCAAATTTACAAGATGCCTTCATGTATGTTTCAGAATACTTTGTGGTTGTTCACTATGTATCAAATCAAAATATTATTAGTGTGCTCCTTTTTGTAGTGGTCTTTGTCATGGACCATTAATCGGAGATTGCGATTCTGTATACACTGGATTTAATACTACAAATTATTGTGCTTCAAATGAATATTTGAATTTTGACACAAGCACTTAAGTCTATTCTTGTTTAACTTGCTCCTTATTAGGATGTAATGAATGCTAAAGTTCAACAGTATGTACTCGATGCGAATTCACTAGCACTAACCAATTTTACTTGGCCTAAGGCTAATGCTAATGTTATCCTTCAGCTTTTTTGTCAGGTACATAATGCATTTGTAAAAATAATTATTTATTAATAAGAATGTGATAGTTATTGCGAAAGTTGTTTTGGTTCTAATAGTAACGAGTGTTATAGTTGTGTCACTGACTTTCATAGATCAATATTTGAATTTGAATGCAATTGCATAGATGGGTATTATGATGATGGATATAATCTCTAATGTTTGCCAATATGTGGTGATTAATTAGTGGTAGATGGCGAAGATTGTGATGATGGTAATGATAATCCTTTCGATGGTTGCAATTAATGTTAGTTATCATGCTAAGAAGAATGCTCCTATTGTTAAAGAGGTAAATGTTATGAGTGTAAAGACAACTACATTTTGATAGAACCTATTTATTACTGTATAAATAATTGTGGAGATTAAATTATTGTTGGAATTGAAGCATGTGATGATGGAAATATATATCCAAATGACGGTTGTTATGAATGTTAATTTCAGTGTTATGAGCACTGCACAAATTGTTATTTTGGAATCTGTTTGGAATGTGATTAAGAGAATGGATGGTATTTGACTGGAAGTAATTGTGAATCAGTTTGTGGAGACAATATCATTGTTTATGGATAAGAAGAATGCGATGATGGTAATTTTAATCCCTTTGATTTATGTGATTCCTGTGTTTTAAGTTGTGCAGAATTTTGTGATCTCTGCACTGATGGTAAATGTTAGAAATGTAAGAGTGGATTCTAATATATTGCTAAAACTTAATAATGCATTCCTATTTGTGGAGATTTCAAAGTTGTTGGATACGAAAATTGTGATGATAACAACTTTGTACTATTTGATGGATGTTATCAATGCTAATTTAAATGTTAGGATTCCTGTACAAATTGTTTGAATGGTTAATGTTATGAGTGCAACACTTAAGGGTGGATATTGAATCTATCAACCTTAACTTGCGAGTCAGTTCTTGATGATAATATTATTTCTGATGAACAATGTGACGATGGTAATATTACACCCATGGATGGATGCTTTTAATAGTAATATGAATGCTAAGATTCATGCATTTAATGCTATCTAGGATATTGTTTAGCATGTTAATCAAATTGGCAATTAGATATGTTATCTCATTTGTGCTTTCCTATTTGTGGAGATGGAATGACAGTTGGCGACGAAGTTTGTGAAGACTCTAATTCTTCCATTTATGATGGATGTTATTAATGTTAAATTTAATGTGATTAAAACTGTTAGATTTGTGATTTCTCTGTTTGCTAAGTTTGTTAATTAGGATTTGCATTAGTTAATAATCGTTGTATAGAAGTATGTGGTGATGGAATTGTAGTAGAATAAGAGGAATGTGACGATCAAATTAATGATTTAGATTAAATATGTAATCAATGCAAATATACATGTAATGTTGGTTGCAAAGTATGTGTGTCGGGTAGTTGTGAATTGTGTGAAGATGGATATTTACTATAAGACTTCTAATGCTAATCTATATGTGGAGACAGAATAATTAGTGGATCTGAATAGTGTGATGATGGCAATTCAGATCCTTTTGATGGTTGTGATTAATGTTAATTGTTATGTCAATAAGAATGTTTGGATTGTTAATTTGGCAAATGTTATGATTGCTAAGTAGAATATTTAGTTGATAATTATTAATGCGTTGATTTGTGTGGCAATGAAGAAATTTCTAAGAATGAATAATGTGACGATGGAAACTTAGAACCATATGATGGATGCTATAATTGCTTATTTTCATGTGACTAAAATTGTTAAGTTTGTTAATCAGGATACTGTCTCCAATGTAAAAATGTTCAATGGCAAATAAATCCTATTGATTTTACATGCCAACCATTTTGTGGAGATACATTTGTTGTTGGTTCAGAATAGTGTGATGATGGGAATGATGTTAGATATGATGGGTGTTATGAATGTTTTTTTGAATGTTAAGATTCTTGTATTAGTTGTGTTGAAGGGGAATGTTAGGAATGTGATGTTGGATGGGATTTAATAAACAAATTATGTACTCCATTATGTGGAGATCTTCTGATTGTTGGAAATGAGTAATGTGAAGATGGCAATGATATATAATATGATGGGTGTTATGAATGTTAATATCAGTGTTAAGATGAGTGCACATTGTGTAACAAAGGAGTTTGCTAAGCTTGCGATACATTGGGATGGACTTTGATTCATAACTAGTGCTTTCCACTATGTGGAGATGGAATAGTTATATCTCCTATTGAGTAATGTGATGATGGGAATTAGTAATAATTCGATGGTTGCTATGATTGCAATTATTAATGTTAGGAAATTTGTGGTGAGTGTATAGATGGAAAATGTTATAAATGCAATGAATTAGGATGGTTAGTAGAGAAATTCATTTGTGTTCCTTATTGTGGAGATGGATTGGTAGTTGGAAATGAACAATGTGACGATGGAGCATTGGTTTCAAATTCTTGCATTAATTGTAAACTATATTGCGATTCATATTGTATTGATTGTAATAATGGCATATGTAATTCGTGTGATGTTGGAAGATATCTTGATAATAATTTATGTTTACCTTTATGCGGAGATGGCTTGTATGTACATGAAGGTTGTGATGATGGAAACCTTGAAAATGGAGATGGATGTTCTGATACTTGCATGGTTGAAAAAGATTGGGTTTGCATCAATACAATATTTATGATTAGTACTTGTTTTTATTCGGTTTCTCCATAAATGAAACTAGAATTATTAACTCAAAATCCAGAGAATGTTGAAAAAGTCTTAATTACTTTCAATTAGCCTATGGTCCTTAAATACAATGAGAGTTTTGACGCAAATCATTATTTTTAGGGGAATGTCTCAAATTTAGTATTTGAATAATACTTAATTGAATTTAATTTCACAGTTTAACCAGAATATTAAACTGCATAAGCTATTTCAGTATAGGCTACTATCACATTTTATGAGAACATTGAAGATCCTATTTTAATTGTTATTCTCAACTAGACAGCCATCGTTTCAGAATACTAAACTATTGTGGTTGATAATGAAAAAGAACTTAAGTTAAAAACTCCTATTGTTATATCTTAGGGTTTGTTAGAATCATCACAAAGCGCTAAATCCTTTACAAATACTATAATATATTTTATGGTTGCTTTGTCAGCTCTGTGTATATTGACAGGCTCTTTTGAAATGTTTTGGAATCTGATGGATTTACTACAATATTTATCATACATCAAATATGTAAACATTCAATTTCCTGCTAATTTAAACATCTATTTTGAAGTGTTTAAATTGATATCTATATAGCCAATAATGGATGCCACTGGAATCAGTGCAATTTTTGGTTTATTAGATGGAAACGAAGATTAAGTAGTGCAAACATCTGAAAAATTCCTTGCAGATGATATAAATGGCTATTTTTATACAAATTTCTAAAGTTCTATCTTCTGTCTCATAGGCCTTTATCTTGGCTTCTTTATCGCAAAATTTATGACATCATTATTATATAGAATTGGTCCATATCATATATCCTTAACAGGCTATTATGTAGGAAAAGTCATCTATGTTTTGAGAAATCTACTAAGATAAAGCAAACAGGAGTTTTATTATAATGGAATACTTCGAATGGTTATGTCAAATTATTACGACATAAGCTTTTCTGTTTTTATTCAACTTGTTAACTTCAATACAACATCAGCAATATTAAGCATTAATTCCTATGCTGCTCTAATTGTTTTTTGTCTCTAGATGGCATTTTTCGCCTATATGTTAACTAAACAAATCTCCTTTTCCAAAGAAATGACAGTATCAAAAAAGGAGTAATATTCAGCACTTTTCGACGGAATTGCTGAATCATAGAATATTTGGGTAACACAATACAACACAATTCTACTACTAAAAAAATAAATTTTTATTTTTTTAATTGTTTACATGGAATATAATGGAACTTTATAAGCAATTATAATTGCATTTAGCTAAACAATATTTTTAATTTATGTATGCAAATTAAAACCTTTGAGTAACTTATATGAGTATTATAAAATATTGGTGGCTGATTCCTTCTTAGCCTTTAACACATTGCTCTTTTTAGCATATGCATACAGAATTTAGCTTAATCTGTCTATTGATGACTACTTATTAATAGGCTGGTTTCATATTGCAAGTTTTAGTTTTATCCTTGTGTTTTCCCTTTTATGCGACTTAAAAAATTAGGCTGCTCAGATCTATAAAAAAATAGTGGCTCTTCTAACAATTAAAGTACCTGTATAGAATCAAGGAGCCACAGTGATATTTTATTGAAGTAATTTATTTTATTCGCTTTTTATTTTAAATAAAAAAATATATTATGAGATAAATTAACTATGCATAATTAAACATAAGAAATCTTTTATTTTATTATAAATTGGTTAATTATATCTAACAAGAGAGATATAATACAAAAGTGCTAGCATTGTTAGATATTTATATTTATATATTTGGAAAATGATACTATTAATATCAAGATGTATCATTGGTCTCATCTTCTTCAATTATCTCACCTAATACAGTTAAATATATACCTTCCTCTTGTTGATACCCATCTCCATCTTCACCTTCTCCTTCCCCTTCCTCTTCCAATTAATTAGGATCAATTCCAAACAAGTGCAAGTTTTACTAGATAACTTAATATTAATGATACACTAAATATTTCTCTGAATTGGTTATTCTCATTAGCCAATTTTTCATTCTCTTCCATAATTACTTATTTTTCATCTAACATATGCTAGTACAATTATTTGAAATTGTCTATCAATTCCTCAAGTTTTTTGATTTCTAAATCCTTTTACTCTATTTATTGAATGATTTCCTCCTTGTCTCCATCCTCTCCATCATTTTAGTTGCCTTCACCTTTTTCTAATTGTTTTTGCAATTATTCAATAATCTAATCTTTCATATTGATATCATTTGACATTTCTTCCATTTTAGCCTAAATATCTTCTAGATTGTAATTCTAGAATTCCTAAGCAATCTCATCAATTTATTATTGCTTCTCATTAATGGTTTATTCCATTTCTTGACATTTATTTTTCATATTATTTTTTTTGTTAATCTAATTTCTTTTGAGTTTAGGTTTCAGCATTCTTCAATTGATCCTTCAACTTTTTAACATCCTCAGTCAACTACTGTGTTTTCTTCTTTTCTTCAGCTCCTTCCTTCTTTAAATCATTCAGTTTTTTCTCAAGGTCCTACTGAGATGCCTTGCTACAGAAATAGATACATAACATTTACATCTTCTTCTCAACCTCTCTATTAAGGGAATTTAATTAATCTTAAGCTTATTTAAGTTCTTTTTTAAGCTGTTAACTTGTATCTTGCTCTTCTTTTAATTGATTGTTTAAGGAACCTTTTTAATCCTAATAACATATTATTGGAATTGATTACAGAGTTTTTTTATGAACTATTGTATTGTTCCTCTTCCTTTTAATCATATCTTGGCTTGTTGTTTGATCTTGTGCCAGAGAAATTAATCTCCTTGGCAGCAGGTTATTGTAGTGGTTTTGCCACATTGGTAACTGGCTTCTAAGTAAATTAGGGTGGTTCTTATTTGGTTGTTGCTGTAAATTTAAATTGCCCCTAAGGTTATTATGACTGTTAAGGTTATTATTTTTTTTGAGCATTTTGAGTATTTTCAAATTTATTTCCCAAGTTTGTTTAGCCAGCTGATTGTGGAGCTTTTTAATACATTTCTACAATATTTCAAATTTGCACTTTTACCTTAATAAGGAATGATTTCTGTCTTATGTAGTTGACTAATAGGTCCTTATCTATTATGCACTTGTGAATCACAACTGTAACATAATCTGACAACCTGGCCAATTTTACACTATTGACATTTTATTGTTGCTGGTCTTTGATTACATTATAAACATTTAACAAAGAGGGAGCTCATCCAAATTTGAATTAATAAAATTTAATGATATTTTTAATACTCCAAACAGATTTGACAAAATATACTTAAAAAAGTTAACTAACCCAAAAATATAATATGATTTTCCATTTCAATAATTGACAATCTCAAAATAACATCAGAACTCAATCAATACCTAAGCATTCAATTTCATGAAACAAATGTGATCAATTAAAATTAATTTTTAAAATGGATAACCTTGAATCTCATAGCTACATTATTCAATAATGATGTAACTAGTTTTATTTAATATAAATTCATCAGCTAATTTGAAAAATATTTAAGACTTTCATGATAAAATCTAAAAATTTAAAATCAATGAAAATTTATTTATGAAATGTAATTGAAAACAATAAGTATGTATTTCTGTTAGAACATAAAGTATAAATTATCAAGTGCTTCAAATTATTTGATCATCTTTGAAATTTGCCTAAAAGGACTCTCCAGTAGGCTCTGTTATCTTTGCTTCTCCGTTTAATTTACCTTCCCACCATTCTCCTTCAATGGATCTACCTGTTGCTTAAATAAATTTTCCTAATCCATGTTTTTTATCATTCTTAAAATGTCCTAGGTTAATTCAATACTATACCTATGTATTTATCTCCATTCGGGTATCTCATTTCCCCTTTTCCGTTCATTAGATTATTTTTCCATTCTCCTCCATAGGTCCTACCATCACTCCATTTATATTCTCCAATACCCTCATAGCGATCTTCAACAAAGTTTCCTTTATATTAAGAATTATCTGAATATTTTACTAAGCCAGACCCATGCTTGCGTCCATTTTTAAACGATCCTTCATAGGTGGTTCCATTAGATTTCTTTTCGTAGCCTTGACCATTCTGAATATAAGACATACTTACTTATAAATCATCTTCCCATATTCCTGTATAAGTTAACTCTTTAGTAACTAAAGTACCTTCTCCGTGAGTTTACCCCAATCGCCATTCTCCTACATAGTATTCTCCATCAGCGTAGATAATTCTGCCGAATCCATCATGCTTATTATGACACCAATTGCCTTCATAAATAGAACCATCGGGATAGTATTGAGTTCCTGCTCCGTTTCGTTTTTATTTATACCATTGACCTTCAAAGATGATAATAGAATGAATGTCTCCATTCGGTTTGTAATTTACAATTTATATAGGTTGATAAACCTGATACTAGGGATCAAAAGTAAGTTTGATAGGGCCAAGTTATTGTCTAATAGATTCTGCTCTTTGATTATCTAATTTGGGAATGTCTTGTAATTTCATAGCGTCTGACGGTAAATGTTCATCTTCAACTTGATTATTGTTGTATTCATCGTTGTCAAGATCTTGACAGACTTCTTCCAATATGTATTTCGAATTTTGAAGCCCTTTGTCCATCGATTCTGGTGTGTAGATGTTTATTGGAATCTGATCAGGCATATAACCATTTTTTGGATTACAACATTATTGCCCCATTAGTTATAATAAAAATAAATGATAGATATATATATATTATAATTAATGTAAAAATTAAGGAACATTTATAAGAATTTTTACGAGAATGTTGTAAAAGGAGGTTAGAAGATTGATGCTCCTCCCAAATACAATTTTAAGGGATAGAAACAAGATTTCAAGGATTTCCAAAGAGGTCCCTAGTTGACAAGAGAACAACTAGCTTAAAAGTATTAGCAAATTAAATTTATAGTCAGAAGTTAGATGAGGAATTGAAACCACAATCAAGAGAATTAAGGATGAAAAATGCATTTTATTTTTGCATCTACATGGGATGGTTTGCAGGAGTGATATTATTTGTGATGTATAGACTCGGAAGTGATGAAATTGGAGACATGGAAAGATCAGCCAAAGAAAGGTAACTATGTATTTCATATTCAGAATTCGTTTACGTGAGAGCTTAAAGAAAGAAAACTAAAGATGATTTAAAATGGCATTCTTAATTTCACAATTTATTATATAAAATAATTATTATCAAATAGATAACTAATCTTTGTCATTAACCTCTATTTTTTGAGTGTTATTAGTTTCAAGTTTAATTCTCTTAATTTTATATTAACAAATTATCTATCAAAAAGTAATTTAGATCTTTTTTGGACATCTACATTGATGTCTTTTAGTCTAATCGTTTAGACTTGAGGGATTATAAATATCACTTCGAACATTGAGTACATAGTTGTTTATGAATAATAAATGAAATAACTTTAATTTAAAGGATATATATTTCAATCTGAAAATGATTACTAAAATGATAAAGTATTTATTGTGTTGGAAGGAATAAGCAATTCTTATATGTTTTAACATATTAATTGTGTTTAAATTAATATAATTTAGCGTAATATATGAACAATATCAGTGATATTGTGTATGAAAACGCATCATTCTAGATGGTTTGTCAAAGTAAGCATAGTCATTTAGATGTTACATACTTCTTGTATGTTATCGATGATTAGTTGATCTTGAGTCAAGTATTTCATGGATAATATTAGTAAAGGAACTTAATTCCTAATAACCGAAATATGTTCTTCAAATCAATCTTTAGTCAAAAATCTACTGGAACCAAGATAAGCAAAAAATAACACAAATGGGGTTTGAATATAGAGAGGAGGTCAAGTATTTCGAAGGAAACTGTGAGGAATTTAAATAGCTAAAGAAATTACTAAGAAATAAAGTAATGTATAAGGATGTGAGTGATTTCTATCTGCCCATGAAATAATTAGGGAGAGGAGGCTCTTCAAGAGTACTCTATTATTTATAATTCAAAGGTTTACTTGGTAATGGATAAATGTGACAAACAAGAATTTGCATCCAAAAATGTAGAGAAGAAATATCTAAAAGAAGATGGAGGCTTTGTAAAATATTGTGTTTATAGTCAAATTAGGAAGCGTTGTTTAATGAAATTAATTTGATGGCAGCACTTAATCATGAATATATCGTAAAATTGGAGGAGGTTTATGAAGGAGAGACTACATTTTATATCATTTTAGAATACTTAAAAGGTAGTTCCCTTCATGATTTGATTTCCAAAGGAATCATATAATTGGGTTGGGATGAAATTAAGTCTATCTTGTTTGTAATCAATTCAAGTAAATCCTTAGACAATCTTAACTGCAGTGGCTCAAATGCACTCTCTGAATATAATGCATAGAGATTTAAAGCCAGAAAATATCATGTTTAAGAAACCAAACGACATAAATGGATTGAGGATAGTAGATTTTGGATTAGCTACATGGCAAACTGCCGCCACATACCCTTTCCCTAAATGTGGTACTCCTGGATATGTAGCACCAGAAATAGCCAATCTCAAAGATCTAACATGTAAATATGATAAGATTTGTGATATGTTCAGTGTTGGCTGTATATTCTATAAACTGTACTATTATTCTAACCCTTAGAATTACATCCAAAGATTTGTTTCCAGGGAATGACTATCATGAAATTCTCAAGTTGAACAAGAAATGCATTATAAACTTAGATACTCTCAGTCTCTACTCAACTCCTTAATCAGCCATGGATTTAATATCTTAAATGCTTTAGGCTTTGCCTCAATAAAGAATTTCAGCATAATAGGCTTTGAATCATCCATTTTTTACAGGATCATTCATCGATAGAAAAATGAAATTCCAATAATCGAAAAAGCAACTCAACAATAATAGTAAACCTTGGTAAACATCAACCTTCAAAACTGAAAAATCTGATAGACTTTAATTACCAGAAATCAAATAAAAATCTAAATAAAAAGACGATGAAAATCCAGAAGATGATCCTTTGAGAGTTAGAGTTCCAACCTTAAATAGTCCCAGATTAGCATAACATGCAAAAAAAAAAAACTTGGCCCTAAATGAGAATTCACCAACTGAATTTCCTAAGAAAAGCGCATTTAAGAAATTTGCAACTTAGGATTTTGATCCCTTAACACCTGATACTCAATCACCAGATTCTGGAAGATTGAATTATAGTAATAGTCCTCGACTTATTTAATAAAGTGTAATAAAAAGGAAATTCACTTACTCGAAATTCAATTAATAAAGATAATAAGCCATATATGAGGTTGATGACGAATAGAAGCATTGAATCTATTAATTAATATTTAATTATATCATTATTCCTTATTTATTCCTTAACATATACTCATCTAAATAACATTGATAAAATTTACTTTATAAATTTACTAAAATAATAGTTATTTACATTTTCCAATAAAATAAATTTAGAAGTCTGTTCGAATATCTTTAATTAAAATGTAATATATAATATTTGATAAGCAATCATTAAATAGTAGACTACTCAATTTTTACATAAGTTATGTTTTATAAAACTATTATTATTAAATGTTATTAAAAGGAATTCCAGTAGTAGGACATTAGTTATTTCAATGTCTGATACATTAAGAAACGAGGTTACTTAATATCATATAGGAATCAATAATTAATATATGAAATCAACGTTAGAATTTAGTATAAATAAAATAAGACGCGTGATCTTAAATAATATTCAATTTAATATTTCTTAATATTTAAATATAACAATTGCAAATGGGTACATCAATTTGTGTAAAAGGATCATAGTAACCATAAGTGGAAGTAAAAACAATGTCATAACGTTCATATAAATTAAATGGACCTCCTCACTTGTTCAAACCAACTCCCATCATCAGTATTCTGATAACTGATGAACAAGTAGAGAAGGAAGAATCTCCAAAAAAGGAAGTGATCTAACAATAAAGTCAAAAGTAGTTAGAACAATAATTCTAATACACGGCCCAACAATCTGAAGAGCTGGATAGTTAACAATAAAACCCGTGGATTAAAAAAAACTTTGCTATTGAAGCCATGAATTTAACCAAAATAAAAAATAGCGATGTCAATAATTCGAACAATGGAATCTTAAATAACTCCTTTGACCAAAAAAACTCATTCATTGAAACCTCCAAGTAAAAACCTATACTTAAAAATAAGAATGGACAAGATCTCTCTAATCTTTCAATTTCAGCTGGCTCATAAAGGTCCATTAAGAAGGTTTCTTTCGATAAAAAGTAATAGGTTTGGTACACAAAATACAAAAATTGACATCGTTTTGAGAATTTTGTTATTAATTTATTTTATCTAAAACCAATATATATATAGAAATCATAAAAATCAAAATAATGAACTAGCTAAATAATTGATGAATAAACAAACTAACCAAATGTTATTTGACAACTTAAACATATCTCAAAATATGATAAATTTAAAATACTTTTCATTCCTTATGACCCCAAACAATCTTGAATTTGCAGTATATTAAATAAAATGATAGAAACAAAGTATAATATAACGCAAGCCACTGCGAAAGCATGACTAGCTCCATTTAATATGCAAATAATAGCAATTGCCAATTGTGGAAATATCTTACTTGTGACACTTAGTGACTTCTTGTAAAATTCCTCTAATTTTGTCTAATTTTTATTTTAAAACATACAGGTGGTTCTCTGCTTTATTAAGTTGTTGATTATAACTATCCAGAATTTTACTCATTCTAATCTACCATATGAATCTCTTGTGCCTCTCCTTATTAGGAAGGAACTTAATATTTAACTGCTGTGTGATTCGAATTCAAATTCTCGATATCTAAATGAATATCCTTTTTCAATCTAAATTTTGCATAAGCAGCAAAAAAGAAGAAAACGAATGCTAAGAGTAGCCAGAAAAACTCAATAATCTTAGCACAAGTTAGAAACTCATCACTCATCTTGAAATTATATAATTATATATAAAATTAACTATAGTAGGTTCTTAATTCTCATTAAATATAGAATTTATTTGAAAATCATTTCTAATTCTATCCAGTAGTTTTATTATAAGCTATTATCAATAAAGTCATCTATCAAAAGCATCTTTCTATTGAAAAATGTGCATCAAAAATGCGATGAATTTTAAAAGGAATGAACACATTAAATTCTATTTATTTATAGCATCTGATAATACATCCCAAAAATTCTATCATTCAATTTCTACCTAATTTATAAATTGTAATAATGAATCAATTTAAGATTGGATTAAAAATATATATGAATTCATAAATCATATTTTATCATTTTATTTCATTATTATTGATATTTTATAAAATGAAAGGTAATGATCGACCAATTAAAATGAATCCTACCGGGAAATATAATCTTGATTTTATAGATTGGAATAATGAATGGGCTGCCGTATACACTAATGGATATCGACATGACGGAAAGATGGATTGTAACTGTTATACATTAATTAAGAATGCCCCATTTAGGGAATGTCGCTTGAGACCTTTAATAGATTAATTGTAATTGCTTGACATTTAATTTATATAGTCTGAGGAATTTGAGAGATTTGAGTTTGAATAAGAGGATCTGAAAAATGAAGAAAATAAATTAGAAGAACAATTTGTAGGATAAATCAAAAAAATGAAAATGGGTAAATCATCTAAGAATTGTTCAATTTGCATTAAGGACTTCGCCAAAGGTATAAATTTCTCATAAGTCCAAAGGGGAAATCATAATGAAGTTGCCATGCAATCATATATTTCATGAAGACTGTATAGTTCCTTGGTTTTAAAAGGCTAGCAAATGTCCAAATTGTAAATTTGATGTTAAAGAGCACTTCAAAAGTTAATAATAATGAAATTAAGAATTAGTTTAAATATTTCATCATTCAAACATTGTAAATAAATTGTTGTTCTCTTTTTTAATGCTCTAATACACCATTTTATTCTATATTAATTTAGAAAATCATTATGTTAATAATTGTATATATTTTTCAAATGAAGGAGAATTATAAATATTGTTTATTCAAAAAAGCATATAATTCATCCAATTATATCTTCCTTTTAAATTTTATATTGTAGAGTTGGTTAATAAATCATTATTAAAATAAATCAACTATTAAGTCATCTTTGTAGTAAAACAATTCTTGCTTGAATCTAGTAAATTGTAATTCATTTAATATTAATATGAAAATATAATATGAAGAGAGGAGAACCTTTAAAATGATTAGATTATTTATTGATTAAGTTTTAAAATGATTTTAGAAATTATTTTTACTTTATAATTAATAACATGCTAAATTTAAAAGAAAGTCAAGATTGGAAAAAAGGGAAAAAGCTTGATTCAGCAACATTGATACAATTGATTTGCTTTTTTTTGTTATTGGTGAATCATAATTTAAATGGAATGACACAATATTCAGAAGCAAGCATATTTTAGGCTGATTAGTTTCGAATACCTGAAGAACACTCGTTTGTAGATGAATACTTTAATTTCGGAGACACTAATAACTTCGCATTTTCTGATATTGATTTTGAGATGAACAAATTGATACCTATTGGTATTTATAACTGCATTATTAAGATAAGAATTCCCCTTTATCGATAATATGGACATCGAGGATTAATTTACTACAGGGTAGCAATAAACATTACAATTCAAACCAATATCAATGTAGTAATAATATGACATTTTATTCGAATTTAAGAGTTCAATCAAAACTAAAGTGATTGGAGGATCTGATTTGTTTTCTAAAGTATTGGATTATGCCAATAAATTGCAATTGAACAAATTTAAGTCAAGTATATATCTATAAATTATATAAGTCCCTAAAATTAATGATAAAAACTAAAAAAAAATCAACCACTCTACAAGAATTAAAGGAAATAAACCGCATAAATTTATGATCTCTAAATTAGAATCATGGGATGTCCATCTAAAATCCATTCGAACACATTTTATGTAAAAGATCTTTAATAAACTCTGGAAAGTACCTACTCAATAGATCCTTAAAGCTCATTGCTTCTAAGGTAAAAGTAGTTAATAAAATAAAATTCAAATAATAGCATATCTATAAAATGAGATTGAACAAATTGAAAAACAATATTCTGATTTCTAACTCAAATAAGAAATTTACTAAAATATAATCCAAAGAATGATTTTTTGCTTAGATTTAGCAACTTAATTAAATAATCAAGCAGACGATCTTATTTTTGATATCCTTTTTAAAGGATTTATAGCAGAATTATTTCATTATTGATTAATATAATAATATTATTATTAATGAGTTTATTACATTATAACGAAAATTTAATTTTTAGCAACTTTTTGAAGGAACTTTTGATATTAAAACATTAAAGTAGAAACACTTTATTTCTAGAATTTGGATTACAATATTTATATAGAAAATATACAAAGCTTAAATTAAAAACTAATATTTAGTTCATCTTCAATTATTATGATAATGATTATTATTAATCTTTAAACTGAATTTAATTAAAGATTAATAATATTAAAATTACTTTGTAATGGGGATTTAACAAAATCAGTGATTATTTAGGATTTTTATTAAAAGAAAAATAAATCTTTATGTATTAATGAAATAATAAAAAATTTTCTAGGGTGAATTTCCATTTAAATTGATTTATTAGAAGCTTATATTAAAATTTTATTCAATCGTGTAGAGAATCATAAAGTGTTTATGTAATTATATTCAATATCAGTTTCATTTTAATTAAAAATTATAACTGCTCATATCAAATTCTATTTTTTAATTACAAAAAACAATTTTCTAAATACTTTCAAATTCCAGAATATCTAAAAATAAGAATATGATAAGAAGAGCTTGAGAAAAATTAGTAAATTGATAATTCTAAAACACTTTCTGTTAGGGCTAAATAACAAATTTATATCACACCCTACTTCTGTTTATAAATTGAAACATATAAAATAGTCGATTAATCGTAATTTTAGGAACATAATTCTAAGTTATTTTAATATCACCTCGTTGATATTAGTAATTGAAAGTATTTATTTAATTGATTTTTCTGTTTTTTTGATAACAAAATTTTAACAATTACATCATATCAGGAATATTGATGATAATTAGAATTACAATGCAATATAATTAATTTGAAATAAAGATAGATTAAATATATATATATTCTTTAAATTTATATTACAGAGCTCATCATTCGTTTCGCTTTTTTGCTAACACTAGAAAAATTAATGTAAAGTTACTTTTTAATTTAAGTGCTTTTAATTGTTCATCTTCTTCTGAATCTAATTCATCTGGAGACTGTTCTTCATCTTTTTCCTTTTCTTTTTCTTTTTCTTTTTCCTTCTCTTTTTCCTTTTCTTTATCTTAATCTTTTTCTTTATCCTTCTATAATTATTAAGTTTTTAGAATTGCTTTTATTTAAGCAATCAAATCCTATTTACTCTATAAAGGCAATTACACTTTCAATTATTCTTTTTCATCATGCAATTATTGTGGCTACTAAACGTCATTAATAACATGTTATGCTTAAGGATTTGGTTCTTTATTTGTC
Source organism: Paramecium tetraurelia (assembly GCF_000165425.1). NCBI lineage: Eukaryota > Ciliophora > Oligohymenophorea > Peniculida > Parameciidae > Paramecium > Paramecium tetraurelia. Next base: position 124,768 of record NW_001799177.1, on the reverse strand, counting down.
TATTCAGCAATAGGTTTTTGGCACAATTAGTCATCCTTTTTTAATTCGTTACCTGTGCTTGATTACTAGATATTATTATTGTTGCTTTTTATATTGTTATTGCAATCATTTGGTGTCTCAATTTCCATTTTGGATTCAACTTGAGTTCTATCCTATTAGACCACTTATTCTGGATCTTTAGTTTTAGTTTTTTCTTAGACTTCTAATTCTTTTTTGTTTTTATCCTTTTTCTTATCTTTCTTTGATTATTTTTTTTCATTTGACTTGCTTCTAGATCTACTTCTAATAATATAGTAAATATATAGTTACTTCTTTTTTTTGTCTTTTTTTTCTTTCTTTTTATCCTTATCTTTCTTCTTCTTTTTCTCAGATTTATTCTTTTTATCCTTACTTTTTTTTTCATTAGACCTACTTCTTTTTTTCATGCTTTTCTTATCGACTGGTGATTTTTATTATTCTACTTTAGTAATTTATTGTTATTCTTATAATTAGGAGGTTGATTTAATAGCTTCTAATGGCTTTTCAATTTTCTCTGGAATACCATAAATTTCGCTATGTTAAATAACATAAGCTACTCTATTGGCTTTTGCTAGAATTCTTCTTGCCTATCGAAAATCAATCTTTTCGAATTCATATATATTATATATAGTTGCAGCCACTTACTCAATTTAATCCAAAGTAGCTTCTAATAGAATCCACCATGGTTAAGAAGGCATTGGATGATTACAGATCCTCAATGCTAAATAGAGAGCTCCTGCTGCAATAACTTAGGGTGGAAAATGTACACATAAATCAGTCATGTATGAGTCGTTCAAGTAACACCATGCCTTTTGAGCTACCTGCTTGTCGACCTTAATAAAATGATAAAATGATTCTATGAACTTGTGCGGATGATCTGAAACTCTAAATAATTCAAACCCAAGTTCCCTAAGTATCAATTTCTCCTATTTTATTATTATGTCCCTATTTAATATCTATATGATTCTTACAACGGAGTTTATTTTTGCTTCTAAAATACAGAGCTGAAAGTACTGGCAATGTACCAAGTTTTCAGCACTGTTTCTTCTACCTTGCCTGCCAAATATATGGACGCCATTGAAATTTCACGATAATCGTAATCAACAAAAGAATTCCTAACACCTAACATCATAATTTACTTTGCAAAGAATCTGTGATAAATCACTAAACTTGTAATGGCAGTGGTTAGGGGCAATTTTAAATGATTGCAGGCTTGAAAACATATTTGAGCTCCATGCATTCTTAGGGCCTATTCATCCTCATAACTAAGACCATCAGCTTGAGTTGGAGTTTGAATATCCATCGGAATATAAATATTTTCATGTCCTTCCGGAGTGATTGTCTCCAATGATAAATCAGAGCTGTGTAAAAATCTCTCTTTTAAACGATGAAATAAATATTTTTTTTCATACTACTCTTTTGTCAGACCAACACTAGCCTCATCCTTCAAAATTTTTTATCGATCATAACTTTTGGATGACATTATTTAATTTACTATATTTAATAATTATATTATTAATCCTATTCATGAGCTAGAAATATATAATTCACCATAGATTCCAAAATTTACATGAGTATTGAAAACCCTTATTATTATTAACGTAATTTTGAAACAAGATGATTCCACAAAAAGATTATCATACGATATTCCTACTAAATGAAATCACAATTTTATCTTAATAAATTGTTTTTCACTTCAATTTTATTTACTCTTGAAATTACTTTACTATTTATTATGGAAATTTCGAAATGGTTATCACTTACATGTGATAAACTAAACAGAAAAATCAAATCTTATATATTATAAAATCCTATTACAACTCTTTAGATACAAAAATGTTAATATTTATTTAATACTATTATGATGATTACAAAAGTGATGTATTATATTATTGATCAAAACTTTTTAGTATTTATTTTGTGCTTTTATTACCATTATGTTGCTTCATCATAAACAGCTGATTGTAATATCTCCTTTTTTAATTCCATTTTATCCCAGGACCAATCGAAAACGGAATCACAAATAGGCTCATCATCTTTAGAATGCAATCCATCAAAATATGGGTGATTCAAACATTATTCAACAGTGTATCTTTAAAAAGGACTAAATGTCAGCATCTTTGATAAAAGATCTAAACATGTTGGATTAACTTTTTAGAATAAAGTACTGAAATTCTATTTGGTTCTTTTAGGTAAAGATCTAAACATCAAATTATTGATTACTTAATATATTTGATGGCACCTTCATTTGTAATATATTTCATTTCATCATTTGAAGGTGTTCCTAAGACAGCGATGATTCTCTATATTTATTCTAAATAGTCCTTTCCTGGAAAGAGAGGAGTACGTCCAAGAAGCTCTGCAAAAATGCATCCAACACTCCATATATCGATTGCCTTAGTGTATTCTGAGGCTTAAAGGATTACTTCTGGAGCTCGATACCATCTTGTAACTACATATCTATAAATAAATAATAGTTGATTACTCTGTCTTATTTTCGTCTTCTATTTCAAAACCTCTAGCTAACCCTAAATCGCATATTTTCAAATCACAATTTTTGTTGACTAAAATATTGCTTGGTTTCAAATCTCTATGCATCACATTTGCTGAATGAATGTAGAGCAATCCTCTCAGCGTTTGATACATGAAATATTGGATATGTTCATCAGTTAACTCTTATCTGGAATAGATGACCCTATGCAAATCTGTTTCCATCAGTTCAGTTATTATGTAAATATCATTATACCCAGTTCTTGATTCTGGTTTTAAAATATCAACTAAGCTGATAACATTCTCATGTTGAAAAAACTAAAGTAGCTTGATTTCTCTCACAATTCTTTTTGCATCTATAAGATCCTCGAATGCATTTTAAATCTAAATATGAAAGCTTTCCATACTTTTTTTATCGCAACCTTTTTATTTTTAACTAAATCAACACCTGAACATACAACTCCATAAGCACCATGTCCTATTTGCTTATGGCATTCATAGCGCTCATCGACAACAAATTGGGTTCCTTAATTTAGTATTATAATTACCCCCAATTTCATATATATTTCTTCCATTAATACTCTTCTTTTTCTGGTGCTTGGTATTTAAGTTAATTTACTACAATGGTTGAGATTTCATAATCAAATTATTAACGGTATTATAAATAATTAAATAATGCAAAATATAATCGATGACATCTATTATATTATTTATAATATTAGAGACCCAGAAATACCTCAAACATTGGGACAATTGGAAGTGATCTAAAAAGAGTTTATCAACGTTGAAGGCTCTAGAATAACCATTTATTGGAAACCTACAGTGAAGCATTGCTCATTTGCCTTATAAATTGCACTTTCCATCAGAGTAAAGCTCTCTCAAGAATTATTAAAGTAACTGTGAATAATAAGTTTAAGTTACAAGTCATATAAAATACATATCATAGTTAAAGATAATCTCCACAATTAAAAATCTTAAATAGACAAACAAGTTAATGATAAGGAACGATATTTGGCAGCTATGGAAAATGAGTATCTAATGAATTTCATTAATTAATTAATTTATTGAGATATATTATAGAAACGATAACACACAGCATTTAATTTTTATTTTAAGAATAATAAAATTTTATTGATCATGTACCTCTCTTAAAAAACTTAATTACGATTAGCTAACTTAATTACTACTATTGCTGAAGGGGAGAAGAAAACAGAAACTTATAGACAAGTCCTAGCTGAACAAAGCTTGTTTGAACCCTACACGGCATTCAAAAGATTAGATTAATAAAAGGCTGGAGATTTAACAATTGCAGATATAGGTTATTTTTTAAATGAAAACAAAATAAATGCATCTATTGCTTAAGCTGATTATTTGTTTAGGAAATTAGATTAGAACAGAGATGGTAGAATCACATATCCAGAGTAAACTAATGATTATAAAACTTTAGCTTTGTTATGTTCATCCTCCCTAAAGAAGATTCTAGGTTGAGGCATATTGTTTCACAAAGAGAGCACTACTCTGTTAAAACTAATAGATTTTTACCAGCTGAAGTCGAATGGGGACTTTCTAAAGTTCTCCACTAAGAAATCTAAAATTATAAGTATTTTTTGTCCTTTTTAGATTAGTTCAATTTCAGCTGCGTAAGAAATTTTGACTGGAAGTGCTGATTTCACATCTCTTGATGCTTTTCGATGCATAGACCAAGCATAATTTGGATATATTACAATTGAAGCGTATGATAATTTATATATACTTTTTAGACTTTAAGATTTCTTGAAACAAAATGGAGTTAGGTTGTCCTTTGACGATTTACTTGCTTTTTTCAGAGTGGTTGATAAAGACGCTGATGGAAAAATCAATTATTCTGAATTATTAGAAGCAATTACTTTTACACCAGATTATTTTTAAAAAGAGAGATAATTGACAGATTAATTAAGAAGGAGTAGAGAAAGAATAATCCAATTGGAAAAAGAAAATGAAGAATTTACTAATCTCCAAAGAAGCAGAGAAAGAGTTGAAGAGCTTAAGAAAAGTAGAGAATATTTAGAGGAACTTAAAAAGAGTAGAGAAAAAGTTGAATAATTAGAAGAGTTAAGAGATAGTAGGGAAAGATTGGAAGACCTCAAAAAAAGTAGAGAAAGATTAGAGTAACTCAAAAATAGTAGGGAAAGATAAGAATACCTAAAAAATAGTGGAGAAAAAGGATATGATTTAAAAAATAGCAGAGAAAAATTAGAGGATTTACAGAGAAGTAGAGAAATATTATATGAATTAAAATCAAGTAGAGAAAGGTTAAATTAATTAGAGGATTTGAAGAAAAGTAGGGAAAGGATGGAGTAAATAGAAGAATTGAAAAAAAGCAGAGAGAGGCAGATTTAGATTGAAGAATTAAGGAAAAGTAGAGAACGTCTTGAAGATCTAAGGAAGAGTAGAGAAACGCTTATGCAATTGGAATAAGAGAGGAATAATTCTGATAAAATGGAAGAGCTGAAAAAATCTAGAGAGAGGATTGAAGAGCTTTAAAAATAAAGAAAAAATTTGGAGGAATAGAGAACTTATTAGGAGAGGCTAGAATAGCAAAAGAAAGAAAGAGCTGAAGTGGATTTGAGAAGAAGTTAAGAAAAATTATCAGATTTGAAAAAGAGTAGAGAGAGAGTAGATTAGTTGGAAGCCTTAAGAAAAAGTAGAGAATAGGAACGTAATATAGAAGAGATGAGATAGAGTAGAGAAAGAATAGAATAGCTTAGGGAGTCTCAACTGAGAATATAACAATTAGAAAATTAGCGTAGAAGCTTAGAGAGGAGTAGATAATTAGAGAAAATAGAAAGAGATTTAGATTATGAAAAGAAAAGAAGTTAGGAGAGAATACAAAGATTAGAATTGGAGGCTGAACTTGAAAGAAAAGAGAGAGAGAGAGCTTTAGAAGAGGAGATCAATTTTGTTTAGAGTCGAATTTACGATACACCAAAGAGAAGATATTGAATTAATATTTAAGCCACATAGATTAAACTTAATTATATAATTAGTCTATTTATTTTTGGATGAAATAATAATCAAATATTTTTATAACAATTAAGTTAATAAAATACAATTATAGCCTTCATTTTACTTTACTGCCATCAACCCAAAAGCCATTTATTACTTCTCCATTTTTATCTGTAAATTTCCCATATCCGTTTTATTTATTTTGTTTCCATTCCCCAACATAAACTGATCCATCAGAATAATGAAATTCTCCTTGTCCTTCCTTTTAATCTTCAACCCAATTGCCTAAGATTATTTGAATCAATCAATGTACCTTTATAGTATCTTCCATCAGGAAACCAAAACTCTCCATGGCCATGTATTTTGGTTCCTTTAATTTAACCACTATATTTTCTTCCATCATTCCATTTATATTCTCCGTCAACCATTTATCCCCTTTCAAAATGACCTTCAAAGACCACATCAGCCATTATCAATTTTCCTTTTCCATGCCTTGTTCCATTAGAGAAATCTCCTTCGTATGTCTCTCCATTAGCCAAAACTTCTTTGCCAAATCCATTCTAAAAAACAATAAGTTTATTTAGGCTTACTTTTAAATCATTGAGAAATCTTCCATCGTAAACACCTCCATCTGAGTACCAATATTTTCCTTTTCCGTGTTACTTATCATCCAGCCACTCACCTTCCTTATTAAGTTTAGTTTTTATACATATGTATCTCCATCAGTGTATACCAATCTGCCGTGACCAGATTTAGTTCCTTTATTGAAATGGCCACAGTAGTGAGTTCCGTCATCCCAATAGATTTCTCCATATCCTTGAAACAGGTCATTCTTTAGGCCTCCGACATAGATTGAACCGTCATCAAATTGGATGGGAGGAGTAACCTCTAAACCTTCATTTGTAATTGAAGAAGGGATCTGATACTCACCTAATTTGGCAAGCGTTTCTTTGACCAATCCATTGTGTATGACAGGAATTTGAACTTATTGATTTTGAGTTTGGATTGTTGGTTTCAGAAGATGGGTCCTGATTTCCTGATTTGATTTATTTTATTCACTTCTGGGAGGCAAGTTGTCAGCATGGGTGAATATTGGCTTATTGGGGGGATTTCTAATTTCTTTGTTGGTTTCTAAAGTATCATCTTTACAGCAAGATCCTCCCATATGATATTCGTTAATAATTTATTATATTAATGATTAACATATAGCCTAGGACTAGACAAGAAAGAGTACTTAAATTAAACTGATAATAGGAAGCGTTGCGAGACAAGGATAGAATAGAGAAGAGCAGGGTCGATTTGAGAGGTAATTAACATCTACAATAGTAAAACAGTTGGATTTGAGGCGAGAGGATTGGGAGTCGGAACCTTGATCCACCAGGCACCTCCTTAATCTACCTTATATGTCCCAGGTATGGATAGAGTAATTTTAGAAAATGAGAGATTTGACAAGGACTTTGCAGTAGCAGATAAAAAGCAAAGAGAACACGAGGTTTGGCAGAGGGAGAAGATCATTGAAAGAAAGAGATGGGAGGGATTGGATAGGGAAACTAGGAAGTGGGATTATTAGGAGAAGGTGGAGACAAAGGATTAAGTAAAACTAATGAGTCACACCCAATAATTAACTCAAGGGAAGAGAAATTCAAATGGGTAAATGAGGAATTTATTGTTTTGTTCAGGCTGGCCTATAATCCAATTACTTTAAAATATGATAACAGTGAATAAGGCAATTTATTGAGACAATATGATGACAAGGCAAAAGTGAGATAGTTTGTGAGGGCACATAATTTGGATGCAAGAGGAAACACTGGGTTTAATATTTTGACTGGAGAATAAAGGGGAGGTGTAGATCAAATAGTGCCCAATCATTTGCGATCTAATTATCAACAGAGACTAAGAGATGTAGATGAACAATAGAATATTAAACACTATGCTATTTAATAATAGTTATTGAATTAGTATGAATGATTATTGACAACAAAATTAACAATATATTTGTAATATTTGAAAGAGCAGATTATTTCAAGGCAAAATAAAAATATTAAAATACATAAATAGATTTTATGAAAAAATCATCATTATTTTTTTGTCTTCTATTATTATTAAACTTTTTATTTCTTTTAAGGTGGTTTTTCATCTTCATCTTCTTCATCATCATCATCATCATCTTCACCCTCTAAATCATCATCATCATCATCATCACTATCTTCATCATCATCATCATCCTACTTTTTCTTAGATACTTTCTATTATTTTTATTTGGTTTGAGCTTATTTCTTTTGTTTTTATTTATTGTCATCTTCATCTTCTTCATCATCATCACTATCAGGAATTTAGTCTCTTTGTTCTAAGTAAGCCTATAAATCTATGCTGGAATGTGAAGAGGTTTGGATACCTAAACAATAGTTAGAATTAATTACCATCATCTTCAATTTCTTCGTCTTCCTCTTATTGCGAGTCGACTTCAAATTCGTCGTCATTCTAATCATTACTTTTCTTTTGCTCTTCATTTCTCTTTACTTTCTTTTTGATTTAATCCTCCTCTGAACCCTCTTCGAATTGATTTGTATTCTTTTTAGCGCTCATATTAATTTTTAATATTATTTTTTAATATTCCTTTTATAATTTGATTGATTATATATTATTTTTGCGTGATTCATTAAATTGTCATTTACTCTCCAGCATTAATTTTATTTCTTGGTCATCAGTGACATCTCCAGGTGTAAGATTCCGCTAATGATATCGATTTAATTTGCTTACCGAATTCTTGCAATGAGGAGATGCTCCTTTTGATAGCAAATATTATACTAATTTTTTATCTCTTTTAAAAGCCGCATAGTGGAGAAGAGTATCATCCATCTAATTAGAAGATCCATTATTTCATACTTGATTTATTCTTTTATCAATTGTGAATGTTTAATCAGATAATTTCTATTCTATCAATCTTGTTAACTTTTCGTAATTCTGCATATGCAATTAAACAACCAAGTTATTTGAAGGCAAATTCTACGATTACAACCAAATAATTACCGATTATTCTTATCCCATAGTTTATTAAATTAATTAATGACTAAAATATCATCTAAAGATAAAAATACCTTCCTCTTGTTTATATTTCTCTATTTTGTATAGGGCATTCCCTTAGGATTATGGTCATCTACACTAATGATGATTCTACTTGAACATGGCGTGCCCTATACAAATTTAGGTATCAATTTGTCAATTGACATTATAGCAATCCTCTCTCTAGCCATATATCCCTTTTCATTTAAAATGCTCACTGCCCCTTTCTTAGATGTTTATTACATCAAATCGATCGGAAAGAGAAGAACATACATTATACCAATTCAATATCTGATGGCAATAATATATACGCTATTATATTTCACCAAAATCTCAACTTGGGTTTATAATATTGAATTCTTAACATTGATAGGCTTCATTTTGATTTTGCTCTCAGCACATCAAGATATTGCAATTGACGGTTGGGTTCTCACTGCATTTAGTTCTGAACATAATCACTTAGGAGCAACTGCATAAACAGTAGGTTAAATGATAGGAGTCATATTCAGTACAACCATATTCATCACATTAAATTCGAAGGACTTCTGCAATTCATACTTATACGCCACTCCCCAAGAAACTGGAATCCTATCATTGGATCTATTTTGCTTGATTAACGCATTTTATTTGATTGCTCTCACATTATATGTATAATTTTTTACAACAGAATAATCAAAAGAGGAATCTTAAGAGGAAATTGAATAATAACAAATTAAAACAGTATTCAAAAATCTTAAGGAATTGGTTTTAAATAGAAATTTACAATTTTTGTTTTTGCATCTCCTAATATTTAGATTATGTTTTTAACCAATACTAACTTCTACTTGTATTATTATTAAATGATGAATAGCCTCCTTACTCATTGCTAAAGGATTGAAAAAAGAAATGATGGCTTGGGTCCAAACTATAATGATACCCATAAATTTTATCATAATTGCCATAATTGGAAAGTATGACTAGAGGGGAAATGAACTCTAGAAATTTTTCCATTACTTAACGTTTAGGATTGGAGAGGCAATTTTGACATACAGTATTTTTAAATTGTTCCCAGATATATTGAATTATGAATCAATATACTAATATCTCTACTTGGTATATAATTGTTTTAATTATTCTAGATAACTTTTGGTATCACATCCAGTTTCTTGTCTAACTCTATATTCATTAATCATGGAAGTCTATTCAATAGAATAAGCGACCCTCAAGTTGGGGCAACCTCCTTGACTTTGATCAACAGCATTCACAACTTGGGAGGAGCAGTAATAATGATAAACAATAGTCATAGATCACAGAGTCGTTGTCAATCTTGTCATTGTCATTTTTACCCTACGATGTTGTGGCTTTCTTGACTGTTTGTTTCGGACTCAGTTATTACTTCATACTTAGAAAACCACTGGTTGTATTAGCTGAGTAAAATTATATATTTAATACATGTAGATAGAATTAGAAGGTGTGGTAGATATAGAAAAAGTAGTGTGATTGACATTCAGGATGTATGTTAAATATTATAATAAACACAACAATGACTAAATTTATCTTATAATCTTATTGTTATTTAAATAAAATATAAAATGTCATTAGCTATTGAATAATCTATTGATTACTCTTATATTAGGTTACCATTCGAAGTCATTGTTAAATGTATGAATATTAATGAAGCTTTAGAATTTAAGAGCACAAGAAAATAATTGGAGCATGATCTCACAATCACTTTAAGTTAAATTGCTCACATTAATTCTTCAGAGAAGGCTGACTTGGTAATCGAAAGAATTCGTGCAATTCAGAAGGCATTGCATGAAAATTAGGAACATGAAAAACAATATGTGGAATCTTATCTTTAAAGATTAAAATGTGAAGAATGTGGAAATGAATTAAAGTTACAACGATCACTAATCGACAATCTATTAAGAGAAGGCTATTTCAAAACAGCATAAAAATTGATATAATCCTATTAAATACAAGTATTATAAAAAGTATTATAAAAAGAATCTAACAAGTTTTGAGCAAGAAATAATTCTAGAGGCTAATACAATAATTAAAGATTTGAAAAATAGATCTATCAAAAATGCCTTCAAATGGTATTAATAGAATTCTAGTAAATTAAAAAAACTGAATAGTTCGTTTTAAAATGATTTGGTATTCTAATAGTATATCGAATATTTGAAACAGGATCCTACTATGGCTCTGAATTACATAAGAGATTATCAAATTTACATGAATCAAGAGAGCATACAAAAATGCATGGGATGTTTGTTATTTATAAAATAAAACACTATGCCTCCTCAATACTAATAATACTTCGATGACAAACGATGGGAACTGTTGATTAGACAATTTAAATAAGAGCTATACGATGTGTACTGTTTTCCAAAGGAATCCCCTTTATTAAGCTTTGTAAAGTGCGGAATCACAACATTAAAAACCTAGTATTGTGATTAACCTGATTATCAATAAGTGAACAGATGTCCTATTTGTAACAAATAAATGCAAGAGTTATCAAAGGATTTGTTGACCACACAGAAGTTGGGATCGACTTGGATCTGCAGAATATCAGGAGAATTGATGGATGAAAATAACCCACCTATGATGTTGCCTAATAATCAAGTTTATAGTTAGAAGTCATTGTTGCAGATGAGCGAATAATAGAATGGATAGGTGCATTGTCTAGTGACAAAACAGACATTTAAAATAAGCGAATGTGTTCGAGTGTTTTTAACTTGATAATATATTAATTCAATAGATAACAAATGAATTTCATATTATAATCAATTAAATCTAGACAACCAATTACATCTGTCTTAATAAAAGCGTTCGACCAGTTTATTATTATATCTAGGAAATTCAAATAGATCCATATATTAGTGAATAGTTTTAGGGTTCGGAAATATACATGAAAAGTTCTTCCCTCTTCTTTTAACTTCTTCCACAGTTTGAATGAGCATATTGAAATCATTCTACGACAGTTTGTTTAAGCAATTGGACGTGTTGATATTTGGGATTTCCTTAATATTCCTCTGATTGTACTTGGGAGGGGATGAAATTTTGTAGTTCTTTTTATCCCAAAGTGGTACTCCAACAAGATGCAAGACATCTGAAATTAAAGAAGTCTTGATCTTTTTATCTAGAGGTGAACTGGAATTCAGAGATGGCGACACATTGACCTCCAACACCCAAGGTTTGAGATTTTCATCAATGAGCACGTCGAATCCATATAATTCAAAATACCCATTTCTGTGTTCTTGAGACTTGGCATTACTATCCAACATAAATGGTTCTGTTGCAATACACGTTTTTAGTACTACATCTTTAATTCTATTAAACAATTCCCTTGAATCCACTCCTAACTCATCCAGTTTTTTTCGATAGGCATGATGAGACCATTTTGATCCTTCATCATCCTTTTAAGAATTTTAATTCTTTACAAAGTTGGGTGATAATTTATTCACAGCAAAATTGGTCAAATGAATATATCTCTTGGTTAGATCCTTTGAATTTGTAGAATATTTCTGAGTGGCAAATCTTACGAGTCCGTCCTTATACATATACACTCTCAAAGGATCAAAACATGATATTAAGACATAGACTCGTAGATCATATTTAAATCCGTTAATTAAATGAGGATTATAAATGTAATCCATAATTAAAAAGTTTTTGTCTCTCTTAACCTTTGACTTTTTGCTCACCATTGTAATACCTCTCCCTCTAGAATCTGCACAAGGCTTTTTAATCCACAATGTATCCTTCTATGCAGATTCTTAGGCCATAATAAATCTATCGTAATCATATTACAATAAATATGTATTTGGAATAAAATTATATTCTTTAGAGTATTTTCTTTTGAATTTACTTAAATTTAACCACAATAAATCTTTTCTACCCATATTCCAACATCCAGGGAAGTGATTTATTTTTTAAAATCTATTCATATTTCTCAAAGTTGTTTTGTTGCCAATTCCCCATTATACATTCCATTCTTCATCTTCGTCATCTTCATCTATTCTTTTAAAGCCTGCCCAATCAAATGAGGTTAATACGCATTTATATGGAGCAGACCCCAACACTTTGCATGTTAATGAATATTTCTTGATTTCCTCCTCTGTCATAGGTCTTGCATTCACTAATGGTCTTTTATCCTCACAAACTGGAGGGTACTAAAAGAATATGGTTGGCTCTGTATTCTTAAGGAATGGCAATTGTATTATTGGCCATTTCTAAGGAATTTCATCCTGAAATACTACATTAGATTAACTATGTGATCTTCCCTATATAATTTGGTTCTGTTGATGTTATTATTATTATTGCTGAGTCTATCCATATTATTAACTTAATGGAGTCTAAATCACATGACTTAAAAATAATTTTCTTCCTTGTATTGGAGACTTGTATCTTTGATTTGAATTTCTTCTTTATATTGCTGATTGAGAAAGTGAAGTGTCTCCTTTAAGTTATAATTTTTATCTCATTTATATAAAATTTATTGATAATCAAATTTAATAATTTTCTTTTCTAAATTACTATTGCCCAGCTGTTTTATAATGAATTTGCTGAAACTTTTTGGCAATCTTTGCTTTTTGAATTGCAATATGATGAGACAAAATTTAGCAATGTCTCTAATCATTGTAACTATTATTTATGATGTTGCTCCCATTATTGGAGTCAGCAATTTACTTCATTTCTCTCCTTTATTTCATCAAAACTGACACATCCTAAAATTCCATAGGCTCAGCTATCGGACCTAAGATAAAATGATCAATATTTACTGCAATCATGTAATTCCGCATGCTCAGTATGTTTTTAGGTTGGTGATTCCAATCCCATTTCTTAAATAAAATTGACCTTTATCCTATCATTTATCTCTTAGACTGGAGATTACATTGATGTTAGTATTGAGGCTGTTGAACATTTTTTGGAAATCCTTAATCTCGAATTGTTTCTGCTATTTAATCTTTTTTTTTCTGAAGTCTTTGCAACTGGAGATAAATTAGATTTGTTCTTCAACATTCTTAATGTATCTGAGCCTGTTTCTTCAATTATAGTTTTCAATAGATTTGATATTTTCTCTTAAGCTGCCTATTCTTTGGTTGCTTAAGGTGCCTATTCTTTGGTTACTAAAGGAGCGAAATCAAACTAAGTCTACACTGAAGGCATGGGAAGAGATGTCAGTGATTATTGTTATGAATAAAACTAAGACGAGTATTGCGACTCAATTGGAGATTGATAAGTGTGTAAAGAGGATTTGAATTATTGTAACTATTATTGTTATTATTATTGAGATTGATGTAAAGAATACTCTTTAATTTCATAAAAGGATTTGATCTGTCTAATTTTTAAAATGGATGTGATTTTTCTAACTAACAATGTAACTCCTTAATTAAATTGACATTTCTATTATTTTTTCTTGATGAACTGAATTTCTTCATCTGAATCAGATTCACTTTTGTTAATTTATGTACTATGATCACACTTCTCTTTTTAAAAATATTATGATTAACAATTAAAATTAAATATTCTCTTGTTTTAATCAGTTTATGATAGCCATTACTCAAATGATGATTAATTCATCTAATTTGATTAGGTTGATTATAATTAATTTAACTATTGATAATCCTGTTTAATTTATTAGAATTAAATATCACAGGTTACATAAGAATCTGGTTTAAATTTGACTTCTTCATTATTACTAATCTAAGTTGGAATTCTTAAGTTTGCTGTATCTTCTGAATATTATAAATTACATTCTGTAATTCCAGTAGCATTTTCAATTATCCTAATATCTGGTTAGCCTGCTTCAATCTCTTCTTCAACCCTTATAAAATTTGTATTGATCTAATTATTCAATTGAATATAAGTTGGTTCTGTAATTGGAACTGACAACTAAGATCTATTGGTAGTCAAAGCAAAATCTTGTTAAATATTTATGAGCTCATTTTATTTCAATTAGACATCTTAAGTTTCATTCTGTTTTTCCATAATCTGCTAGATTTCTAGTTGGAATCTATTTGTATCTACTGAAATTTGAGTTCCATTACAAGGTTTACTCAACTCAATATTATCAAAATTTAATGCTTGAATAATCTTTGGAATTTCTATAGTATTTAACTTATTCTCAGCCCTTTCTCCTAATTTTTACTCTTAGTCATTTTTATTTATCTTGGATATTTATGTAGAAGGTTCTCCAACATTTTCCTTATTTGTACATCTGGGTTAAATTGGAAGTGCCACATCCTCCTTATTCAATTTCAATATTAACTTGTCCTTAAAATCTTCCTCAAAATTGGATTGAATTGAATTTCTAACCTTATTTTAAACATTTTATTCGTTTGATCTTACTGAAAATCTTTCTTTGTTAAAATCTAAATTGGCCAAGATTCCATCCTTACCATTAATTTCATTTGAGGTTACGGAGAATCTTTCATTTTCTGAAAACCTTTCTTTCTTGATTTCTTCGATGTTAACAGAGAATCTCTCCTTATTCTCATCATTAACATTTGTTGAATATCTAGCTTTTTATAGGAATTCACTTCTTCTACTCATTCTTCCTGAATTCTTAGATTTTTATATTGAATCCTCATTTTAATATTGTTGTTGCAACATTTATTATAAGGGTAATTAATATTCTGATGTAACTGATTATTCCACCTAATAATATGGATTGTGTGATTATTAAGGGGAAGTTTGTTATTATGTATTTTAAACCTCGTATTATTCTTAATTATTTCTTCTTGAATTGTTGGTTCTATCTGTTTTTTATTATTAATAATTTTATTATGAATTATTCTAATCATTAAATTATTAATAACTTTCTTATTGTTATTTTTATCTTTAGGAATTTAATTGCATTAAATTTTCATCCTACAATGAAACTTAAATTCCAACATCCAATGTTTAACAACTTCTTATAGAACGAAGCCTATTAATTCTGTGATTCAATCTATTGTTTGTAGAATCTCTTCCAACACTGACTCTCTAATCCAAGAACTGCCTAAATTCAACTGATTTGTTTCTCAAATTACCTGAACTTTAATCAACATCTGATTGATACTAACTTTCATATTTAATATCTTTATTAGATTCATCAGCATTAGTTCCCAATTGTTAATCAATAAATTCTCTAATTTGATTAATTCTACTGAATATATTCTATTTGTGTGCACTATTTTCAATAATTTTCTATTCGGATTGGCATTTTTGCATTTCTGACTTTTTGACAGACCTATTTTTGAGTTCTTAAAATGATTCTATGATTTATTCAGCAATTGGATCGTATACTACTTATTTTTAATTACAATTTTCAACTTATCTTTAATATTTATTGATAATAGTAGACAAAGTCAATTCATCAGTATGTTATTTTTTGGCAGAACTTTAACATTATTACTGTTACTTTTATTAGGTTATTTGGGACTAGAATTGATAATAAATTGATTTGTTCTTTTCAGGAGTTCCTTGATTATAGAGTGAATCTACTAAGTTACGTATAATGCTTTTTCTTTCGCTAGTTCTTGATCTTTATTAAGATTATGAGTTATTTTGCCTTGGCTGAAAAGTTTGCAGTAGTTTTTCTTTTTCCTGTCTCCAATAGACTGATTTACTCTTGTATTGAGTTTTTAATTGTTCTGATAGCATGTTGGACATTACCATAAAAGAAATCATCCGTTAAATAATTTATTTATAATTTATGTAATAATAAGAAATCAACCATGCGCTAAAAAATCCATTTTAGCCAATTCTTAAGAAGGTTTTAAAGGTTGATGAGGAATTGGAGAGACTATCATCAGAAACATTCTATAACCCTTTCGATGTATTGTATTTGGGAATGGAAGCTACAGATGAAGATATCAAGAAAATGTTCAACTCTTTCTCAAAATTATTACATCCAGACAAATGTCAAGATCCTAGGGCTAAAGACTGTTGGTAAATAGTTGATTAAGCATACAAAACATTGATGGAGTCTGAGAAGAGGAAGGTTTACATTAGAATTATGAGGGAAGCCAGGGAGAAAACTGAATTCGAAAGACTTAGAGAAAACAAGAGAAGAGAAAAAACTGGAGTTGCTCCTTTGCCACGTAGAATTTTGAATTTTAATTTTAAGCTGATACTTTCGAGAGTGATTTTTAAAAATAATGCAAGAATCTATTTAGTGAAATAGAAGACAGAAAATAACATCTTATGAGATTAGAATCATCATAAAAGAGATACAAATTAGATGAGTATGAAAGAAGGAAAATGTTGGAATAGTATAAAGTATTGACTGAGGAGGAGTGGGAAAAGACTAGAGATGATAGAGTTAATAAATGGAGAGAATTTAATAACAAGAAAACTGCCATTGGGACCAAGTAATCTAATAAGGTAGTGTTTTGATTTTATAATATTCTAGGGGATCAGACCTCCTACTGAAAACATTGAGGCTAGACCATCTGAAATGCCAACTAAGAAAGGAGATTTTAAAAATATTAAATTAGATTGATTCATTAGTTTTGTAATTCATATGAGACAATTAATTTATCAGAAGAAAAAATTTATAGCAATCAAAGCATTTCTTCACTAATAAACGATATTGCTATTATTTTTGATTGTATTGTTATTATTATGAGTTCCCGAAACTTTTATTAACTTACTTAACTTAGTTGAGTAATAATTGCTTAGTTATCTGAATTCTCTTGGCTATGGAGAACTTTTCAGTGATTAACTATACTGTTAATTGGGTAGACGAGCAGATGATAATTGTGATGGAATCCTATGCTATATTCTGTTATTGCTTTTTATTTCTTTTTGAAGTTGAGCTATTTTACTGGAATTTTCTTCTTCTTTTTTTATCAACTACAAGAGCATTTCTTAATTTTACTCATGTAATTGAGTTTGCTTTTATAATAACTCATTTATGAGTTTAGTTTTAGATTCCAATTCATTTTTTTGGTTTGTAATTTATTGTCTAAATTGCATTATTTCGTTTTCCAAATCATGATTTTATGGAACTTTCTAATCATTATATCGTATATCTTCCAAAATCATCAGTGATTAAACTAATTCTAGTGCATCAGAATCGCTCGACAATTTTAATAGATGCTAGTAGTCCTATCCCATATGATTTATCACTAATCGCCAATACTTTTGTAACTCTTCTATCAATTCCTCATTCTTTATTTATTCATTATTTACTTTATAATGACTGTCTGCAGTATCTGTATTATCATTTTCGTACATAATTTTTATTTATTAATTTTATGATAGTTAAATAAATACATCTAACACTCACCAGTAAAATTTCAAGTAGACTCGGATGTCTATCTACTGATTCCTATCCTGGAAACCTTTTATTATCCTCCTTGAGATTAATTTAGATATAATTTTATAAGATGATAATATCAATTATTCTTCAAAATAAAACAGAAGTTACAGCCAACACTCTTTTCTTATTTTATTTATGTTTTCTGGCCTGATATATATTCTATACTAAATATTCTCCAACCTTCGTTATTTCCTATATAAAGACAGAAACCAAAGATTCTACTTCCTTCTCTTCCTTAGGCTATATAATATTTATTCTAAATTTAATTTTAGTTTATACTTTTCTTGCGAGATAAGTTACGTATAGTATTTTTATATAAACTATGAATGATTCAACATAATTAAGATGAATATAGAAAATTCTCCAATTATAAAGTAAGAATAATTGAACTTTCCATTTATATCTTATTTTTATAGTAAGTACCCGTAAATATTGTCCTATTAATGTGTTCCAATGGCTTTATTATTTTATGGCATCTCCATGAATGTTATCAAGTTATTTACACTGATCTTATTACTTTATTTATATTCAAATTTAATCAAATAATTTAATTTTTGTATTCTAATTTGCTGAACTATTCAAACCATTAATGCAATGATCATTTGTTACACCTTACTTAGTAAATTAATATTACTCTTATGATGAGCCTTCAATATTCTCATATCTACTCCTCTAAATTAGGTTCTAAGCTTTTCCATATAAATATTCACTCTATTAACTTTAATCTTATTTTTAATTGATATCAACAGTGTCTATATTTAATACTACGTTAATGCAATGGCGATCTTAATTTTAATACAGATATTAAATATATCCATTTTAATCTATTGAATTCTATCCATCTTTAAATTTAAATATTTTTCATCTCGTATATTAATTTTGCGAATAAAAACTACTTTCGAGTGAATAAGTCTAAATTATCGAGAATTTTTTTTGCATCCTCAACCCAGTTCTCATGAGTTCCAACTAAATCTTGTTATTTAAGTTCTTAGTTTTTAGTTTCTTGAAATTCTTAGATAATTGTTCATTAGCATATTCATTAAAATAAATGCTTTGTATAATATTATTTGAAAATACTTCTTAATAAGATATAAAATGTATAATTTCTTCTATTTCCCACAATCTTGAAATATTAAGATAATCAATTGGGCCTTCCAAAATCACAGAATTAATTTTATAGGTTTCGATAGAATAATCAATTATGTATCATTTCTTGAAATATTGAGTATTCTACAATTAAATTAAATTTAATGGATATTCTTAAGAATTTTATGTTTTACAAATTATCAATAGAGGGGAAGTACAACTATTTAGTATCAACGTTAGGTATGTAGACATTAGTACAGATATATTTGATTGAATTTTTGACAGAATATTATAATTATTATAGTAATTTTGAATGAAACCATAATAAAATTTAAAATATGGCTCCATAGTGCGTATTCAGGGAAAAACTGATAGTGGGGGATAAGGATTCATTTCAGCCAAAGGGTAAAAGAGTTTGGAATTAAGATTAGATTCTTTGACAAGGCAGTGTATTATCAAACTTACGAAGATCTGAATGATTTGAATAATTTCAGAGAAGGCCTATTTTAACTTTTACCAAGAGGGAGCTTTGAGATCCACGATGAGTATTACAAAACAAAGTAAATATTTGTACTCTATGAAAGGAATAGAAATAAAGGATTGTTATATAGAGTAAAATCAGAAAAAGAATAATTTTTGGCGATGATTGAAAACAAAATGAATGAAGAACTATATTTTGGGTATCAGATTATCTTAGAATAGAGCTGAAGCAATTTTTAAACACATTGAATCTGGGTATTATTTAGTGTCCTCAGATGAATGCAGTGATCAAAGAAGTGACTCATTCAAAATTAAACTCCAACCTTATTTATCAAGCAACATCATCTTCAAATTAGAGGCTTGTAAAAGTCATTAAAAAACAGGGAGGCCGATTTAAACCAAAGAATAAGTCAAAATACTCTCAGATTCATCAAAATTTTGGTTAGAAAAGAGTTTAAAGGCTCCTGTGTAATTGGATCACAAGCCTCCCTTGTCTGACTTAAGACCCGATTTAAAGGGACTTTCAAATGAATCGCATAGATACGAATTAATAATAAGTCATAATTCAACAAGCAGTTGGAAAATAGATCAATATCAATCATATGAGGAATATATCCAACCATCTAATTTAATTTAAGATAGAGACCTATGTGTCTTCAACTTTACTCAAAACAATTCCTATCTTTGCATAGATTTAAGAAAGAATTCATTAGCATTGAAACAGATCGATCAAAAGACTTAAGTCCCTATAGATTGTTTATGGGAAATAACATTCACTTAGGAGAAGAATGAATAAAAATGCTAATAAACAGTTCCCTAATTCTAATCCAAACCAATAATTACTAGACTTCCATCTGTTTTGGCAACAAAGGTATCTTTGCCGCTGTCTTTAATTGGACTACCCGGTGCTCTTTAATCTTCTGGAAGAACATCTGCAAATGTTGCAGCTGGAGCAGGTCCTTATGTTGGCTAATTGACATAGCAAAAAAGAAATAAGCACATTTATTAGACTATATTGCTTAGACATTATTTGACTGGAAAGCTAATCAAATGTGCAGAAAGATTGGATGATGATGATTGCATTTAAGCCTTTATTGATGAAATAGGAACTCCAATTGATTTGCAATTAGCTAATAATCACGATTAAGAATTTATTGATGGCTCGTATGTTAATTTAGTTCATGACGACAACACGTTAACCTTAATTAAATTGAATTAACACCATACTCAATAATCTTTTGGCCAAATTAAAGACATAAGTTCTCTAGGTGGGTTTTTTAATAAGCATACATAAACAGAAGAGAATCTATTTAAAACTGCTTTTAAGGGTAAAAAAACAACAGATGCTTTTATTATTAAGAGAGTTGACTGCAATTATAAAACTGAACTTATTCAAGCATTTTCAGCTTTGGAATATTTGATTAATTTCTCTGGGGCACTTAAAGTCAATCATTAATATTTTGCTTCAATGGCTAATTTAGAATAAATTAAACAGATAGAAAAATTATTAGCTGGTTTAAGCAAATTCATCATTAATTTGGAAATTGATGAAGAAGAAGACGAGGAAGTAGATGCATTTGTTAATTCCAGGAGATAAATAATAATGAAAGAATTGTATTATATAGAAATATTGATTGAAATCTTATATTCCTTATGTTATAAATCAGGAACAAAGAAGCTTTTATTTTGGAAGCATTAGAAATAACTCATAAAAACATTATTTTCAGAGACTTACTCCTTACTTACTAAGTTAATTTAAAATAATAATGCTAACAAAACCTACGCCTCCTAATGGATGGAAATGTATCTTCATTAATACATAATGGTGAGTGAACCCTATATTCAAAGATTCTTAGCTGAAATATTGGATAATAACGTTTAGGCCATCAAAAAATTCTTAAATCAAAACCTTGTCATTAGGATCATCGAAATTATCGGATCTCAAGTTCCTCATGAGAAATACTTAAAAATTTTAAGTTCAATTTGTGTTTCCAACGGCTTGCCTGTTAAAGAGAATCAGTCCTTAGTTTTATAACAATTTTTTCTGAAAATTGGATTTGGTATAGTTATGCATTAATATTAGATTTTTGTTTTCAATTTAAAATTGATGAACAACAATAATTATAAGTGTTATGCCCAATCTAAAAAACAAATAAATTTAGGACATTTGAAGAATTTTATAGAGAAAGTCAAAAAGTTGATTCCTTTTAATAATGGAATTATTTTCAAAGTTATTTTGATTTATTAGGTGACATTTGTATGAAGAGGAATAAATAAGCAAAAAAATATGTGGATGATAATTTCCCTTTATAAGTGTTATTGAAAATTCTTGTAGAAGCAGAAAAGAACTCCAGGTTTAGCATTATGAGACCAATATTAAAATTAATCAGATATGCCTACATAGATAATGTTCCATTTGAAAAAGTTAAGAGAATCAAAAGAGTCCAGATATTTTCAGCATTAGATGATGAATACCCTCAATTTGCAGATGTCATTGATGCTAATCATCCCTTATAAGAGTTGAATGTATTTGTTTTAGTACAGTTGGAGAAGAATAAGAACTTGTGGAAAAACATTGAATTTCAAAGAACTCTTTAAGAAATATTGAAAATAATTGGATGCCAATTAGATTTTGGATTTTATGTAAATTTGGATCAAATAGAACAGATTTTAAATTACATGTATCAAATTTGCAGTAGCATAAATGAATTCTCTTTTGGAAGCGAGAAAGAAAATTCTATGTTATCGAGTTAATAGGGTACTTATGTACAAAGTTTTATTGATCACAAACTCAAAGCAACAAGATTATCAGAATCAAATAGTGTTAAGATTTCATGTAAGTAATTGGCTTGTGAAATTATTCAAAAGATATTTGATTTTGAAGCTAATTTAAGAGTGTTTGAAGCAGCCAAACTGTTAAAAACTCTATTGATTGAGTTAAAGATTATAGAAAATATTGAATAATAGCAATAAGGAAGTAGTAGAAACATCAAATCGAATACCAAAATTAAGGCTTTGTTTACTAGTGAAAGTTCAAAACCAAATGCTAAATCAATTGCTGATAAATTAAAAAAGAAATCTACAGAGGAAGAAAAAATATTTTATGACCCTTAAAACTGGATTTCAAAATTTAAATTACTATTACAAAAAAGAACTTTGGCTGACGTTGAGTTTTTCGAATTGATATTTGCTGAATTGTCATTCTATGAAAATCCTCTATTGCCTAAATATTCGATTGAAATTTTGAAAAGGGCTTATGGACAAAGAAAAGAACTGATTTCAAATTTTGAAAAAATCATCATAGTGGTTTCTGGAAAAACACTAGAATTATCTGAATTGAGCTCTCTTATTTTCAATAAATTTGACATTTTGACAGACTCCTACTTCATAGAAATGTATAATGAAAATAGTCCAACATTTCAAAAACAAAATATCATTTGGAATCTGAATCAATAAGAAGCTTAGAAGGCAGGTCTCATTTAAAATTTATAGAGGCTTAATAAGTATTTAAAAAAAGATTTTGACAAAAGTAAGTAATAAGTCTCTTTGAATTATGAAGATTACTATCCTGACAATAGATCTAGAATCATTTATCATGAAAGGGAACTTAATTATAGACTTCATCAATCTTTGTTAATAGCCTAAGAATTGCACATTCCAATTCTAAACTTTATCAAAATATTTGTTCCTTCTTTATCTGAAATTTATTGGAAATTACTGCATGCTTGTTATGATTATCTAACATTAATAATTTGGAATCACATGGAAAATAAAATAGCCTTGTCCAAATATAAAGAATCCATGTACCCTCATTTATAATATAACATTGGAATGATCGATTTCTTGAAAGCATTATTTGCCAATAATAAACCATTAATATATAGTTAAAGAGAGATTCCAAACGTCTTACAAATGGTTCTCAAATAATGTGATAGTTAACCTCTGAGTAATTACTACAAATCAAAATTATTGGATTTCTTGAGAATCATTTTAATTTTCAATTCATCATACATTCCGCAGAATCAAACTTTAACCTTATAAAACTTATAAGAAAATTCATATGCAAATCTTATTCTAAGCTTAAATTTAGCAGCTTCTGACATTATGGCAACTCAAAACTCTGAATAAAGTTTTAGTGATGTCACATCATAATCTTCTGAGCCAATTATTGAAAATTTAATACTAACTGAAGATCAAGTCTCCTATTACATCAATTAATACTAATTAGAATACTCAAGATTAAATAAGGATTAGATTCAATTTGATATAAGTCCAGAAATTACATATATGTATACATTTTTTGGTCTTTTCAGTCAATTAGTAGAAGAGTAACATAAGGTTAATCAAAAAAAATGTCGAAAGATTCACACATTTCCAGATCTAATTAAATTATTATCTTTGTCCTAGTAAGTATGGCCGTTGAAAAGATATTTAAGAGCTTACACAAATAGGCTCTATTATTGTTAGGGAAGGGACGTAGTTACATAATTTATTTAAGTTGATTTCATTACAATTTTAGATGACCTAGAATGCATTATTGAATTAAAATCTAGTCAAAGTCTCTCATTCTTTAATCAAGTTACAATAGTCAATCCAATCAGATATAAATATTTGATTTCATACATTTATTTATATCTAGAAGAAATATTGATTACATTACACTATGTTTTCAATAATATTGAATTTTTGGAAGATCTAGAGGAGTAATTATAATTAAATAGGGGTAAAAATAAATTGATAATCCATCTATAAATCTTTGATTTAATCTAGAAACTAATATTGATTGAACGATTTTATTAAAAGTAAAATATAGGGCATTTATCAAAAATCATTTTAAATATCCTTCATAGCATAGTGTCAACATTTGATCTTCATGTATTAAAAATAAGGGATTAATTATTCGTTTTGACTTTAAAGCAAATTAACTCTTATGAAAAAGCAATGTAATTGAACTCTTCAAACCTGATCATCTCCTCTGAAGCAATAGATTCAGAAATACGGAATTCCCTTGAAAATACAAGTAGATTTTAACATAATGAGGAGGAATATAAAAAAAGTCTTATAGATTCCATTTTTTCAGTTGATAGATTTACTCAAGGCAAATAAGCCTTAGGAAATTTGGTTAAATATTGGAAAAATACAAAGAGATCGTCTTTATAGCCAGAAGATTTGAATGAAAGAATCAATCATAAGCTGAAAAGAGTCATTAATATATTGAGTTTGTCTTCTTCATTCTAAATATTTCTAGAGGAAGAATTTCTAGAAGCGTGTAAGAAAATGTTGTCAATTGGTTAAGAATCGATGCTGGCTTATTAAACAAAGTTTGAAGTTACATCTCTAAAACATTACATTTAAAATATAATTCATATGAGTATTTCGAATGAGGCCCAATTTACAGATGATTTAAGAATCTTCTTTTTAAAAATGATAAGTAAATTAATAACTGAAAAGAATTAGGCTAATAGCATTTAATTAGTCTAGGTTGATTAATGGCCAAGTGAATATTGGATTGATTATAAATAAGAGATTGAGAATGCTTAGAACTTTTTGGTTGATTGTGGAGCTGCTGATTTAGTTATTGCACTTTTCTCCGAATAGAAATTAGAGATTCGATTAGATTTACTAAGTGAGTGCTTGTTGTTTTTGATAGCATTTTTGTTAGGTGGAAACACAAAGGCTCAAAATGCCATTTTGGAGAAGCTTAAAAAAGATGAATAAAATACTGTATTAACAAACTTTCGAGTGTTAATTAGTAAGTTAACTTAAGTCATAAATAATAATTTTTCCATCATCACGTAAGAATAATCCGAAAGCTCAGAACTAATTTAGACAGTAGATAATTATGACTTTTACGATGTTGATACTCAGACTATGATAAGGCTGAATGTTATTGATCCTGATGATGCTAAGGAGACAGCATTTAAAAAGTTGTGTTTAGATGTCATTTGCAGATTTTTTAGAGTTATGCAATTATTTTGTGAGAATAATAATGTGGAAATGAAAAAGTATATACGATAATAAACAGATTAAAAGAATAATCCAAAAATATTATCAACTAATTTCATTGAGTTTGCTAGTGTCTAATTAAGGGTTTACTTTAAAATTCTATCTAAAGCTATTATTGTAATTCCATAATCAATGTTGGACTTTGTAAATGAAGTTATCCAATTGCCTTGTGTTGACAATCAAATTACATTATGCAATACAACATTCTTTGAAGATGCAAGTCACATGGCGCAATTCTTTAATGATAAAAATAATTAAATTTAAAGATTATTTGAAAATTCTGAAGATTTATAGGAATTATAGGAACTTTAGAATAAAATTCTATAAGCAGTTCTATCTGTCTTAGAAGGAAATGAAGAAAAGATATATAGGGATTTATCCAATAAATTAGAAGCACAATTTCTAATAAACTTTCTAAAAAATAATTTGGAATCCTTGAATATTACAAATTCATAAGATTTAGAATAGGTTTTATAACTTTAAGATAAAGTATTCGACAGTGAAATGTAAAAGATTTTGAATGTTTGTATCATCCAATAACAAATGACTTAGCATTCAGACAATAAATGGCTTGTTTAATTTTAAGAGAAAATGGAATAATTTCCAGAACTTCCAAAAATATTTGAAAAATTGTAAAATTTAACCCATAAAATTGAAATTATCTATTAAGGGAAAAAAATGAAAGTATTTTTCCCATTTCATCCTTATTTTCATTTACTGTCAGAATAAACAAAATAAGAGTTATTATTTACAGTAAATAGAGAAACACAACGAGATAAATTAGTTGGAATGCTATCATAATCTGAGATTTTATTTTATGAATTAGAACACAATTATAAACTAAATCACTTTAGAATTCCAATTACTTAGTAAAATCTAGATTTATTATAAAATCTAGCATCTACTTTTGCTGTATTAATTAATTTAGCTATGGTAACTACTTATTAATTATTTTAGATATTTTTTTATACTGTTGTGGTCAAGGAGAACACCTATTTTTTATATTCAAATCAAATAAACCAACTGATAATTAATCTATTATCTTTGGGTCAGTTATTCTCGTAAATTGCATTATTTATAATGGTAAGCTTATAAAGAGTACCAATTGCAATAGAAAAGAATCGTCAAAAGAAGGATAGCTTATTATCTTATATAGTATTCTTTAAAGAAGAAACATGTCTTATATTATTATTCTTGGTCATAATATCCTTTTATGGAGTGTTTTTCAATTCAAATTTTTATGTGATACATTTAGTTGAAATATTTAGTAGAAATTCACTACTAAAAAATGTGTTCTAAGCAATATCATATAATGCTAAACAGCTATTTGTAGTTGGACTGTTGGGAATTCTTTTTGTGTTTGCCTTTTCTGTGATAAGTTTCAATGTTTATTTCGATGATATCTATTAAGGAGAACAAACTGAAACTTGTAATTCATTAATTACATGCATGATAACATTAATCACTTCTGGGGTGATTGGCAATAGCATGATCAATTGGGACCCCTTAAAATTCTTTTTTGATATGCTATTCACAGTTTTCTTCGGATTGCTCTTCACTAACATCATACAGGGTATTATGATCGACACTTTTGCTGAATTAAGAGATTAGAGATAAAAGATAGAAGAAGATATCAAGAATAAATGTTTCATTTGTGCAGCATCAAGAACAGATTTGGAAAAGATGAATGTATCATTCGATGAACACACTCATCAGTTGCATTATATGTGGAATTACATTTTCTATGTGAAATGCTTAAAATTAAAAGAATGGACAGAGTACACTGGTCTAGAATATTGGATACATGCCAAATTAGAGTCAGATGATATTACTTGGTTTCCTGAAAGCGTTAATGATGATGCTAATCTTACTGATTAAATGTCGAAAATGGAATAAATTCTTAGCGACGTTATTGTGTTATAAAATGAAATATTAAGAAGAATTTGATCATCTTCAATATACTTATAAAATCCTTAAAATTTATTGCTTTATCAAGTATTTAGAATGTAACACAGAATAAATTTGAAGGACCACTTTCAGACTTTTAAGTTGTTATTTATTTTATTTTGTACACATTCATCATTCATAAACCCATCCGTGGTCATTGGTGTTCCAGGCAACCAATTCTTAAGGTTAGAACCATAAACTGATCTCCTTGTTGGCTGATTCGACTGAGTCTGATCCGTGAATTACATTTCTTCCAACGTCAATAGCAAAATCTCCTCTGATTGTGCCTGGCTTTGAAGCAAGTGGGTTGGTTTCACCTAACATGACTCTTCCTGTCTTGACGGCTACGTTTATTAATATAATTTCTACCATCCTTTCCTTCCCAAACCATAGCGGCAACTGGGCCTGAACTGACATATTTCAAAAGACTTGGGAAGAAGGGTCTTTCCTTCAAATCAGCATAGTGCTAAGTCAAAAGACCTTAGTCTGGAGCAACGAATTTAAGGGCAACAAGTTTGAATCCTCTGTCTTCGAATCTTTGAATGATTTTTCCGACAAGTCTTCTTTAGACTCCGTCTGGTTTGACCATGATGAAGGTTCTTTCTTGGTTATTCATAAATTTATTTAAATTTAATTTATGTTGGGAATTATATCTTTTTTTATTAATCAATATTATTGTTTTAAGAAATTTAATACTGCGTCATTACTTTTTAAGTAATCCTGATACAGAACATCACAAGGCTCACTACTCTCTAAATTTTGCATCTTAATCCTTTCTAGAGCTTGGTTTAATTCTTTAATCTATTGTTTGGCTAGTTAAAGTTCTATATAAATCATCTATTTCTCTTAGTTCAAGGCTTTCTGCTTTTTATGCTCATCCTAAACATATAGTCTTTGGTTTTCCAATTCCTTTATTGTTTTAATGCAATTCATACCTAAATCATTGCTATTATAAGGTCATTTTTTCCTTCATTTTAAAACGATGTTTCCTTTAGTTCATCTATTTATGTTAATAATTGTTTAATTTTATTAGATTGATTCTCCACCATGCTTGTCAATCGTTCGTTGTCATCAATCAAAGAGGTTATTTGATCAATTGGCAATTTTTTATAAGCATCTAACTATACTTCCAATTATTTATTCTTTTATTCTAGACTTGCGATCTTTGTTTTAAAATCCTATTGTTCTAATTGTTTTATTTTTATTTATAATATTTCATTCTCTTTTTTTAACTAATTAACTTATCTAGACAATCTAACATGTTCTCGATCATTTGATAAACATTGTGAGAATCCAGTTAGAGTTTCTTAACTTAACTATCTTGTCATCTGAAAAGGCGTTGGGCACTTATTAGAATCACTTAAAACTCTAATCAGTTAGGATTTTTACATTATTGATAATTAAAATTTATAGATAGTTGTTATATTTAGTATTTCATTCCTTAATAATATAAATCAAATAGTATATTTTTAAATCTACCCTCATATTCAACTTAAATTTCTATAACTTAATTCTCTTTACATATTGACTGAAATATAATGACAAGTTGTTCGATAATTATTAAGAATAAATGTTAAGTTATTGTATCAACTCTTCAATAATCTTATAATAGAGCAAATAATTAAAGATTCCTATCATGTGGTAATCTGTATACTCATATTTTAATAAAATATCCTAGGGTAGTTATGTAGTCAATAAATTATATAATAATATTATTAATATCATTTTATTGTACTAAAATTCTATAGTTATGGAAGTTTAGTCTTCGCATCCATTTTAGTCAAGTTCATTTTTAAAAACCTTCTCTTATACTTTCTTGTAGCAAAACCAATTTTTTCATAGAACCTTCTTAAATGTGGACAATTATCCCCACAACGAGCATGAATTTATCTCATCTTTTTCATATATTCTCTGAATTCTTCGATGGAGATTTGCTCATTACCTATAAAAATAATTTTATGGATATATACCTTGCTTTCCCAATTAATTTCTAATTTATCTCAGCATTTCCCCCATTTATCCATTTTTTGATTGCATTAATCTTTAATAAAGTTTGTCTGATTAATCTTCTTCTGGTTGATCTTCATCCAAAGAATCTAAGGATTAGTTAGATTAAGCAGATGAAGGTCTTGGTTTTAAAACTTCCTCATCAGAATCATGTTATTACATTTATTATTATTATTTTGTTGTTCTTTTAATTTAAATTTGTTATTTAATCATTACCCAATTTCTAATTTATTCTTACTTACTTTTTTCCAATCCCAGATTACCCAACTGCTCTAAAATTTAATCTAATAATGACTATGACTTATCACTAAAATCAAAGATTCCTTCAGTCTAAATTTCTCTATCTTCTGTTCCTAATTTAATGATTTTCACAGTCTTAGTTCCATCCGAAGAAATTTTAGTTTCCTCCACAACTATATTACCATTCTTATCTTTATTAAATTTCTTGATTATTTTTTCAACCTTACCATCCTTTCCAATTCTAGTCTCTTCTATGATTTATTCTCCGTTTTATCCTTTTTTAGTTCTAATGACAACCTTATTTCCATTTGCATCAATAGTTTCTATTTCTGTAATTTCTAATCCATCTTTATCTTTATATTACTTTTTCTTTACTGTCATTTTACTTCCATCAGCATTTGTAGTTACTTCTTCGATAATATTATTTCCATCTTTATCTTTGAAGACTCTTGTCTTAATCAATCTTTTATTTCCTTATTCATCTGTAATGATTTCTTCATTGATTTCGTTTCCATTTCTATCTTTATAGGCTTTCCTCTACACAGTTTACTATTACCCATTATCTCCCTTAATGATTTCAACTTCAATTGGATTTCCATCTCTATCCATTTAGACTTGTTTTTGAGTGTTTGTTATTTTTCCATCAGCCCCAACTATTTATTTTTAAACTATTTCCTTTCCATTTTAGTCTTTCTAAGTCCGAGTAATAATCTTGGCTCCTGTTTAAGGATCAACAGATTCCTCTTCAGTAATGATGTTTCCATTTTTATCCTTATATTAACGTTGCTTAACAACAGTAACATTTCCATTTTAGTCCATGATTTCTGTTTCAATAGTAAAGGTTCCATCAGGATTCTTTTTCTTTTTAGATGTTTTGATAGTTATAGTTCCATCAGGATTGATAGTCTCTTCTTCGATAATATCATTTCCATTTTCATCTTTCTTGATTTTAGTTCTTTTTATAATCTTATTTCCATTTTCATCCAATACAACTTCTTCTGTTATAGCAATTCCATTTTCCACTACAATTTTTTTCTCCACTTGCTATATTTTTCCATTTTTATCTATAATTTATTCCTAAATGATATCTTATCCAAATTAATTCTTTTTAATAGTAGCAATAGTTTTATTTCCTTTTGCATCAGTTCTTTCTTCTATAATAACTTAATTTCCTTGAGCGTCTCTGACAATCTTTCTTTTGACTGATGTTACATTTCCAAACTAATCAGTTATCTCCTCTTCTACAACCTCATTACCATCTTTATCCTTATAAACCTTTTACTTTTTGGTTGTTTTATTACCCTATTCATCAATTGTGATTTCTTCAATAATCTCATTACCATCTTTGTCTTTGGTAACTCTCTAAATTTTATTATTATATCTATACTTTAGCCACTTTTTGTTTTCTACCCTTTTCATCAACAAACTCCTCTTCAACATAATCATTTCCATTCTTATCTTTCCTAACTTTCATTTATTTTATCCTTATTTATTTTTTTCCGTTCTCATCTATATACTCTTCTTGTACTTCATAGGTCTCTTCTCCATCTTTGGCTTAAACTTTCCTCACTTTTTTACCTGAACTGTCTTCAAACCATTCATTTAATTGTACTTAACGACCATCCTTAGTAATAGGCTTTGTTGGTATCTTTATTTTAGCCCCTCCAACAGCAAAGCCACCAAATTAGTCTAAAAATTATTAAGTTTATTTTGATTATTAAACCATAATTGGTTTATCTCTAGCCCTTAACTCTTCACCTTAAGCATTTACAACAACTTCCTCTTCTACTTCCATCTCTTCGTCTACCCATTCTCCTTAACTATTTTACCTTTTGACCAACTTCATAACTTTCCTTGTGATTATTTTTTCCCCCGGATTTAGAAATTCAGCATCGAACAAAGGATCATAGAATGGCACTTTTGCCAATTTTTATTTTCTAGTTAATTCATCCTTTTTAACTTATCTAGTTATAGCAGAAATATCAGATCCGCAGATCTATTTAAATAGAGGATCTTTCAGTAAATCATCCACTACCATTAATTCTTTCATCTCTTATAAATTTAATTTCTCGTTAAAATCAAACCTCAATAGATTGTCCAATGAGTTCAAAATCAATTTCTTTTAATCTTCACTTATATTAGAATTCTAAATAAACAATCTAAATCTTTCTAAACTTCTATTATACTCCTTCTCTAATCCTGCCACACTATCTATAAGATTCTTTATTCTGAACTTCATCTTTATATTATCTTCAACCAATTTTTTTATTTTTTCTGAATCAGTTTTATTAATAACAGCTTATTATTCACCACTAGCCTTTTCTTTTGATTTCAATTATTCCTATAACTTCCTACTTTCCAAATTTGCTTTTGTCAACTAATTATTAATATTGCTCAATTATTGAATGTAAGCTTCTTTTTCAATCCCTAAATCCTTGACCTTTCTCTCTAACTATAAGATCTTGGATTCTCTCTCTGCTCCTTCTTTTCTATGCTACTACATCTTTTCCTAGAATTCAATTTCAATTTTCATTTTATCAGTCTAACTTGCCACTCCTTCCATGTAAACTAATTATCCATTCTTCATCAATGCTCTACCCGCTTTAATATCTTGTATTGCTTTTTCTTAAGCTTATTTCTACACTCCTCTAATGCTATCCATAAGTGTGTTTTCTAAATTAAATATCTGTTCTCTCTCTTTCTGTTATTACTCTTCAATTTCTGCCGCCTCATCGTCAATTTCATTTGTAATTCTTCTTTTTTTCCCTAAGTCTTTCAAGACTTCTTTCAAATTGGCTTATGCCTTAGATTCTCCTACTGCCATTAAATCAAGTTTTCTATTTTTTAAGAATTCAGATATCTTTTAACTGTCCTCATCTAAATCATCTTAAATATCCATTAATTCCTTTTACTTTTTCATAAGATGATCTTGATTCCTAGCATTTTTCATATCTTCTCCAGTATCAGTCCCTTTTTCTTCAAATACTTTCTTAACCATCTTCTTAACCACAGGTTACAGTTACACTATTTAATGAGCCATTTTATTAGTTTCTCTTTCTTCAGATTAATCAACAGATTTTCTTCTTGCCTATATCATATTTTTCTATAAACTTTCAAGCATTTTATCAGGTTACACCTCAAAATTAGTATTTATTCTATGTTTTGGATATATATACTTACTTTAATATATAATGAACAATCAAATTCTAGCCATTATAAATTTTATTCAAAGTTTATCTCAATTCACTGAAGTGTGCGACTTCTAGCATTTCGCTAATCTCATATAAAACTATTTAATAGATTTCATGCATTGTTTTCATTAATTCCATTAATTTTGGCTTTGTTAGATCTTTTGATTATTTTTGCTTGAAATCATGATCCACCTTTGATAACAATTTATCCAATTTAGCTATTTTTTAGAAATCCAAACCTCCAGCAAATTGGTTATCAATTTCTGAAAATCTAGCTTCAGCCATAAAAATAGATTATAAATTTATAATTATTTATAATTACTATGCCTAAACTATTTAAAAACAAAAAAGTTGGAAACAGCATGATGGTCAATACTAAAGATTCTATTGAATCACTCGAACAACTTAGATCAGAGCACTCTAATCTTAGCAATACCATCTCCGACTTAGAGATGAAAAGATAGTTGATAGAGGATAAATTGAGAGAATTATCAATTAAGTTAAACTCCTTTTACTAACATAGCGACTAACCAAATATTCCTATGTTAATCTACAAATTACCAAATGATTCACATTAAGATTAAATTACGTTAAATTAAGAAGTATACATTTAAACTAATGACTATCAAGAATTCATTCCTCATCTTTAAGAAAATGACACTAAAATCAAGAAAGAATTGTTTAATTATTTTAGTTATAAATCTGATGTTGGAGATCTATTCAATGATCTTGATGATACTAGCAACCTTAAAAAACTTGCAGAAGAGTTTGGAATTAAATCAAATAATATCAATAAGATGAAATAATAGATTAAGATAATCTAGAATTACTTGCTAAACTAATCGTTTCCAACTTCATGGAATAATATTTATAATAAAGAACTATTCGATAAATTAGAAATTTGATCTATGCATCATAACTAGTTATAAATAATTATAATTCAATTTTTTCTATGTAAATCTATCTTTTCTCCCCATCTCTTCTCTAGTCGTTCCAAATTTGCAACAGTTTCATCATACTTTCTTTTTAATATTTGATATTCTTCATTTCTTTCAGACAGTTCTCTTGATTTTCTATTCATTTCATTAGACAATCCATTTATTTTTTATTGTAAACTCAAATTCTCTCTGGATAGATTTTCTAAAGCAATCTAAAGATCCTATTGTCTCAAAACTGATCCTAGAAATTGATAAATTAAAATATTTACTCCTGCTATCATCAGACATTTTCTTGCTTTACAATTCTCTCCTCATCTCTTCCAAATTTTAATGCAATTACTCTGTTTCTTCCTTTCTCTTTTTTAACATCTCACTTAAATGTTGTTATTCTTATCTAGATTGAGTCAACTCATTTTTATAATTGGCAATAGTAGCTTAATGTTGATTTAATTGCATTCCTTATCTTAATAATTCTTCTTGAATATTAAAATTATTGCTTCTCACCTTCTCAACCTCTGATTTCAAACCCTCAATTTAATCATTCTTACTCAAAAGTTCTGCTTAGAGTTGTTATTCCCGTTAATCGTAGTCAAAGGAGGATAAGGCATTTCTCTTATCTAACATTTTTATTTGTTAGTCCATTGTTTATTTTAAGTCCAGAATTTCTTGTTCTTTCACTTATAGAAGTTCTTCTTATTGCAGTCTTTAATTTTTTAATCTTCTTTCAAGATCATTTACATTTTCTTGGCAGACTTTCTTTTAGACTTCATATTAATCTCTCATTCCACCCATTTCTTCAATTAATTCATTGAGTTATCTTTCCTTCTCTTATGTTTTTCTTGCTTGCAATGATATCATCTCATTTAATTCTGTAACCTGATATTTCATCTCAGATTTTACAGCCTACATTTATTTTTCAAGTTTCTCATATTCCATTCTAATTTATTATTCACTTTATTTTAATCCATCAATTTGTTAAAGTAATTGTTATTATAATTATGATTATTGTTATAATTACTAATTCATTTGATCATGCTATGCTTAAAACTAATGATTTCTATCACTAGATTTCTTTAATTCCCCTTTTGTAAAGGCTAATTCTTGATTTAATTAATCAAGTTTCTTTTCAGAATTCCTTAAATCTTCTTGCAACTTACTTTTTCTAAGGTCAATTTATTTAAATTCATCTAATAGTTTTTAGTAATCTTGCTTTGCTACCTAAACCTTATCCTCTGTTCCTTTTAACATTTAATTTAAGTAATTAATCTAATTTCTATGATCCCTTTCTGACTCATTTTTTTATTTTAATAGGCTTGATACTTCGCTTTCTTTGTTTTAAAGCCCATTCTTTAATTGCTCATTCATAATCTCAAGGTTATGGCAAATCTATATGGATTACTCCTCAGATATACTCTTTTCTTTTAGAATTGATTTAATTTTGTCTTCCAATTTCTAAATCATATCATTCTTGCTGTCTATGACTTTAGAGTCCACTTGATTATGAGCCATTTCTGCTTTTAAATTGTCATTCTCTATTTAAAGTTAAAGTAATTTTAACTCCAATTATTCTGATTACTTTGTACTACTCGAATGGATTGATTTAAGGATTGATGGTGACTTAGGGATCTCTTTTTAATTATTCTTCTCTGTTAATAATTGCTTATATTTCATTTCTAATTATTCAAGTTCATTTTGGAGTTATTGATTTTTCATTTTATAATTATTAATTTCATCCATTTAAACTCTATTACTAGTTTAAATTGATAAATTCTTAAAGCTATCTTATGAAATAAGTTTATTTTTTAGTTCTTCATTTTCCTTTTAATTTATTTGAAGGCATTCAAAGACTCGATTAAATTCTTTATTGGCTTGATTTGCCTTTTCCTCAGCTAATAATTTTTTCTTAATTTCCTCAGTTACTTTTTGTTCTTATTCAATTAAATTTTTATTTAACTAAAAATAAATAATATTATATACTTTTTAATTCTCTTAAACTAATGCAGTCATTTTAGTTTGTAATTACTCCAAAATAGTTTTTAATTTGTTATAATCTTCAGCCATTGTGGAAATCTTTGAATCATTATCTGATGCAGGCATGGGCTCACTATTAGCTATTTCTTCTAATTTTCTAAAATTTGCTAAAATTTCAATCATTTTATCATTAATTTAATCTGGTAGTTTACCATCACCCATCATCTTCTGGATAGAGGACATTAAATCTCTCAAAGCACCTGAAATTCGATAAATTTCAGTTTAAATCTTTGGTTTAGATTACATTAGGTTAATATTTTGTGAAGATAATCTGCTGTTGCCCACGGTTGGATGATTGTCTGTGAATGGAGACTTTGCCTAAAATTGTTAGTAATTTTCCTTTTAATCAATATGAGTAGATCCATCTTTTTTTGAGGTATTGCTTTTTCTTTCAGTTATTTATTCTTTATTTGCATCACTTTAAAAAGTTCCAGCAAATGTTTTGTTGTACTCATATTTATAAGTTTCATAGGAAGGCTTAAATTCATTCTAAGATTTAATAGCTTCTTATTGGTTATTTGGTTTAAAGATATCATTTGTAATTGACCCATTTTTTATACTAGGTTTGTATTGATAGGAATTTTCTAATTTTTAAGGCGGAGAAGGTTAAATCATAATGTTATTTTAACTTACTTATTTAGCATCAAATTGAGGTGATTATATATAAGGGGATGGACCATATTATTGAATCTTGGCTTATGATTATGTTTTTGGGCAATAGATTTATTTATCCGGAGATTACATAGAAAAATTTCCCATATCTTTAGATACAGAAAATTGCCTAGTCATTGCTGAGATCTGCGTTGGCTTTTATACACTTTTCATTATATGCTGTTAAATAACTTTATTTATTTTTCTGTTAAAATTAATATATTATTTTACTATTATTAAAGTAAATAGGAGTTCTTATATCTTATTCTAATATTATTATATATTACATATAATTTAACATTGTATTCTAAATTCTAGAACGTTGTAAATCAAACATTCAAGTTGATAACCTTGTTAATTCAAAGAATTAAATATATCTCAACATAAAAATGTGATTATGCAAAAATGTAAATCTCAAATATTTTAAGCCTATTCAAGAAAATTCAATTAGCGTCAATCAACTAGAATGAGTTAATACTTTGTGTAGATCATTTAATTAAGGATTTTGAAGATCTAAATATTTTTAGTTATATTATATTCAAAAAGTTTGGGATTAAAGGCTTAAGCATGTTTAAGAAATTTTAGAAAGATAATAAATAATACCTAATATAATAAAATTCCTTAAATTAAAATTAGATGAATTAATTTTATATACCAATAACTATGGAAGTCATTTATAAAAGTGTGTTATTATTTGAGATTGATGAAAAAAATAATAATTTCACGATTGACATACATTAAAATTTGAGTTCTTTTGATTTGTTCAAATCTCAGGCTAGTTATTAAGCCGTGCTAAAATGTCATAGGTCTATAGTCTTACAATACATAAGTAGCTGCAATATTATCGTCTGCTTATGCAAATGAAACATTGCGATGTAATCTTTAAAATCTTCTCAATAAACTCAAACAGGCTGAACTTATAATTTCTTTATTTTACATTTCTTAAAGTGTAAAGTTTTAACTTCAACTTAATTATTCTATTTGACTTTTACTTTAAATATAAATAAATTTACAAGTTTCTTTTTATATTGATTTAAAACAAGAATTTTAAAAAGTCCTACAGCGAAAAAAACTTAAAATTCTTCTTAAAAACGTTAAAACATATATTAATTTCTTTTGAAATTATAATTACCATTAAGATTTTTACAATATAGAAGAAATAAACAAATGGGGCAGCAATCACAATCATCTAATTAAATTATATTACCAAATTAATTTCTTAATATTTATTTAATGAAAATAATTCAATATTTTACAACTCCAGCTTATAACATATGAAAGTCAAGAACTTCTACTTCTGTTTAATTCAGATTTCCATTATGACCGCATCCCAATGGAATGAATGACCCTAAATAACCTTTTAATGATTCATGAATTTTTGAAGCTACTTTAATTGTAAGATTTACTTGACTTTCTCTCTTCTGAATCTTTCGATTCAATTTGAACTGATTAATGGGATGGATGTTAAAGTTAATTCTTCAAGGTTTTTTTAAAGTTTTCTCTTATCAATTTAAGTCTTTAAATGATTAATTCCAAATCTTAAATTAACTAGCAATTAGGAATTCATAAATACTCTAGTTCCATTTGGAGAATCTAAATTATTCTTTTCATTCTTAATCAAAGTTTCAATTTTATTGATGTTGGAAGTAAATCTTGCAAAAGCTAACTTTTGACAAACTACTGTGTTCATTTTTTTTTTGGGAATGTTTTTTAGAGGAAGATAGGATCCCCACAAGAAAATACTCAATAGGTAATCTAGGAAGACATCGTATTGTTGTGATTCTCTGAAGGATGAAAAGACATCATTTAAAGTCATAGAGGCAGTTTCAAAGGATTCAAAACATTCATAGACTTTATTTACAAATTTGAGAAGACTTTCATTAGACTTTTCTTTTTCAGAAAGTGTGTAAGGTCCTGCCAATTAAGTAACCTTGATCATAGTATTAAAAACATTCATACCTCATCTATGTCAACAGTTGAATTTTAATTCTAAGAATATTGCTTTTCAATTTCTTACGACTCATTTAAATAAGATGAGTAAGAATCATCTAAAGTCTTTTTGCTTTTTTCAGTTTATAAATCTTTCATAATGAATTGTATTCTATTTTAAATATGATCTCAAATTTACCTTTTATTTGCTTCAAAAAACGTAAGCATTTCTTGCTTATTTAATAACTAAGAATACCAAATATCATAGAAGACAGTACTCTCTGATGTTGGAATCCAAGGTATAAATCTTAAGAGTTTTTGGAAAAATGTAGTTCTCTGGTCACTTTATTTAAACTACAAATAGAATGCAAACAAATACATTTTCATCACCTTAATATTACCCTCCAAATTCTCTCAGGAATATTTATTTTGTGACATCAACTTTTAGTGATGAAAGAAATGGAATGACTTCATCCTTCTAATCTAAGGCTAGAATCTTATAGCTTTGGCATTCAACATAGGATTTGGCAGAATTATAATCCCATGATGTTAGCAATTTAAAGAAAAAACTGGCATATTTAGAAAATCCAACTTGGGCTATTTTGCTGATACTTGAAAAGGTTCTGTCTGCAAATAGTAAGTTACATTGTCTGACTCTGCCCAAATGACATGCGACCATTCCTCCTAGGGATTCACCATGAAATATCAATTAAGTCACCTTTAATTGAGTTGTTACATAATCACAGATGGATTCTGCATCCTTCATTATATCCTTTGTATTTGGCAATCCTTAACTTTCACAATAACCTCTATAATTCCATAAAAACATGTTTATTCTACGTTTCAAGTAATAATCAATCCATTCTGATTCATAATACATATATTCATAATATCCAGCATTTGGCTAACAAAATATGACTGCTCGATCATTATCAGCATCATCTTCGCTTGCATATATATATAGACTTTGATAATCCAATTTATAAATACCAATCAATCATTTTTCCATCATACCCTTGCACTTTAAATCTTCTGGTCTTAAAAGTATTTTCTAATTCAACTCTCATTTAATCTACTGTTCCAAGGGTCTTGTTAAAGATCCATCTTTCTGCTTCCAAGAGAAAGTTCTTAGGCACATATATATCTTATAATTGATCTATTAAGCTATCCAATATTATAAGTAAATTAGAACACAGTTCAGATTCAATTTTAACATTTTGTTTACAATAATTGATGATATCTTATGGATTATCCAATTGATCATAAAGAGACTTAGTTTCGATTAGAAAATCCTTCAAGCTCTATTCCAATTATTGACATAACCCGAAGAGATATTTTTATTACTCATTCAATTCTTTTCTATAGTTTAATGAAGAAAAAGTGTTTAAAAATGATTACAAGGTTTTTTTAATTGGCACTAAATCTTCAACATAAATTTCTTTAGTACTAATTTACCTTAAATAAATTACTCAGGTATCTACAGTAATTTTCTTATCAAATTTTATAAATCTTCCATCCTTTTATTGGCTCTTTTTGCCAAAGCCTTTGCATATCTGTTTTCAACATTTCTTCTCCATAACCAATATGAGCCTGGAAATACAAATAATCTTATCGTATTTTTTATGAAAACATATAATCCAACCAAAAAAATCTAAAATTTAATGAATGAATTTTGAATTACAAAGTGGCCTAGAAAACCAAAATAAATCACAGTCACCCAATCAATAAGACATAAGAGTACAATAAATAATATAGCCATTCCTGTGATAGCCATCATTTTCTTTTGCTCATCCGTAATTTACATAATTAATATAAAAAAATAATATATTTCATAGGTTTGATAACTTTTCTTTGATAAATTTAAGTTTTTCTTGATCTCTTCCATAGTATTGATACTATAATCAAAAATATATCTTACTAAAAACAACTAGCATTCGCTAAGACTTTTAGACAATCCTTCTTAAAATTGAATGGTTTTTAAATTTTCCATTTTATCAATGAGAAAAGTTAAGAAATCTTCATTTTTCATATTTATTATATCATTTTAATCTTTCTGTTTAATCACACCTAACTTCTAACTAGTATTTGCATCGTTTTTTTGTTGCTCTCCTATTTTTTTTGGTTCTTATTAATTATTGATTTTATAATATGTTGTTTATTTAAATGCCTTTTAAGCAGAAATAGTATTAATTTTAAGAAGACCTTTACTCCCAGATATAATGACACTATTATTTTATGAACATATTTCTGGAGTATTTCTTCTTTTCATCTATGGCGTTATTTATCTCTTATCAAGATGTACACTACTTGTCATTTATCTTCTGTTTCTAAGATATTTCTAAAGTATCTGAGCCAAAGATATTAGATCACACCTATTTTGAGGGTCGTACGCTAATAAATTTCTAATTGCCTCAGTACTGCCTACTGAAATAGCATGTGAGAAAACTAATACATGATCTGACTAATATTATTTCAGCTTTCTAATTAAATCATCTAATTCCATTGAAAAAAATGGTACCACACCTTGAATAATGAAAAAATAATACCAAAAATCATTTCAAAATACAAAATTCCTAAAGACCAAATATCGGTTTTATGATTATACTCTTATTTTAAAAGTGTTTCTGGAGACATATATAAAGGAGATCCAACTTATAAGTTTCTGTCTTCAAACTTGAGCTTATCTTGCTATATTGCAAATCCAAAATCAGCCAATCTTACCTCTCCATTATGAATTAAAATGTTTGATGGTTTAATATCTCTGTGTATTATTTCTTTATAATTTTATTCATTTACATTTCTAATTTAAATATAACAGTGCTTCTGCTATCTATAAAACATACATGATAACCAAATCTTCGTTTATCTTTCCTTTCTGTTTAATTATTGATAAAATATCTATTATAAATATTTCTAATTATACCTGTTTCACAATACTCAGATACAATATAAAAGTTGTTAATAGTTTCATAATGTGCATACATTTTCACTATATATTAATGATTTAATTGTTCAAGAATTTCAATTTCATGTCTCAGCATCTACTCATAAATACCTTTCACTAATTTTTTATCTATTTGTTTGATTGCTACTAATTTGTTAGTTATCTTATGATAACCCTTATAAACATGGCCGAATTATCCTGCACCAACTTTGTATTCGTTGGAGATAAGATAAGCATAATCCCCAATAACTTTTTCGTTGAGCATATTAAATTTTAATTAATTTAACATAATGGATGAATATAAGAGAGTGTCTAATGCATTCAACATTATTATTCTAATTCATAGTAACAAAAAGCTAGAGATGGTATTTTCATTACTGAAATAAAAACTTTGATTATTCTCATAAAATACTTTTGAAGCAATTAAATTCTTAATTAATATGAGTAATGATTAAAGCCTGATTTAATATTTTAATTAGATTAAATTGTAATGAGCCTGAAATAAACCAATTTATAATACAAATTTAAATGATATTGAAATATACTTAAGTTAATATATTAGATATATTAAACGATAAAAAGATACATCTGAAATGAATAAATGTTATTTACCAGGAGTTATAATAAAAGCAAGAATGATCTTATATGATGGGGATTTGTTAAAACTGTATTTGAGCTCAGCAGAAGACAAATTAGTCCTATTATTTGCTAAACACAAAGAAACATTGAAATCGATGGTTACTTTACCTTGTGATGAAATGCTTTGTGTAGAGAGTGGTTTAAAAGAAAAAGAAAGTAGCTTAACTAATTTCAATTAATTGGTCTGAATTGTTGATAATTTATATAAACGTTTACGTATATCTAAACCTCATTTTGACTTTTTTGGCTTGCTTGAAAATATCTTAACTTTCTGTTCTCCAGATTTAGCTTCATGCATAATGTGTTAAGCATCAGTTTAAACTTGCTTTTATGGGGGATTTATAGTTGTAGTTGTTGTTGTTGTTGTTGTTGCAACATCACTATTTAAATCAGCTCTATCTTGAACAACAGCTTTAACAATAGTTTAGATATTCATATTATTTTACCTCTCTAAAAGAGTGCCTGGTAGGTATTTAGGAATTCCAAATATTCTATGGTATATTTTCTTATTTACTTTCTGATTTTCTCTTGTCTTGCTAGAGCTGTAATAATTAAATGGCAAAATGCTGAGGAGCACCAATAAAGATTAACGCCGGCAGGGAAAAAGATAACAACAGGAATAGAAAAG
Organism: Paramecium tetraurelia; assembly: GCF_000165425.1. Lineage (NCBI taxonomy): Eukaryota > Ciliophora > Oligohymenophorea > Peniculida > Parameciidae > Paramecium > Paramecium tetraurelia. The sequence continues at coordinate 82,206 of NW_001799177.1, read as the reverse complement.
AAAGGTAAGAACCTTACATATCGATAATACTTAGCAAAAGGAACAGTAGATTATGATTACATGTTGGGATTCAAAGAGATGTTCCAAAATGTGAAAACGGAACTCATAATTGGCAAGATTCCATAGGGATCATACTCGCTTAGGTCTTAGAACCTATTATTTAATGCAGTTCTAACCATAAAAATCCTTGGCTTTTAAGGTCCTCGTATTTATCTGGCAATGAGCAGACATATCTCAATGATAAAAACCATGTGAATAGGAAGGGCATTTGTAATATGGATAATCCTGGAATAAGCATATTGATGTTATGCTTTCTTTTAAAAAGTTTAAATTATTTTTGTGCTGCTCTGCTAGCTTTGAAGTCCTGAGCTCTCATTGCTCGTTAAATCATGTTTTAGAAGTTTTTGGATTCAGGTTCGATTAATTTCATACGACAAGCATTTAATTATGCAGAAAACATTAGAGGTGTAAATGCAATCTTGATACCCATTGATATTGCTAAGATTCCCCATCCCATTCCCCAACTCTTTTAAATAGAAATGCAATATTTACTAAATCATTAGCCAAATAAAGTAGTAATTCTCTTGAGTATTCATCTAATGAATTGTACATGTTGGTAGGAGTGTATGCAGAGAATCTTGTAATTAAGTCTTCTACCATAATACTAGAAGGAGCAGTCAATCCTTATTATACATTGGCAAAATCAAAGACGCCTGTAGGGATTTTGGTTGAGAATTTGTATAATTTGAGTGTTCTCGATATCATAAATATAATTTTATCATTTTATAAACATTTGCTTTGCTTACCCTACAAATTATTTACAGCACTCTAATTAGAATATTGATCATTTCAATTAACCATAATTACCTATTTTCTAAATATGGTCCTCTTTGTTTTCAATCTAGAAAATTATAAATTAAAGTTGTAATTTGGAATGAGAATTTAAGGCGATTTAAAACTCTATAAAGTTAATTAAAATAATAATGAATAAATATTTCAATTTTAGAAAGATATTAAATGAAGTAGCTTTACTATTTTTTTTGAATTATAATAGCATTCAAATTATGCTTACATTTATTTGTCACCACCTCGATTTAATAATTATTATTTTTTAGAGTTCTAATAATTCTGCTTGCTTTCACCATCAGTTAATAAATAATAATATTAATATTGGAATATATTAAAATTCAAAATTAATGTCATATAGATCAAGTAAACCTCTTCAGTCGGTGAAGAACTAACCGGGGTCATTCTTTCCAAAGCAACCTTACTCACCAGCAAAGTCACATATAGAGCACTTTCGGTCTGAAAATCCTACACCCCATAATCGAAAATAATAATAGGCTTATCCTCCGAGACAAGAATCGTTTAATTTGTCAAGCGGGGAAAGTCTGGAATAATTTCATAGAAAGCGTTAAAATTCTAATTTTAGTTAAGATAAGAAAGCAAAAAATTAACTGTTTAATATTTTATTCAATAAAACTAAGCGTAATGTAAGTTTTTGTAAAGACACCATGTAAAATATGATCATGTATAATTAGGAAAAAGCAAACTCTACAAAACCCATTTAATAATTAGGGCTAAAATTGGTATCTTCCAAGCAAATCGAAGTTATCCTAGACTATGTAAAAAAAACCACCCAAGATTAACAATAGTATGGATGGATAGTAGACTGTTGATATTAGTTTTGAAAACATTTTAATCAAAGGTTATTAGGATCATAGTGGTTTTTAGAGTGACACCACTAAACCTGCAGAAGACTACAATCCTAGATCAATCAAACTATTTGAAAAGGGCAAATAACTGTTAAGAGAAAAGTAAATTGATGAAGCAATAGAGTAATCAATTTATTTTAATCCAAGTCTATTAAAAAAATGCATAGAAGTTGACACCAGATTGTTGGAAGGTCATTATTTTTTGGGAATCGGCTATTTAGGAACTCAATTGTATTAAAAGGCAATTGCAGAATTCTAATATGTAATCTAGTAGGATGCAGTCCATCGCAAAAACATTTATCTACTTTTAGCAATTTCTCATAAAAAGATGAATGAATTAGATTAAGCAATTCAAATCTTAAACAAAGTGATCACAATGTTCCCAAGATATTACGATGCCTACATATATAGAGGTAAATTGCATACCAAACTTAATTAAATTGACAAAGCTGATTAAGATTTCAACATTGCAATTCAATTAAGTCCTTAAAAAGGGTTAGGTTATTTAGGCAAAGCGGATTGCTTAAGAATGCAATGCTAATATAAAGAAGCCATTAAATACTACTAAAAGGCTATCAATTGCGAATAAGCAGTTGGAAATGCAGCCATTTTAAAAAAGGCCATCACCTTATATGAAAGCCAATAATATGAAGAATGTGCAAAAGACCTTAGCAAACTGTTAGAAACGGATCCAACAAATTCAGAGGCCTACTATTTCAAAGGATTAAGTAGACTAAAAATAAGTAATTTAGTATTTGAATTTTAGAGAATAACACAGAGGCACTATTATGTTTTGAATAAGCTATAAAGCATAACAATTCAAAGAAAGCAGTGACCAAATCATTATATGAAATTGCTAGGATGAAACTTGAATAAAGAGACTTTTATGCAGCTTATCATACTTTAAATAGATCTTCTATGCTAGATACAGAGAAGAGCTATTTAGAGAAATTTAAATTGTTTACTGAAGTAACTTAATCCATTTAAATAGGCTGTGATATTTTTGATGAAAAGAAAGTTCTAAGACAGCATGCTCAACTTTCAAGAAATCCAAAATAACCATCAATTAAATGATTTTTTAAAGCCCTTGTTTTATGCTTATAGAGCTTACGGGTAATTTTGTTTATCCAAACATTAAAAAGCATTGGATGACTATAAATATCTGTTAGAAATCTAACCTGCTGAGTCAAGTGTTCATTATAACAAATTTCTTTGTGAAGGTATACTGAAGGTGTAATCTGGGTTATACACTGATGGTATGGAATTGTTTTAAAGAGCCCAGAAGATATTTTAGAAGAAAATGGAACCCACCTTTTATTTGGCTGTTACTTATATTAATTAATCCTTCAAAAAAAAAAATGACTAGTACAAGGATGTTATCAAAGGGCTCGAACTATTGGATAAAGCGAACAGTATGAATGATCAAAATGCCAATTTATATTATGTTCGATCTATTGTGAAGTGCTTTTTAGGCTAAGTGAATGAAGCATTGATGGACATTGAATCTGCAATCTCAAAGTCAGAAGATAATGTTGCAAAGTATTTCTATTTTAGAGGAATAGTTTTTGGAATACTTAAGCAATACAAGCATTCTCTAAATGATTTTGGCATTTGTCTAACGCTAGATGAAACATTTGCTGATGCTTACTTAAATAGAGCAAAATGCCATTTTTTAAATGGAGATTCAAATTCTGCTTTCTAAGATTTACAATCATGTATTCAGATTCTACAAGATGATCCAAGAATGCATATATGGGCTGGTAACTTTTTGTTTGCAAATGCTGCAACTTGAAGATGCCATAAAAGCATATTCAAATAACAAAGATTTTAAAAATAATCCAAAATTATTATAATTACGCGCAGAATGCTATATGGTATTAGGTGATCTGAATTAATGTTCGGAGGACATCAATAGATTATATAAGTTAACTAAAGAGAAGACTGCTGAATTCGATAAGGATATGTTACAAGCGTTGAGAATAATATTTAAGGATGATTAGTAAATTTATTTTAATGAGGAAAGTGAGAATGAGTACACCGATTTCAATAATAATCTTAACAAAGCTATTAATATTCTAAATTAATTATGCAGAGGGAATGGTAAATTGTTCCAGCAGTTTCACGTCTACATTTTCCGAGGAGTCTTTTTGTTTCATCAAGAAAAATATGAGGCTGCCTTAAGAGACTTTTAAATGGCCAAGAGTCAGAAGGAACTCTCTATAACAGAGAAGAAATTAAAATAAAGGGGAAGCCAAACAGATATTTTCTAAGAAGAGGAATTTCATGAACTTACTGTAGATGAAGAAGATGCTGACTTATTAGAAATATTAGAAATCAAATTCAATGAATTGATATGTTTAGTTATACTTAAGCAATATAAAAAAGCTAAGGAAAAATGTAAATAATTAATAGAGAACATTAATGAAGCAAAGTAAGAGGGCTTATAAATTTTATTGATGCATATAGAATAAATTCTTATGAGAAATTAGCAAGATATTGATTATTAAAGAGTAATTTGCTTGTATGATGAACCTAAAGAGAACATCATTTGTTTCTAAGTACCGATTGTTTTTGTAGATGGGTTGAAAATACGATTATCCTTTAGTTTACCAAAATTATCTCCTCCATCTTTATCCATAACATTTGACAAAAGTTTAGTTTAAGATCTTGGGGTATTAAATGTCATTCATTTATTTAGCCGTTATCCGTTGAAAATAAACCAGAAGCTCCTTGGATAAGAAGAGAATAACAAGATGATATGATCATTTTTACAGAAAATGTTTAACTAGTAGATGATATTAGATTAGAGACTGAAAAAGACGACGAGTAACCTCAGTAACAATAATAAATGTTAGAAATTACTTAAATTAAAAATAACCTAATGCTAGATAAAGATATTGAGGAGAAATTATAAAGATTTTTCGAAAAAAAAAATAAGTAAAAATGATTTATATAATTAAATATACCTAATTTTCACTAAATACAACCTTATATCAAATCTCATTTATCATATAAATTCAGAATATGTCGTAAGAGGATACTCTTAGGCTATTTCATAAGATCAACCTATTATATCCTTGAGTGTGCATTAATGTTTATAATGGATTGACTTTAAAATACGCTTTTCCTTTGCTAAATATTATTAAAAATGTAAATTCGATATCCCATTGAAGTGATAAAAAAAAAGATTGTCACGAGAATAGAATACAAAATTAGGTGGAACACGGGAACAATTACTTATGAACCAATGACAGATCTTACACCCGAAATTCTTTAAATAGTGAATTAATGGGAATTGAAGCAGAATAAAAAGAAGAAACGCATAATTGTAGGGAAGAGTAATAAGAAAACATAAAAAATTACTCGAAAATAGCAAAACAATATTATGCCTTTAGAAGAGATTCCTCCTCAAAATTAAAAGTCTATACCGCATAGAGAACGAATTGTAGAAAATGGAGTGGTCAAAGAGGCAAGAAAAATCTCAGGAAAAATAGAATTCTAAATCATGTTAAAAGAGGAATAAGAATTAAGATGGACCAACTTAGAAGAAGTTAAAACCAGAATTCCTATTGCCTTATGTGACTACTTACTCTAAAGAATCAAGTTTAGTGGAAAATGAATTTAAATTCGATTAAATGCATTCAAATATTTTGTTAACAAATATTTAATCAAAATTAATATCTTAAAAATTCTATTACTATTAATAGGATAAGTAGTATTATACAATGATAAATACTGATTATCTAATAGAATAGAGTATTGTGCTAGAAAATTAATTAGTGATATATATATATTCCTAATATAGAGAGTTTCATTATCATGTATTTATATGTAATTAAATCATTAATCGAATTAAAATTTGTTTGATTAATAAATTTTGTTTATTCATGAATTATATGAGAGGTTCAATCTCAATATATTAATGTTTAGCTATCATCTATACAATATAAATTTGGAATATCCAATTATGGTGTGACGAGTAGTCATTAAAAATTTTAAATTAAATTAAATCTTTTATACAAATAAAAATGTCTTTAGTTTTGGAAAAGGCTGATTCATTCAGACACATTATTCGTATTTTGAACACAAACGTTGATGGAAAATAAAGACTTGCTTATGGTATTAGAAGCATTAAAGGTATCGGAAGAAGATTTGCTATCTAAATTTGCAAGGTATTCAATGTTTTTTTTATTCCTTCTATAAGGTCCTCCGTCTTGATCTTACAAAGAGAGCTGGTGAATTGACAGACGACGAGGCTCACAAAATCACTGAAGTCATCAAATCACCCAGAAGCTTATAACATTTCCAAGATGGTTTTTGAATAGACAAAGAGATTTCAAGGGATGGCAAAAATTATTAAGTCACAACAAACGAATTGGAAACCAAATTAAGAGAAGATTTAGAAAGAATGAAGAAAATCAAGTATATCAATTAAATTATGTTAAGGTGTAATCGTGGTTTGAGACATCATTGGGGATTGAGAGTCAGAGGACAACATACTAAAACCACTGGTAGAGGAGGATAAACCCTTGGAGTTGAAAGAAAGAAGAAGTGATTAATAATTTATTAAGTACATTAAAAATAATAAATGGACTAATTATGGTTTAATGAATGGTATAACTTCTAATTTGTTTGTTAAAATTAAATTTCATAGCTTTTCAAATTAACATTTTATACTCATGTTACAATTCAAGTTCCCTTAAATTTAATGAAATATCAATAACATATTCTTTATTTCTTTTCTAATCTCATATCTAGCAATATATCCTTGGATCGCAACAAGGAGGATAAAAACTAAGAGTCTTATAAATTTTGTTAACAAATCGTAGTTTGATTAGAAACTTCATTAAGATAATTCTCGTCCAGCTGGATCCTTCATTCCCTATATTGTGAATAAAGTAGTGAGTTTGGAATCGTTAATAGTGTGGCAAACATTAGTTTCTTATAAAATAGCATTTGATTTAATTTATAAATATTATTAGAAGAAAGAGAGTAATTCAGTTATTAATTAACTTCGAACTTCATAATTAATAAATGGTTAAATTTAGCAAAGATGATAGATTATCTAATATAAGATGCAAATAATCTTGAAAATAATTGTTAAGCAAGAATTGTGAATAATACTAAAATATGTATAATTGTTTATATTATCTTAATTCATCACAATATAAACATATACATTAATTAACTATTGCTTGAAGTAAGATCCTTAACTTCAATAAAATGTATTTGCGTTGTTCATTTTAATGTTTTTCCCCTTTAAATTTACCTACAATTCCTTATTATTTGTATTAGTTCTACTTTTCCTGGTTTCAAAGTATAATGAATAGGGATTTAGATTCAGGAGATAAGAATAATGTTGAATTTTATGATATATTATTACAGTGATTCTACTATTTTCTAGAATCCTTAGCTTGAATTGGCTATGGAGTAAAATAGTGGACCTTACTTCAAAGAATCAAATTCATATATGATAATGAGGATTTATGAATGCATTAATTAAATAAACATAATTTATCAGAATTAAAGCTATCATCCCTGATCAGGGATATTTATTTAATATAATTAATAAATTTAATGACTGACGCAGTTACACAAAGTATTCCAAGAAGAGAAAAAACATGGGCAGAATTAGCTGAAGAGGAAGATGAGTATTTGGAAGAATTATAAAATTAAGTTTAATTTTTAAATTATACTTAGATTTAAAATGAATAAAGTCAATTAGCGGGAAAATAATTAACAAATTTTCAGAAGAGAATGATTGAAAGAATATCAAGATACGAAAAACCTATAGAAGTGGGCTTATAATAAGTTCCTGAAAGGATAAGAGAAGAGGATATTCTTATCGCTTTTAAACAATACTATATTAGAGATTGCTCTTTCAAAAGACCAAATTGGTTCTTTTATTTGCCAAAAGAGCAGGCCATTAAGTTGGTAGAAGAGAGCAATTTAAGAATCACAATAAAAGGTGCAAATCTTTTGATAGTGATGCTTCCATTAAAAATTTGATTGATATATATGTTTTCATATCTACTTAGTGATATCACATTAATTGTTCTAATTAATTGTAACTAATAGATCCTGGTTTTCTTTCTATAAAAAGTTCAGGTTGAGAAGCCTTTTAAAACTATTTATAATCTGAAGGATAATCTAAAACTTTTTGAATCAAATCCTAATATCCGACTAATCCTTGCAAGATGAATGCATGCATTTATAACTAAGATTAAATTTCATTATTACATCTTCTGGCAAAGATTGCTCTTGCTTATCAAATTTAATAAATTAGAAATTCTATTTAATTTCTGTTATACTCAGTCTTAAATACTATTAAGTTGTTTTGTAGAATGAATCTAATTCAACTAAGTTATTATTACACAACACTCCAATAATCGAATCTTTTTGGAAATCTAATGAAATATAAATGAATTGTTTACTATTTTTATTGGCGAGTTTTAAGACTTTTTCAAAATGTCTCAAATATTTGTCCTGATATTCTGAAATTGCTTAACAGAATCTTTTATAAGATTCACTTTTTCTATAATTCTCAAAATCAGTTAAATTAAAAATGTTTTCTGATTTATTTTCTTTATCTAAGATTGTGGATAACTTATTTATCTTAATGGCTATATTTTTGCCCATTAGGAATAGTAATCTATCTCTAATATCTGTTGGAAATACTTTTGTACTTGCCAAATGCTATGAAAATTTATAAAGAAAACGACAGAAATTAATTTAGCAGAATAAAATCTCGTTGTTTTATTTGAAATCAAGAGTAATTGATTTCTATTTTTATAAGGGAGGAGTGGGTTGAACTTATTCTTCAAAAGCATTGGTATTAACTATTTTTTAAGGTAACAATAATTAGTTTTAACTAGCTGATCGCAGTATTTATTCTTCAAGTTTTTTTTGATTTTCTTCATGCACTTTTCGCTTATCCTCTATCTACTGAGGTTTAAAATCCCTTACAGTATTCTCCCTAATGTTCTAACTTTGACTTCTTTTAATCTTCTTTACTTGTGAGTTTTCAGTTGGCAGAGTGATATTTTGAATTTATTTTAATGGTTTCCTTTTTTCTATGGGACTTAAATTTCTTGATTGCATAATCGTGTGTTCTGTCAAATCCTTAACTCGCCATCTCTTAAATTCATCTATCTGTAAACATTTACGAATGAAATCCTTTGATTCATCAGAGACAATGGGTGATGAAGGTAGAACTAATTATTAATGTTAGATGTTAGAAATGAGAGCGGCTTCAGATGATGCATTATAAGGTGTTCTACCTATCTCAATATCAATAAAACATTACCATAAAGCATTTCAAAAAATACAATACCGATAGCCCAAACATCTCCTTTTTCAGTGTGTCCTTACTATCTTAGAGCTTAAGGAGACATATATAAAGGAGTTCCAACGTTAAAGTTTCTGCCTTAGATTCTAGCTTCATAAGCGGGGACTGCAAAGCCAAAATCAGCCAATTTTGGTTGGTTGTCATTGAGTAAAATGTTAGCTGGTTTAATGTCTCTATGGATGTAACCTTTCTTGTTCATTTCATTTAATGCACTAACTACTGCTTATAATATTCTTATAGCTTCAGATTCTTCTATTCTTCCCTTCTTCTTGATGTAATTGTTGAGATCACCCTGAATTATATATGAGACATTACCGAGTCACAAAATTCTGTGATGATATAGGTGTTATTTTGGGTTTGAAATACATCATGGAGCTTCATAATATTTTTGTGATTGAAGGCTTTGAGTGCACTGATCTCATTTTTTAAGAGCTGGGAATGAATTGATTGCTTGACCATCTTCATATCAATCACCTGAACTTTAAGTAATTATGTTACTTTAACAGCCACATTTTCTGCCGTGTTCTCATCTCTCCCCTTATAGACTCTACTGCTGAATCCCCTTCCTATTTCCTCATTAATGGCATAGGAATAGTGATCAATTGCTTTCCTTGTTTCACTTCCTGCTTTATTATGAACTGATTTATATTTGAATATAATTACATTACGTCCTATAAGTAGATTAGGATGTGGCATAAGAAGGTAAATGAGGGCGGGTTTAGAACATTATTTGAAAATAATTAAATTACCTTATTAACGATTTTCTAAATAAATATAATCGAATTAATTATTATAAAAATAGCCTCTAAATTTAAGTCTCATTTTAGAATAGAAATATTGTAAAAATCAATTTTCACTAGAAGTAATCAACTTTTGTTTTTTTGAATGATTTTTTATTGAACAACCCTGCGGTGTTAATTTCTTCATTTTTATTATTCTTTTATTACATCTATGGTAGAATATCTTTTAATTCAACATCCTTGTCTGCCAATTCTATTAATTTTTATTACAATATTCTGTTTTTGTCCTTCCCAATTTAACCAAATATTAAGACTTCCTTAACAAGTTCTTGCTAATTTTTTATTGTGCCTCCCTTAATATCCTATTCAATCTTCTCGGCTAATTACTCTTCATGATTAAGTTCTGCTTACCCTTCTTCTGACTCAGAAGTTTCTACCTTAAATTTATTTAAAAAAGCATCTTCAGTTTTAACGACTTCCCACTAACCAACCTTCACAACTAATTCTTTATCTACATTTTCAACTGGATTCTATTGGTATTCTTCCCATGCTTCTTCTTCATAATCTTCTAACATCAATCCCATAGGTTTTTCATAATTGATAGTGCCTGTTATTGTATTTCTAAATCTCAATCTTCCTGTATCATCTTCTTTTTCTAAAATCCACACCTTGCCTTCTGCAAAAAATCCCAATTAATCTGCTACTTTTGTTTATTATTATTAATTCTCTCCTGTATACTCATTTTCAACAGCCTGATGATAATTATGTTCCTCCTTTTTTTAATTCTAATTTTTAAATCCTTTAGATGTCTAAGGTATTGAATCATAAGCTTTATTTTATGATTTATGTTCAATTCTTGCCTTCTTGTTCTATTCTCTTAAATGATATTCCTTGTTCTTTTTATGTTTAGCAGTATTCTCATGATCTTGAATAGCAGACCTTGTGTAAGGAATTAACATCTTGCAGACTTCACACCATTTCTTTCTTTCATTCATTATTTATCAATTTAATTTATACTTGTTATAATAATAATCGTTTTTAATAACAATGCCTTAGCTCTTTTATTAGATTAAGCTATCGCTAGTCCTATTGATTCTATTATCCAGTCTCCCTGTTTTTGCTATTTAACAAAATACTATTTAATTTGAAGAAGCAATAAACAATTTAAGTTTCCTTCAATTGGATAATGAGAAGCAACAAGGGACTATCATAAAGCCTTTAATAGATCCAAAATCATACAAATACATTGAATTGGAAAACAAGTTAAAAGTATTGCTTATACATGATCCGAACTCAGAAATTGCCACAGCTGCACTGGATGTGTAAGCTGGATCTTGGAATGAACCAAGTGAATATCCTGGCTTAGCCCACTTTTGTGAACATATGTTATTTGTTGGCTCTGATAAATATCCCAGACCTGATTATTTCGATGAATTATTGGCAAAAGGAGCCGGCCGTTCCAATGCTTATACTGATGCTTAACCAATACTAATTATTATTTTGAAATTACTTCATAATACTTAGATAAAGCCTTAGATACATTTGCTCATTTTTTTATTGATCCTTCTTTTTAATGAAGATTTAGTAGAGAGAGAGAAGAACGCTGTTAATTCTGAGTACGAGATGGATGTATCCTCAGAAGATTGGAAAATCTAAAATTTATTTACATTATTTGCTGATCCTAAACATCCTGCAAGCAGATTCAGTCTAGGCAATGATGAAGTGTTGAAAAAGAAGGGTATTGAAAATGCATTAAAATCCTTTTTTGAATAATATTATTCCTCAAACCTTATGAGTTTGGTTATTTAGAGCAAAGTTAGTTTGTAAGACATGGAACGATTAATTAAGCCTTTTAATCGGATCAAGAATTAAAATTTATAACCTTCTCAATTTAATGCATTTCCCTATCAATTTGGATTTCTATGCAAATACAAAACTGAAAAAGATCAATTGACTTTAAATTGGTAACTTAAAGGAAGAGAATAGTTCACTCATTAAAAACCAATTGAATTTTTAGATTATATCATATAAAATGGAAATCTCGTAGATTTTATGAAGGAGTAAAACTTGATTATTTCTCTTTCTTCTGAGGTCTTCATGGAGGAGTCTTCATATACTAATTACATGATGGAGATAGTTTTAACTGAAAAATCTCAAGAGAATGAGGAAGTTGTTGCTGAAATAACTAAAATTATATTCAATTACATTCAAAAATTAGAAAATTGGTTATCAGATGATGAATACATCAACCAAGTATTTAAAGAACAAAGAAAGATTTCTAAATTGAATTTCAACTATTTAACTGAACAATTGGATACTTCAACTATGGCCAGAATATTGAACCGATAGAAACCAAATGAGGTACTTTCCTCGGAATTCATTATTGATACTTTGGACAAGGATTTAATATTAGATTACATTCAATAATTGAAGAATACATAAAACTTAATAATTTTAATAGGTAACCATCAATATTCTTATTCAAATGAAAAAGTTGATGAAAAAAAGAGTAATAAATAGTTTCTTTAGGATAAAATATTAAATGAAAAGAGCAATTTATATAGACTCATATACTCAAAACAAAAATTTGATGAGCATTTTATTAATTTCATATCCAAATAGGATGAAAAACTATAAGGAATGTTTGATAAACCCATAATAAAATGAATTTATCCCCAGATAATGTGGAATTAATTTCATTGTGTGAATCATCTGAATCCAAATTACCTAAAATCGTCCATTCAGATAAGCTAAAGACTTTGGATTAACAAAGTAAGTTAAATTTGTTTCTGATGGCTGGATAAGATCTTAATCAATATAGTGATGAACAATGTTCATTAGAAGAGCATAAATACTAAAAGTAAAATCATTATCCAATTTTACTTAACAAAGAATAACAAGAATGGTGGAAGAGTTAAACTTCTTATAAAAGTACCATTTATTTTTGGAGCTTTATAAATGAAATACCAAAAAACTTTGAATTTACGATAATTTACATCTTTAAGATTGTATAATTTTATGGCAGACGAGGTTATATCAAAGGAATTAAAATTACCTTTATCTTCTGGATATTCCTATGAATTGGATATGAATAAGAAGACTCAAATAAAGGTTTATGGATTTAGTGAACATGTGAGAAATCTATTTAAGAAACTATGTTCATGCATGAATCCATTTAGGGATAAATCCAAAAGTTTCCTTGAACTCACTGAGTCAAAAAGATTTGAAATAGCCAAATAATCATTACTGTTGTCAATTAAGAATATGTATCAAGATACTTTATTTGAATAAGCCATCTAAATTTATTTACCTCAATTATTATAAAAGGATTCTCATGATCCTGCCAAAGTTATGGAATAGATTGATTAAATTACATAATAAGAAATGCTTAAAGATGTTAGAGACATTATGAATAATGTGTAATATTCTAGTCTGTTTATTGGAAATATCGATTAATCTGAGGCAACTGAATTATCTGATGAAGTTCAATCATGTACTAAAAATAAAGAATCATCATCTACATAAGACAATATTTAAGATAAGGTAGCAATCATAGATTTAAAAGGGAAGAACCTTATTGATTCTAGATTTATCGAATCAGGGAATGATGATGATATTAATGGTGTCACTTTAAATTATTATTAAATTGGATAAAGAAAGTAAATGAATTAGGCATTCATTAAATTATTAGAACCAATCCTAAATTAATAAGCTTATAATTATTTGAGAACTGATTTATAATTGGGCTATGTAGTAGCAGTTGAGTTTAAAACAACAGCATGTGTAGATGGAGCTCTGATTTTAGTGTAAGGAAGCACAGAAATTCCAATGAAAGTGAATCAAATTATTGATGATTTCTTGGATTAATTTTCAGCCTATTTGGAGTAAATGAATAATAGAGAATTCCAACATCTTAAACATGGAGTAGTTACTGATTTAAAGGAAAACCCATAAAGTTTAAGTGAGGAGGGTGATCGTCTATGGCAGTATATTAGTGCTGGAACTATTGAATTTGAAGATAGATAAGTGGCAATTGAAGAAATTAGAAAAATATCAAAGCAAGAATTAATTGAGTTTTATAGGAATTCATTCATTGACAACAAATCAAAATTAAGTCTGCAATTATATGGGTATTGATTATTATTATTATTATTAGATAAGGCATGGTGACATAGATGATGAATTTGGAGACTTAGGCGGAATTTAATGAATTTATTTCTAATACGAAGCCAGAAGAGGCACAATTGTTTGATCCCCATACGGCATCATATTATTAGTGCGAGTTTGAAGCCACTTAGATTTGAGTAATTTGATGTTTGCAATAAAATTTAGTCTACTCAGAATATTTCTTTATAATAATTAATTTCATGGTAGATTATATTAATAAATATAAAATAATTGTTAATTTATTCAAAATAATAATAGATCAGATGATATTTTATCGAAAATTGAGTTTATTTGCTTGATATTAATTAATGAAATCAGTTTAACTAAATTTAATGTATATCTGTTCATCATATTTAAACAGAGTTTAATGCTCTCAAATTATTCAATTAATAATCAAAATTATTATGGATTAGTTTCTCAGTGTAAGACATAGCGCTAAGTCATTTCAATTCAGATCATCTCCTTGTTCAAAACAATCTTTTTAAAGTGAAGACGACAGAGATACAGCACTTTCGTTTGACATCACTCCAAAACCCAAGCCAAAACCTTTGTAGGGATTGAGTCCTATGTCTTCTGCATTTGATAATGAGGATAGTGATAAAGGCAGTTAAAGAGGAGAGGCAATCTCAAAACCATCTAGTAACAACATTTGATCGAATATTAGTTCCTAAACTTTCACGCTTCAGCACTCAGAGAGTAATAACGATGAATGAGGGGGATAAGGATGAAGAACCAGAAGTGATAGAAAAAGAAGTTAAATAAGCTTCAAATATCTAATCATAAATGCATGATGAACAAACGAAAACCATGGAAGAACAACTCAAAAAAATGGAAGAGAAAACAAATATAAACCCTAAGCTTAAATAATTGAAATCTAAACCTCTGTCCATGAGAAATTTTTAAAAAAGTTGGAGAGTCCAAAGAAGATAAGTTATTGGAACACCCCTTTCGACATTTGATATTCAGTCCAAAAATAGACGAGTTGGTCTTAGAAAAACATTTAATAATAACCTAAAGAGGGCTAATTTATTCTAGGAAATGTTTAAAAGGGCCTTCAGAGCAGTTCATTGAAAAGAAAAAAGTAATTTTAAGTAAAATCAACCCCAATAAAATTAATACAATATTCCTTGATCTTGACGAAACGTTGGTTCATGCTTGTCATTCAAGAGAGACACATACCGTTAAGTTGTAACAATAAAATGAAGATGGATCTGAAATAGGGGTATATATATAGTAGTCATTGTAGGTTGGAATCAATATAAGACCATACACAACCTACTTTTTGTAAGAGCTGGCTCAATATTATACAATCTACATTTATACTGCTTCATCTCAACCATATGCCCAAACAATCGTAAATTATCTTGATCCTCATAAACAATACATCAGTGGCATCTTATCTAGGTCTAATTGCATGGAAACGAAAAATGGATTTTTCATAAAAGACTTAAGAATCATTTAGGATATAGATTTAAATAGAACTCTTATAATAGACAACCTTGTTCATTCTTTCGGCTTATAGGTTGAAAATGGAATCCCAATCTTAGAGTGGCATGACAATTAGGAAGATCTAGAACTCAAATACCTGTTAGAATATTTAATAGAAGCCTCCGAATAGCCAAATTTAAAGGAGTTCAACTTAACTCATTTGTAATTAGACAATTTAATCAATTATGCCATCAAGTAATGAATTTTATATCTTCCATAATAAACCTTCTAACTCATAATATATATATTTATGAATCAAGAATTCACCTAAATTTATACAAATGGGATAATTATTTCGATTCTCCTTGTGTTCTCAATTCGATTTCCTCTATTTTGAAATCTTTAATTGAGTTGTCCTATGATAAATGAAGCAGATACTTGAGTGACAAAATCATAAGGGATGACTTCATCCTTTGTGTTAAATATGTACATCATTCCCTGATCTTTTTTTGCTGCAAATATTAAATGCCCTTAATCAAAGAGACTTTAAGTCTATAAATTGGTAGGTTGATTAATTTAGAGAATGAAATATCTCTTAGGAGTTACTGCTGACATCCGATATAAAGGAACAACCAAATTCTTCATATTTAAATTTAATAATTGAATTAGTTTTGTAAGCATACATCATGACACCTATTGAAATATGTTCATGTGCATTTGAAACAATGAGTAAGAGGTAATGTGTGATCCTCAAGTGGTAATGATATTTGGTATAACAAGGATTAGAAATTATATAAAATAAAGCGAATGATTGAATGAATTCAAAAAATTTTTAATCTTTTATATTTTTTTAAATAAAAATGGGCAGAAGACCAGCAAGATGCTACAGAGTGAGTAATGGTAAACCATTCCCCAAATCCAGATATAACAGAGGTGTTCCAGATGCTAAAATTAGAATCTATGATGTCGGAAGAAAGAAGGCCAACGTTGACGAATTCCCAGTATTGAATAATTAATATGAATTAGGCTGCCATTCACATTGTTTCAGATGAAAAGGAATAAATCTCATCAGAAGCCTTAGAAGCATGCAGAGTTGCCATCAACAAATATATGATTAAGAAAGTTGGAAAAGACGCATTCCATCTTAGATGCAGAGTCCACCCATGGCACGTACTCAGAATCAACAAAATGCTTTCATGTGCTGGTGCAGATAGACTCTAAACTGGTATGAGAGGTGCCTTTGGTAAGCCAAATGGTTTGTGCGCCAGAGTCAAAATTGGTAGCATTCTCTACTCTTTGAGATGCAAGGATGCTTCAATCAATCATGCTATGGAAGCTTTGAGAAGAGGAAAGAACAAGTTCCCAGGAAGATAAAAGATTGTTGTCTCAGCCAAATGGGGATTCACTAACTATTTCAGATCTGACTATCTCAAATATAAGGCTAATGTAATACCATAAATTAATAATTTAGGATGAATTATAATACTATGGTACTCACGTTCAAAAATTGAGATAACATGGTAAATTAGATAAATTGAAGATCTTCTAAGCCCTTAGAAAATGATTTGTTAGAATAATCGTATAATATAAATATATCAATGGTTGTAATGGTCTCTATCTAAAAACTTACTAATTAAAAATGGTATTGTTTAATATTATGGTTTCTTCAAATAAACATCCTTTAAAATTGTCTAACATTCATCATTCAAATATTCTTGGAGCATCCAAATATTTGAAATCATTTTCACTTATTCGGATTGCTTAATTATTTGAAATTAAATACTGAACCTCAAATCTCAATCTTTCTCTGCTTTTTGTGTGATTTTAATCTTAATTAGAATTTAATTTTATCATTAGGAAACTTCACATATATAAATTTATCCCTTGGTTTGATATTAATTTATATTATGTTGGTATAATATCAATTAGAAACAGAGAATTAGACTGAAGTGTCAATTTTCAGCTTTATACCCAACATAGTTTCAATATTTCAGAAATCATATAGGCTTCCCTTCTGAATTATGAATTATTTTTAATTTTCTATTAACGATATTAGAATCAATTCATATGATGTTGAATTATCCATTAATAAGTATCCTACTTATAACTATTCGAAAAAGTTTCAATCATAAAGCAACAGAAATGAAATAAATAGAAGAAAATTAAAATTGTTATTAAGGATTGTAATTCAAAGCTTAAAATTAAAGCTTTTGATAGGAGTTGTTTTATTTAAAAAGGTAACTGACTACCTAGTTAAATTGCCAATTATTAAATAACGGTTCTCCAAATGGGGGAGAATAGATAGAGTTAATAATTTATGAACTATATTAATATACTCTAATTTGGTCACATTGGCTATGCAAATTATCAATTTAAAGGTTAATCATAAGAAATCAAAATAATTTCTTAAAATTAGTTTAGATAATTGGGTTTGTATTCTACTTAAGTTTATAAAATCGAAAAAGGTTTAAAATATTAAATTTAGTAACATTGTAATTCAATAGAAATATGATCAATGAACCTCCTGTATTCATAAATGATTATATATTGTTGTCAAATCATATATGTTGTAACTTAAGATTTATTCCTTCTTGTTTGAATCTTACTTATTTTTTCAAAGGAGAATTGGTCTCTATGTCTGAATCTTTCCTTTTTAAAATTGAAGTAGGAGTGTAATTTCTGAATTTTGTTGGGCTAAAACACTCAACTCCTATGATAAAATTGTGGTCGTCCCTTATATCACTAATCTTTCTTCTAATTTATTTATTCTTTTCTTTTTATACAGGTGCATCTGAGTATTTTCTCTTTGGTTTCAACTCTTATTACTTATTTACTTTTTTAGAATTTTTAGAGCTTTTTTTTGTTTTGATTTCAGCCTTTGAAGTACTATAAATAGGTGAATGAGAATGGCATACAATTTATTGTTTTACATAAGGACTAGGGCTTTAGAATTTAGGACTTTAAGCTTGATTCTATTTGCTTTTACATTTAAGAGAAGATTTCAATACTGTATGAGGTTATGGATATTTTTTCAGTTAGTAGATTGAGTTATTTTCGATTTCATTTTGAGTGTCCTTCGACGGATTAAACTAAGAAAAAAATAGACTATCTTCAGAAGGCACTCTTACTAAAGATTTAATTTCGTTATGTTTTGGAATAAAGGGTTTAGTAGGGGACTGAAGCATTGCATTAGGTATATCCATTTGAGTTAATTGACTTGTATTTATTAAACTATTTAATTTAGGTTTTGCCATTCCTTTCAGTTTATTTAGACAATTTAGTTAATCCAATTTAGTTTTATCATTTATTTATTCTTTATCGGAACAATTATTCCCCATTTTCTATTTTTAATAATATACTTTATTAAATGAATTAAATATATAATGTTAATCTTTTTAGTAATTAACTTAATAAAATGTTATAAGATTAAAATATAGAGTACAGGAGTTTCAAGATTTTCTAATTGAAATGAAATTGAGAATAATCTTGTACAACCATTGAATATGAGAATATTTTTATGTCATCTCAGCCTTATAATTAATAATTCACTTATTCTACAAATTCTTTTTCATTTCCTTTGATCTTAATCTCATAAATTTTATAGATACTAAATCAATTAATTTCCATATAGGTTATATTGACAATAGATTTTGTCAATCATACACTTCTAAGACATGATTATTTTGCATAATTTAATTAATCTTGAGGATATTTGATTAATAGATAAAAAGATCCATACTGAAATTTATTTATTCAAGTAAATTGATTAAAATTATAATCTTACTCTAAGTTTCAAATAAATATAAAAATTCAAAGGAGAATGAGGAATTGAATAGATTTATTATTAAAATAAATATTATTTAGATCAATCCAAAGTATCTTCAAAGTCAAATCCTAAGAGAGTTCTGGAAACATCATTAAGATGTAGAATGAACAAGCAAAAATTAAATAATCTATTCTAATTTTCTTGCACTTTAAATATTATGAGATTTAATTTATAAGATGAAATATAATTTAATTTAAGTATTTCTTTCAAAATAGTATATCTTAAATAATTAGAATGGAGGTTTTAATAAATAAAAACATAATTTAACATTTTACAAGACAATATCTAATTATAAATTTTGTGCAAGTAATAAATATATAATTCTTAATAATGCCTAAAATTGAAAATACAACAGGAATGCCAATTAATTTGATTATAGATGAATTGAAAAGTGATGATATCAGAAAAAGAATTCATTCAGTCAAACACTTAGATTTGATTGCCAGTACAATAGGTCCAGAGAGAACAAAGAATGAATTAATCCCTTTCATCTAAGGTATGCTCGAATATCATTTAGAATTGCTTGACGACGACGATGAAGTCTTGATTGAATTAGTTGAATCACTATCTAAGAATTTTATTGAGCTTGTTGGTGGATAAGTATAAGTGTTGCTCCCCACTTTCGAAACATTATGTCGAGTTGAAGACGCTTCGGTAAGGGAAAAAGTAAGAAATGCATAATATCGAGGCTGCTAATCAATTGAAGAAATGCTTTGCTACGTTGCCTGATTAAAAGAAGGTAGAGGAATTATCAATGGGGATTATAAAAAGATTGAATGATAGCGATTATTATTTGGCCAAGAATGCAGTTGCAATACTGGTGCCAGCAGTTATTAACTAAGTGTCCTAGAACAACTAGAATGATCTGATTAACATAATACTTAAAATTTCCTAAGATCAAATACCTCAAGTTAGAAAATTTTCGTCAATGTATTTTTAAGTATTTTGTTACATAATTGCAGGATTTAGTGAAGCATTTTCCAATAGTAAATGAGACCTTCATTTAAAACACCCTAAATTCGTTCATTAAAGATGAATAGGATTTTATTAGAATGTATATAGTTGATGCATTGATTGCTTCAAGCAGAACCGCATTTTTCTAAAAACAATAAACCTTTGTTCTTAATATGTATAAATAATTGGCAGAAGATCAATCATGGAGAGTGAGATATTATTTTTGTGACAAATTGGCTGATGTAAGCGAGAATCTAAATTGTATTAGATAGGAGATTCTGTTGGGAAGGAAGGTTATCGAAAGAACTTTTAGAATTACCATCTTAAGTTTTTGTAAGACAATGAGCCGGAGATGAAGTCTATAGCAGCACTGAAAATAGAAAGAGTAAGTTCTTTGATGGATGCAGATGATATTTTGAATAAATTAATTCCACTTTTGAAATCAATTCAATAGGATTCAAACTCATTTGTCAGAAGTATGATGTGATTTATAACCATTTATAGATTCCTTAGCTGCCTCTGTCTTATCATTGTCACCAATTATCGGTAAGAAAAATACAAGCGAATAAATTTTACCAATCTTCTTAACCTTACTAAAAGATCAAGATTCGGAAGTCAGAATCACTTTATTCAAAAAATTAAGTCTAATCACAAATGTGTTAGGTGTTGACTCTTTATCATAAAGTGTCATTCCAGCTCTGACGGAATTAGCCTAAGATAAGAATTGGAGAATCAGGGCATCTACAATCGAGGTTCTAAGCTTCTTTGCCAGAGCCATAGGTCCAGAATTCTTATCAGATAAAGTTCTAAAATTGCTCTTAGATTGGCTTGGTGATAAAGTGTATTCTGTTAGATAAACAGCAATTTAATAAACTGCTTAATTGATCTAGATTCTTGGTATTGCATGGGCTGATAGAAATTTGTTAACTAAAATCTGGGGATTTTAATCTATACAAAATTATCTTTAAAGACTCACAGTGCTATTTACAATAACTGTAAAATTATTGATTTATTATTGTTTAGCAAATAGCATCTTCATTGAACAATGATTACATATTGAAAACAATTCTTCCTCTTTTATAATCAATGTCAAAGGATTAGGTTGCCAATGTCAGAAGCAATGTTTGCAAGACATGCATCTTATTAGCTAAGGAGAAAGGGGGAAATGTCGTAGAGCCATTGAAAAAAGTGTTATAGTCTCTTTGTGATGATTAAGATGCAGAGGTTAAATACTAAGCAAAAAGTGCATTAGAATCATTATGAATTCAATAATGATTAATATATTAAATAAATAATTTCATCTTTCCAGAATTTTAAATATATATATATGATTATTAGATACAGAATGAGAAGATATTGTTATTGTTTATTATTATATATTGTATGATTCATTATCAATATTATTTTTGAATGCTGCTACTACCAACGGTTGATCTTGTTACAGTTCTCTTTTCCACGACTACTTCCTAATTACAATAAATATTAAATGATACTTTCTTTTATTGCTTCTAAAGAGCTTCTAATTCTGCTTATGCCATCATCAATTGTTCCTAACATTCATTATAATCATGATTAATCTTGATGAATTTCTATTTCCAAACTTCAATTTCAGAACTTAAGAAAGTCACCTTCTCTTAGACAACAGTAGTTCCTTATTCTTCCAAATATTAGATTCTTAAATGCAAATCATCTATTTCGTGATCCCTATTGGCTAACAATTATCTTAATTTTTCAATTTCTGTTTTCAATCTCAAAATTTCTTACTCCAAATCACTAATTTAGAATCTATATTGATTAATTTTAGAACTATATTCTTTGTCATTAAGAGATAATTGATTTCTTAAGTCTTCACATTCAGTAGTTCTCTAATATAGCAAACCCTTCAAATTATTAACTTCCATTTCTAATTCTCTAATTCTTGATTAAGCATCTCTGCTCTCATTAGCTGCTGATCTCAATTCAAGTGATGTAACTCTATATTTTTCTAATTCATTATCCTTTTATTATATGATCAACCTCAATGAACTCAATTCCATTTGTAATTTACTATTTGCATCTTACAAATCCTAGACTTAATCTCTTAACATAGCCAATTCTTAATCTTTGTTTCTGCATTGATTCTTCCAATTTTACAGTTCATTTTCAAGTTGCTTATATCTTGATTCGCTTGAACTTGAACTTGTCTTAATGAGTAATAGTTCTTAATCCTTTTACTTTAATTAATTATTCAAATTTGCATTTTGCATCTACAATTCAGAAATTTGTCTTCTCAAATCACTTACTTCCTATTAGTTACTTAATCTCAATCTATTCAATTCATTCTCTAATTAAGTAATGGATTCAGTATCCTTCACAATCTTCTCCTTTTCAATGACTTTCTCAACGACCTTTGTTTCTAATTGTCTGGATTCAAGTTCAGTAATAACTGATTAAAGGTACTCGCATTCTAATCTCCAGGGAGCCTCGATTTCCTCTCTATTTACAACTACAATTTGCATATGCAATGGTGATGCCTAACAAGGATTGCAAGGCTAATATGTTAATAGATCAACATTACATTAATGGATGGATAGTTTGTGACTTGTGCTGTGACAAAATTATTAGGAAATTAAACTCCTTATTGATTAAATGCTTAATTTCTTCCATCAAATACAAATTCTTCTTGTTGCACTTATTGACCTGCAAAAGGAACCTAATATTTAAATTCAATAGTATTATACTTGTTACACTCCGCTTGTATATACGAATTGCTAAGAAATAGGTCTTGTCGATTAGTATTCATTTCTTAATGTGTCTTATTGATCAAGTCTTTATTAATTTAACATTAGATATTAAATTATTAATTTTTATTTGCCTTAATTTTATTTATATGGTGTAAATCAGTATAATTTAAGATCTGTTTGTACATCATCATAGTAATTCAATTCACCAAGATCTTACTATAAAAGTATTACACTAAATAACAGCTCTAAATAAGAATGTTTATCTTTGATTAATTGACAGAATAATATCATTTAGATCCGAAACGCTAGGAAATTAATCAAATTAATAGTTTATAAGGTTTTGCTAAATCATTAAAATTCTTGTGAGATTGAAATTCGAATATAAAGTATTTAATATTATATAATCATTGCATAATTCTAGTTTCTTCTAATAACTAAATTTATTTGATTAAGTCCTACTTTTCAGTGATATGCCTTTGCAACTCATCTCTGTAGGTGTTTAATAGAATAGAAGATCTTTGAAAGATATTTTATAATTGCGAAATCATAATTCTCTCTTTGTCTCTATTGGAAGTAATATTTGTAGAGTCAAAAGATTTTTTTTGCAAACGATCTTTTGCATAGTTTCTTACCCTAGGTTTAATGCTACTTGATGTAGTTGAATTTAAGGAAGGAGTATGATTATCTGCCTTATACATTAATTGGGAGGATAATTGATTAGAAGTAGGAAAATGCCCTTTCAAGTATTGTTAAGAAAAACTATCTTAGATTTGGAGTTATTATTAAGATTTTTATTGAACTAATTTTAAATATGGGCTGGATTTTAACAACTATTGCAAACCCTTGGTTATAGCTTTCTTTTTATGATTTTAATTAACAGTTATTGGAGTTATTAAATCTGCTTAAGAATGATTGGTCCTTCTGTGGAGAGTGCTTTATATATTATTTCTTATCTCTGGACTGATCGTAGATTTACGTTGCTGATCCAAATATGGTTAATCTGACACAAGTAAAGAGTTCATTGTAATTATTATATATTAATTAAATTCTTAAATCTGCAGTTTAGATATTTTATCTATCAATCTAAACAATATATTGATCCATAGTAAAGGAGAGAACTATTATGTTCACAAGAGTATAGATCGAACATAGTAGATGCTTACTTGTGTCATCTTTATTTTAGATTCATGCTTAGGTAGATGTAGGGAATCAGTCATGAATCATCAGTCATCAGTTATTATGTAATATTATTGACATCTTAACAATCAAAAGTTCAAATAATATAATATATATATTTTAATAAAACAAATGCCTCGCTCAAGCAAAGTGTCTAACCGATCATTTTCACATGGAAAACAAGGTTAGTTGAATGAACCAATCATTATTACATTATAGAGAGAGATTGATAATTACACCAGAAAAGTAGAAATTGAAAGAAGGTTTCATTTAACAGATGCATTATTTTAGAAAGCTTTTTAATTTGGAATAATAGCACAGATAGTTATAAGAGGAAGTGAAAAGCAAAGTCTAATCTGTAAAGAAATTGAAAATGGATTCTATTAAAAAGGTTTTGAACAAAGATCAGGCAGAATCTAAAAGTCTATAATTTTAAATAGATTAAGTAAAACATTAAACCAAATTTAGTTTGATAAAAAATTGTGTAAGTCTGTAGCCAATATTGAAATTATGAAATCAAATATTGATATCATTCGAAAAGAACGAAATTAACTGCTATAAGCCATGAAAGAAATCGAGTAGAATCACGAGTAAATTCATAGTAGATTGATATCAACGTAATCGTAGGCTCAAAGAAAGGTTCATGATGCTTGTAATATTAAGAAATATTGTTAGAAATTACCTAATAACAAATGTTCGATTTGAAAACCAAGAATGAAATTGACAAAAGTGAGTTTCAGGAAAAGTTTGATAAACTGAAGGCTGAATTAAAAGAGAAATAAGAAAAATAAAATGAAAAAGACAAAATATCAAAAACCAATAGACTCAAAGCCACTAATTATTCTACTTTTGATACTGGAACATTGTTAAAACGAAGACTCTAAAGGATTATTGCCAACAATAAGGAAAAAGTTAAAATGATTGATACCTATTAAAGAAACATGAGAATTATAGATGAAGCATTCAATCAAATTAAAGAAGCTACTGGATTAACTGATATTGAGGAAATCAAAAATAACTTTATCAAAAGTGAAGAATAGAACTATTCATTATGGACATATGTTGATGTGCTAAATTAAGAAATAGATGCTCTAGAAGATTCTAATTAAGAATTGAAGGAAAAGTGTGAAATATAAGAAAAAGAAAATATAGAGAGAGACAGAATCCTAACAGCGACACCTGATGGTGAAAGAAAGAGAAAATATATCCAAAGGATTATTGATTAAAAGTAAAAATACCAAATATCATACATAGATAAGATGAAATTGATTAATTTGGTAATAAATTATCTTAGATCCAACCAATAATAGAGGATATTTTATAAAAAATGATCAAAACTAGGTTTAACCATGATCCAACTAGAGCCTATACATTCTAAGGAGGATTTCAATTGAATGAATCTAATATTGATCAATATTTAGGTGAAATTCTTAAGTTTATTATTAGCTGAATTGGAAGGCTATATAAATATGTTAGTATTATTTAAATCGAACAAATACAAAAGAGATGGATTAAATTAAAATAAATTTATAACTGGATTACTATTGGAAGAAATACCCACAAAAGAGTTTAAGCCAAAATAATAATTGAACTAATCATCAGTCTTACCATCTTAGGGAAATGAAGAAGGTTCGGACTTTTAGAAGTTTCTAAATTATAATGAGTTCCATGAAATGGCTAAGTAAGCTCTTAAGGAGGGTGATGGATAAAGTATTTAATTGCATTATTTCACGTAGATTTCACATCAACAAAGAAGAATAAAAAATGAATTTTTCTATACAATTTATAAATATAACATATATGTTAACACTATTAAATATCACATCATAAGTGGTTTTTGAAGGGTTTACAATTTATCGAATTCATTTTACGTAAAATTGTTTTATGTAAAACTGCTTTGTGTATATTCGGAATTCTATGATAAAATAACATAATTACATTTAAGACATTACGAGAACTGTTTTACTTGATAACAGTAGTTGAAGTAACGATTTTCTGTTGACTATGTTATTTAGACAATGATTCATATTCTGCTTCTTTGACCATTAATTTTTCTTAACATGCATGATATGTATCATTTAACTCCTTGAACTTTTATTTCCATATTTTAGCTTCCTCCTCATAGGTCTTGACTGATTGAGTTGTTGTGATCTCCTCAGTCAATTAATCCACTTGTTAATAAAGTTCATTTAATTCCATTTGCAATTTTGATATTGTATCATCTTTTTAATTGCATAAATCTTGCATATGCTATCTCTCTTATCTAAGCTAATTGATTTCCATTCTCAACTTCTCGATTAAATCATCCTTTGAATTTAGATTCAATTATTAGCTGGTAATTGTCTACTAAAGGGAGTTCAACTTAAATTGTAACTCATTTATAATTTACTAGGAAACGTTCTTTCCAGATTCTTATTTTAAAATAAATAGTTACAAGCATCTAAATTATATTAATCAAGAGAGGATTTTAATTATTATTTTAATTTCATTATGATTTCATCTTTTCCATTCAACATAGATGAATTCTATTGAAGTTCAGCTTTTAATTAAAAGTTTTCCAATTTATACTTTTCTGCCATTTCTTAGACTGACTTCAAATCTATTTATAAATTAGAAATAGTTTATTGCAAATTTGTAATTTTGATGTTCAATTCTGAAGTCAATATGTTGGAAGCACTTCTATTTTGTTCTAAGATTTATTGTGAATTAATACTGCTTTCAAATTCTATTTGATCTCGGGCATTTTACAATTGCTACTTCATTAATTAAATTTATCTTTCCCTTTCTTCCAATTAAGTTTTCACTCTAAAAAGTTCATTTTATAAATCTATAATTGTCTAACTATCAGGATTGTTTTATGCTCTTAATTCAAAGTTCTCAGACTAAACAATTACTTAGTTTTTGGTCTCAAGCATTTCCTCTATTCCTCTCATTCTTTTACTCCACATTTCTTCGAACCTTACTAAGTCGACTACTTTAATTGGATTTTCAATGATTGTTTGTTTGTAGATTGGTTCAACATGAGGCATATACACTGGAGGGTAATACTCTACAAATGCAGGTCTTGAGAGTGAAAAGCTCTTGTTGGATTTATGGGATAAGGGGCCTTGAGGAGATGAAGTGATATAATTTCTTAATGATCTTGGACCCTCGCGTCTAATTTATTAGGATTATTGCAGAGGCTGTTATTGAGCAGGTACAATCACATTGGTTGTAGATACTTGTGCTTCAGACTAAAATTGAAGATTATGAATACTTATTAATGAATGGATCTCGTAGACACTTAATTGACTCTAACTGATCTAATAGATTGGAAGGACTATTAAGAAACTACATTTTGTTATTGAGTAGTGGTGTTTACCTACAAGGTTTAGGACTAAATTTTCTAGTATATAAGACTACTGTACTTAATGTTAAGAAGTGTTTAATTGCTGTTAATTCGTGAATGCGTTCTGCTGTTTTAGGTTGGGCTATGCATCTTAGGACATCCTAGATTATCCAACATTATATGATCCCTTTTATCTTAAAGGTGAATAATTCATCATCGAAAAGGTTAAATAAATTTATTGATAAAATAAATTTCATCTCCCACTAGATTTATAATTAAATATTCAGTTTTTTCAAGGGAACTTATACAGCATCACAAAAATTTAAATTTCATTTAAAAATGGTAAAATATGCTAAAATATATATACTAAATATAAAATTATGCAACAAAATTCTTAATTTAATCCAAAAATTTCACAGATTATCAAGCCTTAGTTCGAGAGCTGAACAATTTTTCCATCTCATTATCTGCTTTCGTATCGATAACAAGAAAGATTGAATATATAAACTAGAATTTAAATAATCTTTTTCATTCTAAAGAGCAATATCTAAAATAATTAAGATGGTCTTATTACATTATATTATCAGACTCAAATTATTAAAATTTAGTGGAGTTTTAGTTAAAATTTAATCAAAATATTTAGTATTCTAGAAAATGCTATTTATATATGATTCTATATTATATGCGAATGGATTTTAAAAATAGAGAGAATAATAATTCTATGTTCTTTTAGAAGGAATGGTTTTGTTAGAAATATCGAGGATCCTATTGTTAATATTAAAATTAAATTTTATATCTAATTTATAAAAACAATGGCAGCTTAGCCAACTCCAAGAATCATAAAAGAGACTCAGAATTTAGCAAAAGACAAGGTTTAAGGCATTGAAGTAACTCCTGACCCTGGAAATTTCAAACATTTTTTTGTAATAATTTCTGGACCTCCCAATACTCCATATGAAGGAGGGGTTTTTGATGTTGAATTACTATTGCCAGATGATTATCCAATGGTATACTAATTGAGTTTAATTTAGTCTCCTCCAAAATGTGTATTCAATACAAAGATTTATCATCCAAATATTGACAATTTAGGAAGAATTTGTTTAGATGTGTTAAAAGACAAATGGTCTCCTGCATTATAAATCAGATCAATTTTACTTTCAATATAGGTGCTACTGAGCTCCCCTAATCCTGTATTATAATATTCTATAACCCAAGGATGATCCATTAAACAATGATGCAGCCAATTTGTGGAAAACAAATGAAGCCTAAGCACTAATGAAGGCCAGAGATTTCACATTGAAATATGCAAAAAAACATTGATATGATTGATTTGTTGGAATATATATATAAATATTTGATTTTCTTTAATATAATTCAATTCAATACAAAATAATTAAAAAATTAAAATTATATAATATTACTAACATATATAATTCAATAATATAAGTTAATTATTGGAGGAATTTCATTCATTATTAAATTTATTGAATATGAATCATTAACATTTCGTCCAAACAGCCCTCACCAGATTTAAAATGGCTGCTATAAATGAGAGGGTAAATTCGGATCAAGTAGTTACTATTTTGCAAAGTTTAAATTATACTCAGTCATAGATTAATTCAATTGTTTCACAAATCACCTCCGAAATAGGTAACACCATTAACTAAATAGACATTAATTAGTTTCAATAATTGCTCTAACCCATAGAATAAGAAATCCCAATATAAAAGCTCACATCCGAATAAATTTATGCGATATATGCAGATTTTCGATAAGCCTTACATTTTTAGAACATAGAAAAGGTTAGGCAAATATTAAGTATGCGCATTGTTTTATTAAACTCAGCTACGTATCAAAAGGATATTGATCTAGTGAATCGAATTGATCCATAGACTCGATAAATTTCAACATTTATTGCTATAGTAGGTTCAGATGAAGATATTTCATTGCAAATATTGAAGTACTTGTGTGAACTAGGAGCAAACATAAACTATAAAGACAACCTAAAATAATCCATCCTTTTTTATATTTGCAGAGATGGAAGGACAAAACTATTTGATTTTTTAGTATCATAAGGAATCAACATTTCTGATACTGATTCCTATGGATAGACTCCATTATTTTATGCTTCACGAGAAAATAGAATTGACATTATTTAAAGGTAATCATTGCAAACAAACATTTAGATTTATTAAATTGGGCAGTGATGTAGCACATCTGGATACTTTATCATGTTAGACAGCCTTGTTTTATGCAGCAAGTAAAGGACATTACGAGGCTTGTAGATTATTGATAGAGGTAAAAATAATTATAAAATTTAGGCGGGATGTCCTGTTAATCATCAAGATAATAAAAAGAAAACAGCTCTTTATTTTGCTAAACAATCCTAGAAGAAAGAAGTCGTAGATCTCATTACTGCTAGTATGCAAAAGCAAAAGGAGGATGTTGTTCATCAAAAAAAGGAGGAGAGTGTTAAAGGGGGGGAATAAAAATAGAATAAGAAAAAGTAAAAGGAAGTTCCGAAGTAGTAATATAAAATTCTGCATACTGACGACAAAGGATAATAAAGAGAATTAACAAATGGAGGTTTTTAATAATTTTCAATTTAATATCCTGATGTAGCATCACTTATTTTAAATGCAGATGAATTCATTGATGAAAATATGATAAATTAATTCAAAGAAGACGAAGCTTGGGAAAAGTAGGCCAAAAAAATAATAGGTATTTTTAGTATTTATGAATTAAAGCTTAAATTTGGAAAGCTAAAGGGGCCTACTTATTCCGTGAGCCAGTGGATCAGTAGAAATTTAATATTACAGATTACTTTGATATTATAAAAAAACCAATGGATTTTGGAACTATTAAAGTACAAATATATTACGATCAAATAGAATAAATTAAATGTGAATGCATATAAAACCTTGAGAGAATTTCATGCAGACATGATGTTAGTTTTTGATAATTGTGGGATTTATAATGGAACTTAAAATGCTATAGGATAAATCGGAGTAAATATTAGAAATGAGTACTTGAGTCTAATTGAATAGAATGGATTAAATAAATATTTGTGAATTATTTTTACATGTTTGAGTGTCAATAATTTTAAAAAAGAAATTATAAAAAATAAAGTAACATTGTCAATATTTCAAGCAGAGACCTTTTATTTTCTTTTTTCGCAGATCAAATCAAATAGTGATTTGCATTAATAGGAACCTGGCCCAGGAATTTATTCATTTAAAGTTTGCTTTGGTCTGTCTCCTATACCGAAGGATATCTGATTAAATCGTTAATTCAAAGTTATAGCTTCTTTTGGGTTGTATGTAACAAAGGATGCTTATTACTAAGGTAAAACTTATTTATCACTAAAGATTGTTATATAAGCATACATTATTTTTTCATACATACTAAATTATGGGGTTTTTGATAGCAGCTTATACTAGTATTACCCTGGTCCAGGCACCTCCTAGCGATGTTTCTTGACAAACCTATTTCCGAATGAAAATGATTTTGTATTTTAGGAAATCTTAAGTTAATAGTCTCCAGGCGCTGGATTTAATTTATCTCTTTTCTCCATGTCCAAAGGTTTAATCAGCTTTGTACCAAATCCAAAGGAAGTTGATCTTTTTGTTTTAGTATCACACAATAAGAGCATCTTAGGAGATGATTCTCTAGAAACAGAAGGAAATCGTTTGGCTTTTGGAAAAGAATGTTTTTCATGTGTTTATAATAAAATGCTTGTGCTTAATTGATTAGGTTCACTGAATTAGCCGTTAATTCTTTAATTCTTACTTTTTAATTTCTATTAAGACAAAACTCGATTACGAACTTTGGCAGTATTCATAAAATGTATAATAATTAATTTTAATAGTAATTTGTAAATGTATTATACATAAACCTTAAATTATTTCATAAGAATTCACTATATACAAAATGTTTACTTAATATTAAATATAAAACTCAACTAATATATTTATCTGCTTATTATTCTAATACTTTAGCACTTTATTTTGCATGTAAGAAAAGTTCATGAACTTCCGATATATCCTATATGGCAATTTCCTCTCTTCCAGAAGTTTAAGCTAAAATATTGGCAGGTGTTAGCAGAAGAATAGCAAATCTAAGTCAATATAATTATTGAATACCTTAAAGAGGATTGATTACCAATGTTACTCAACTCTTATAAAGCTTCTTCTGTTATCTTAAGTCCTTCTGTTTAAGCTCTGATAGCCAAAATTTTAATGATGTCTTCTAAGTTATATGGAGTTGTTCTTATGATCAATAATCTAAGTATACTAAAACATTAAAATACCTATCCAAGAGATCGACTGGTAATCCATGAGGACTATTGATATCAGTACCTCTAATTTAAGAGTAACCTCTATTAGTAGCCAATATGACAATAGGAGCTAGAGTAGATTCTAAGGCTCTATTTAAAAATGTAAATGCTTCTATATCAAGCATATGGCATTCATCAATAAATAATACTCCTGGTACTAATTCTGCAACTCCTTAGTCAATGTATTTGCTGACTACTTTATTGATTTCTCCTCTTAATTTGTCTGTGATATCTGTTTTCTTCTTTTTATTCAATTAATTCATAAGAGAAACGAAATCATGACCTCCTTAAGGTTTTGCATTAGCCACATCCAAGTCATGTAGAGTAACATCTTGGACAATCTCCTTCTTTTTATGAACATCACCCTTAGGCAATGGAACATATTCTTCTGCTTCTAAATCATATTCGCTATTGTAAACATCACATCTTCCTACTCTCTTGACATTTCCACTATTAGCTTCAATATAAATGACATCGCCAATAGTAACTTTCTCTCTAGTTAAATTTTCATGAATAGATGGGTCTAATTTTAGTGTTTTAGATCCTTTAGATGTTTTCAATGTAATTACTACTGCTGATACTACTTTTCCATATCTAATTTATTGATTATATCCATACCCTGTTTGATCATCCTTTTCTTCTGTTTTTAATTCAATAACTTCTCCTTCCCAAACTTCTTTGGTTTCCTTAATTCTTAGTCCAATAGCTCTTCTGAAATTCTCCATAAGCACTTCTGTCTTTTTAACTTCAGCTGAATAAACTTCAGACCCAACCATTGGATAAAATGGTACTTTAGATCCCAATTCTTAGGCTACCGCCAATGCTATGGCTGTTTTTCCAGTGCCTGGTGGTCCTGCCATTAATAATGCTCTTCCTGCGAGTTTTTTTGATTTAACCAAATCTACAAATATTCCTGCTGCCTTTTCATAATTTATTTGCTTTAAATACCTCTCTTGCTATTTATTATCCAACCATGCCAGATGCATTTTCTAATGCAGTTCCATCTTCTTACAAACCCAATCCTTTGATATGACTGTGATGTGCAATTCTCTAGGTTTTGGTTGTTGATTTCACTTCTTCTATCTAAAATAGTAATGAATTATACTTTCATCATGTTTATAAAAATTAATTTATTTATTAATTAATCACTCATCACTAATCAAATCTATAATATCCTAGATGTGCATTTAATTTGATATGAAAACATGTTTAAATGCTTATTAATCAAAATAAGTATCATTTTCATCACTTATTACTTTCGACAATTTAAAGTTTTAGATCAACTCTTAATAAATCGGTTTAACTGTTGGATGTTTCTCTTTAAATTACTCACAAAGTATCCTATTGATATTAATAAATTCTCTATTTGTAACTTTTTGTTATTTCTCCGGATCATAAAACTATTAGCATTATTTAAGTTACTTACATTCAACACACTGTCTATCATTTCCTTCAAATTTGCTTTCTTGTGAATGAAGACTCGTATGAAATGGCAAAATTATTTGTAAGAGACCTTCTCATCATTATTCTGAGGACTCAAATCAAAACTCAATAAAAGTCTATCCCCTATTATTGGTTTCTTTAAACATAAGAAACTCTCTCTTAAACAGAATGTTGTCATTCCTTTGGTTTTGTAGAGATGCAAAATTGAATTAATTTTTGGACTGCTCTATCAATAATAATACTTTACTCAAATTTATAAAATTTCATTGGTTATGGCAGTTCAGTAACTTATGAAGAAGTGTCCTATGACTGAAATTGAATCATAGATCTTTTGAATGATTCCACACTATTGTTAACTTAATTCTTTTGAAAAGTGAATTTTGGGATCAATTCGCATTTTGAGCATTATGGCTATTCTTAGCCAATTGATTGTCTTGTCCATCTATTCAAAATGTATGATTATGATGGGAATTTGATTTACAGTGGATGTGCCGATCCTTCCACAATATACCTCTGTATATCTTATTTTAGATTGTCCTCCATGGACTTCATTTTAATTAATGTTTCATCAGATTGCTCATTATCCAATTGAAGTTTAGCGATATATATAGTTTCTAAACAACTCGATGGTCCTTATGGTTTCCTTGCCTTAATGAGATGATCCGAAGTATAATTGCTCCTTTTGATCTGAAGACTAAGGTCATGAAATCAAGAGATACTTATTCACATTCAATTTCTTATGCAATAAACTTTTATCCCAAATTCCAATAATTTTCCCTAATTTGTAGGTTCCTTCTAAATACTCCTCCACATTTATTTATCCAGGAGGTCTCTAATATTTGTAGTTCTTGTAGGGTAAATTGAATAAGTTATAATATTCAGGAGGTCTTTCGGGGATATCTGTTTGAGTCTTGGGTCTATCTTACAAAGTTTGAAGAACTTTCTTCTCCATTACTTAATTTGCACTTTATTTTTTTAAGGGAGCAGTTTCAGATTTCCTGAATTTACAATCGGAACTTGATGGGAATCTCTGCCTTGTTTTTAATATTCTCCTGAAGTGATTATATTCTCCAGGCTAATTAGGGTGCAATCAATAAGTTACTGTTTTACTTTGTCTATTTGAATTCACCGTGCTTGGAGTTTACACTATTGCAATCATTCAAGTTAATAATTATATTATCTCAACAATATTAAGTTTGACATAATTTGTATAAATTTAATTATGAATATTGTAAAGACCATTAGATAAGCATTCTAATTCTCAAGAGTCAGATACTTTGTCTAACAGAAGGACCCAAGAATTAATGCCGATTATCTTGACTCTAAAGAAACCAAAATACCCAATGTTTTTACAAACCCAGAAAATATTAATGAAGATGCAGAATATAGCAAAGTTACACTCTAAGGGAAAGAAGTCAAATCTTAAGAAAAGTAAATTAGAATTATCATTCTCTAGATTAAGAATCAAAGCAAAACTTAAAAATTGTAAAGAAATTAATGGAGTAATTGCATATATTTGATGCTGATTATATATACAAAATCATTAAACAAACCCTTCATTTATCAATATCGTATCACAAATTCTTTTCATATTCTTAATTGCATTAATTTAAAGGCATCAGAATTTCAGTACTAATAGCAAGCTAATTTTATTATTCTGCATGATCTCAAAAGATTTATTATATCTTCGTTTCTTCTTTATTTACTCCAATTTTATCAGATTCTTCATAAATATGTACAAAATAATATTATACCATATCCTTACTGTACTTTTAATCGATCTTATTAAGTCCTTTATACTTGTCCTAATCTTGTTTTTGATTCTAAAGTTGAATTAATATGAATAAGTAATGGGATAGTAATTTATCTAGTAATGTCTGTGAATTTAGGTATAGATAATAAATAAAATGAAGAAATTATTTGATTAATTTAAAATAAAAAATGCAATAAAATAGTTATAAGGCGAATGCAGGAATTGGTGTCACTTTTAATACTAATTTGCCGACATCTTAAGTTTTGAAATAGATTGCACAAAATAAAGATTAGACATAGTAAAATAAATAAGCGTAGGATTAAGAATTAGCTTTGATAGCATAATAGACAGATCATCTAAGAAAAAGAATCTCAAACATTTTTGATTTACCTATTAAGCTCAAGAAAACATAAAGTAATTAGCAATACTTAAGATAGACTTTATGATTGAGGATATTGGATTAAAGGTGGATTACCTCTTCAAAAAATCTCATCTAAATTAAGGCAATGTTGACTATTTGAGTGATCACATTAAAAGGTTGGGAGACAGGATCAATCAAGAGATGAAGAAAAAATAAGAGTAATATCATTCTAGCATTAAAATTGATAATTTTCGAAATTTTTCGTAAATTTAACAAGAGTTCTAAAAAAATAAATAAGTAAATACTTCAAGTAATCAAATTAGATATATAATTCCTTTTACAAAACCGAACTGAAGACAACAGTTAGACAGAAGGAAAGGTTGGTAGATATACTCACTTCTTCAAACAGAACTGAAAAATTAGTGTCACATGAAATTTAGCTAAATTAATATAATGAAGCAATTCTGGAAAAATTATTTATAGATAATCATTTATATTAAGTGCTTTCAAATTTCATCAAAAACAAGAATGATCTATCAATATATGAGAAGCTGTTTAGAACACTGGAGCTTTTCGAAACAAATCATAATGTGGAGATGAGATTATTAGCAGATTAATTTAAGAATATATCAAATACATTGAATTAATAACAAAAATGGTATCGAATTTCAATTACATTATAGTGAGAAGATAATTCGCAATACAGTAGCCCATTTAGAGAGTGAAATGCTTAAATAAGTAGGTCATTTGGACTTATAGAATTTGAATAGAAAATTCAAAGAGTTTTACCTTCCTTATTTACAAACCACTGAATTGTATTAAATAGGGCAGTTTTTTCCGAGTGGAATCCTCTTTTTATTGATGAGATGCGGAAAAGCTAATGAGGCTTAAAAGATCCTTTCTGGGTTGATATCAAGTGATTAAAGGATTGCTTAATAATTCTTAAGTTTTTTCGATTTACAGAAGTAAGAAATTCTGAATCAAAATGATGTTGAGGAGAAATCAAGACAACAATGTTGTGATATATTGTTGCAATAATGTTATTGGTTATTATTAGATGTGAGTGATGCTTACGATGTATTTGAATAAACCTAATTTCAAAAAGATAGGGACTTTTACATTTGGTTAACATTGAAGACCACTCATTGTTCTGATTAATTTGTGGTCTATGAAAGATCTGAACAAGAATCAAAAAAGGCTTTCTTTCATTGGAAACTTATAGATCTTCATGAAACCATACCACAATCTACAGTAAGTCTAAGAATCAATATTATTTTGTAAAGATATGACTACATTTTGAGTGAATTATATAAGTACTAAAATCAATGTCTTTCATAGGTAGAATATTTTATATTAGATACAGTTCTTTCAGATTTGCATATGAAAACATAGCAAAATGCTTAGGCTGAAAAGCAAAAAAAGTTTGTTATTGATAACCTTGTTAATTTCACATAAAATAAGCATCCTCTTATTTCTTGTTTAATAATGAGTGTTTGTTCCTATAATATTGAAGCCATTGCTAACTTATTATAGAAGTCTAATCATGTTACGTAGGTTCTGAATGAAAAAAATGTCAGAGATAACCTCGAAATCATCTTTGGAAAAGAAGAATTACTAAACATTACCAATGAAATGATCAATTTGTTCTTTGAAAAGAATCTACATAATTCATTAAAAGAATTTTAATAGCAATTGGAAAAATCATACACTATGAATTAGATTAATGATTGTCACACAATCCTGATCTTGAAGTTAGATGAAATGAGTGTCTATTTGAAGTAATTATTAAATTAAAATTCTGAAATCCTTTTAGAAACAGCAATTTACCTATATCATGAAACATAACTAGTATTTATCCTAAGTTGTTTGATTGTCAACTAATACTGCATAATTAGATTAGGGTCTTAAATTGAAAAGAGACAATTGCAAGCAAAGAATCTTGAAAACCTACATTCAAAAATTAAGAGTTGTGCAAAAGAATCCAAATTATTTAAATATTTCTATCGATTCCAATTGATCGAAATATTTTAATAAGCCTATTTGTCTATGCGATAGGAATCAATCAATCTAAATGAAATTAATCAAACTCTATTTAATATGAATATTAAGGAGTTAACCAAAAGTTTGATTGAGAATAAGCAAGTTCATTTGATAAAGATCGTCTTTTGGCAGATATTACTATTGATTGACTAAAAGAAATGCAATGACAAATCTCACTTCATGTAATTATTGTTAGTTATCAATAGTGAAAAAATAAAAGAATTGAATGAAGCATTGCTGAAATTCCCAGAAAGCCAGGGAATTAAGATTTGCAGGGAAGATGTTCAATTTTCATAAATTATTGTCGATATTTTGAATTCTTATTCAAAGGTGTTAAAGATGTATTGAGCTCTGTCCTTCTGTGATTAAATTATTATAAATTAATTTTTTGATTTTAATTATATTAGATTAAGTTAGCAATCTATTGTAATTTATTAAATTTATAATTATTATACGAGAGAACGAGAGAATGTTATCGAAAAGGAAGGTTTCATCTTAAAATCAAGAAGAATCATCTAACTCTATAGAATAATTATGCAATAAAATTCGAAAGGTGGTAGTTAGCGAAGTTGGTGAAAAATATATCTAAAATCATTCCGATAAAGGAGTTAAGAAAAAAAGAACTAAGCGCAAATCTAAACGTTAAGATGAATAATAACTCATTGAATTAATCCAGAATGATCCCGTAGAAGTAGAAGAATAGCTTTCTTCAATTCAAGCGATATCTGAATCCCAATCATGGGTATTTGAAGAACTATTTGAGGAAATAAATAAGCTCAATACCCATTAAGAGTTTGAATGAAGTTCTTTAATTAATTATGATTAAATATATATTCTAAAATATGGTGTTGTACATAGATATGCACTATACAAAAATTAAATTGGCTTACCTTCTAAGAGAACTCAACTATAAGTGGAGGCAGAATCTTGATTGGATTCTTGCCCTTATAAAATGTAGGACCACTTTGAATATGAGATAACATCCAAATTTGATTTAAATTTAATCTGATAACTCATAAATCGTCTTAAAATTTAAAAATTACAGTGAAATACTATTTATTATAGAATTTTGTTAATTGATATCTTTTGATATTGAATTTTAGAATGAGTTCGTTAGTTTTAATAGTATTTAAAATAAGATGACAAAATTATTAGGCTTATGATTAAGAACATTGATAAATTACTACATCATTAAAATTGAAACAAGTAAAAAATGAATAATAGCTATAAATTTAATTCGGTAACTTCTTTGTTTCAGAAATATCAAGATAAATTTGGCACAGATCGCGCTAGTTATTTCAATTGCTAGATCATGCATAAATCAATGTAAATAGTAAAATGAATTGAGATGTATTTTATTTAAATACATTTTCTTTGATTATATCTGTTGACTAATGGGTTATTAGAGAAATCGCTGAGTTTGAAATTTATTGTGCAGAATTGAACATTTTTCATTTAGTTTAAATTTCAAATATATTGTAAGTTTTCAATATATAGTATTATAATCTTGCATTAATTAAATGATATTAATTTAATTTCAAATAAAAAATACATGTCAAGTGAAGAGGAAGTACTATTATCTAGTTTATTCTTTTAGAAAATGAAATAATTGTAAGCCCTTCCAATTAGAAATTACTTGGATCAAACTGTAGTGCCACTTCTACTACAGGCCATGACTGAAGTAGCAAAAGTGAGGTGAGTTTTTCTTAAATATTAAGACCTCCTAATCCCATTGAATTTATAGCTAACTATTTGCTCTAGAATAACCCAGAAAAAGCTCAAGCAAGGTAATAATGAGTGATATTGAACTGAAACTGATTTTATATAAACAAAATAAATAAATACTAAGATTCTAATTATAAAGACTATTTCTCAGACCTTTAGATAATTTGCAGTAATTCATACATTTATTATTATTTCATTCATGATATTGATCAGATTGGTATCAATATTTAACTTAAATGTTTATAAATATTTAATCTTAAATGTTTATCAATGATTAGGATGCTATTACAAGAAGTAAATTGAGAATAAGTTGTAAATTAGAACATTAAATTCTTGTTGGATTTAATGAATAAATCATTTCATGGAAAAATACAATATACAATATTATATTATATTTTAAATTAATTGAAAAGTATCATTAGTATTAATCTGAATCAGGTATTGAGATGATGTTAAATCCATTATTGTTTATTAAGAGTTATTTTATATTAAATTTATATATTTAATGAAGTTTTTATTCTAAATAAAATGATGGCTGACTAGAATATGGATCGGTCTAAAAGTTCTATTAATTTAAAAGGAAATATTATTGTTATAACTTATTAATGACTTCAAACATATAAACAAAGACTAATAAGAATTCTATAATATATTAATTGATAAACCATGAGTTTATTGACTGTATTTTTGGAGGGTATATTAGTAGAAGTTAAGAATACTAAATTTATAGATACTATGGTTAAATTGAATTTTAATCTAAAAAAGGAAATTCAATACATTTTTTTAATAGCAGTTGCAAGTATAAAATGATAAGCAATCTGTGAAATGGTATCAAATGACTGAAAATCTTAGCTTACAAATTTGTGATTAATTAATGATGCAATGAAATCAAGCGCAAGTAGAAAACTTTAATAAAAATGAAGTTATAAATATATTTTATTACAGATTAATGGATGATAATAATAATGATACAATGAAAATAATGCATTATTTTAAAAGATAGAAATTACATATTGGATAAGCAAAGTTATTAATATGTACTTTAACATAAAAGAGATGATCTTAAAACTTCATGGAATTAACAGCAATCTCATTATGAAATTGTTATGATAGAAATAGAAAAGAAGTAATAAAATGTATAATTAGAGAAACAATAATGAAGATAATTTATCATCGAAAAATCAAATTCATGTTTATTAGTTTAGCAATTTATTATTTTTTATTATACACTGGTTGTTTAGAGATAAGCAATACAAAATGGATGATACATAGCAATATAAGAAAATTAAAGAATCGCTGTTATTAATGAATTTTTTATAAAGTAAAGAGAGATATTAGAAATCAGAAAAAATAGGTAAAGCAACCTATGGCTTGGTTTATATGGCCAAAAATAATCAAACTGGGGAAATAGTGGTATTAAAGAAAATAAGATTGGATCATAAAGATGAAGTAGTTCCATTAACTTCCATTAGAGAGATTTCATTATTGAAAGAAGTAAGAATATTTAGAAATACTAGGTCTAAATCCAAATATTGTTCTTCTAAAAGATGTAGTTTATGATGAATCAAGAATTATACTTATCTTTGTCTTTGTGGATTTAGATTTAAAAAAGTGCATGGAAAATGTAACTTAGTTAGTTAGATAAAGTCTAAGTGAAGAAGTTTATTCACTAGATTTTATAAGCACTAAATAATTGCCACTAGAACAGAGTTATTCTTAGAGATTTAAAGCCTTAAAATATTTTGATAGACTTAAAATAGTGAAACACTCAAATAACAGAATTTGGATTGGCAAGAGCATTCAGTATATATCATGAAGTCATTACCTTATGGTACAAAGCCTCAGAAATTTACTGGGACAGAAACAATACTCAACTCCTCCAGTGGATATATGGTCTTTTGGTTGTATATTTGCTGACATGGCTCAGAAATGACCACTATTTTGTGGAGATTTCGAGATTGATTAGTTATTCAAGATATTTAAGATGATGGGAATTACAAAGAAGTCTACATGGACAGGAGTTAGTATTCAAGAGTAGTTTCCAGGATGGCCAACTCATAACAAATCCTGCTGTTTCTTTGTGAAAGGATATTACAAATTTATGTCCATTAGGATTAGATCTACTTGCTAAGATGATTGTTTATGATCCTTATGCAAGAATCAAAGCAAAAGAGGCTTTGAAGCATTCCTATTTTGACGATTTAAATAACTGATATGAAATTTTATTATATATATATTAATGAGTAAATTATCGTAGGTTTTGAAATCTCACACAGATGTCAACGGTGTCACCCTTTTTGATCACATTAACAGCTTCATTAATGAAGTCTTGTAAAGCAATCACAAGGATATGAACTCAATCGAACTCTTATCGGATTTCACAAAAAAAAATAGATTTCTTTTCAAAAAATTGTCATCTGAAAGTGAAGTAAATAATCTTAAAGACAAAATCCCTGAATTTGCGGATTGGGTAAAGAGGGTTTCACAATTACTGAAAGTATAATGGCTATTAAATTGTAGGGTCAAACAGTTGCATAAATGCCTACTATTTTATAAGACTTTGTTTCATCAGCCAGATTGTTAGAAGCTGCAGGTTATGGTTTTGGAGAGGAAGAAACCTACTAGATCCAATTAAGCATTAAGTAATTAAGTGTAAATATCAATATCTATTTTCAGATTGAAACTAATGCAACTGAGATGACATTCTTTGGAAAGATACTATGTAGGAATTCTGATTATTATGTGGCCAGAGGAGTAGTCCCTAAATTACCAACCGATTATTTAGCCCCTAATGCTGAACCCAGGGGAGATGGTGTAAATTACTATACTTTCTGGGTCACAAACGATAGTAATTAACACCTAAATCCTTAGTATTGACTGATTGGAATGAATTACCATTGGTAACACCAGACTAAGTTAAAGTGGCTAGAGAAATAAAATATGTTTGTACAGGAAATTTGAATTAAGAATTAAAAACTTATCCTCCTTTTCCTGGAAAAGAAAAACACTATTTAAAAGCCCAATTAGTAAGGATTCTACATGCTAATCTAATTGCACCAAAAGGACTTTATCAATAAAAAGATGATAATCGTAATTAATACATTTATCTATCTATCTAGCTAAGGAATTGGAATTTGTAGAAGATTTCAAAATTCCAGAATTTGCTGAGTTGTAAAATCCAGACAGTTGGGTTCATGTTCCTGCATAAATATTAAAATAAGGAAGAATAACATTATACACAGATGGATTATCTGATGATGAATAAAAGGCTTTACTAGAGGCTAATCCAGATCTTGATAGTGAAACAACAAGATTAAAGGGAATTGCTGAAGATCGTCCACTCGAACCATTTTATCAAACTAATTGGCTAATTAAAACTTTCGGAGATTAAATGATATATCCACCTAAAGACGAAAATTCTGGCAACAATGTCTATGCAACTGTCATACTTAAAAACTACACTTGGAGCGGGGCTGTTACAGTTGCCAATGTATTATTAACAACAATTTTTTTAGCAAAATCAATGGGCTTTTTTTTATGTTGGTTATGGATTCAAAGATACACAAGCAGCTTATGTGCCCATCCAAAACAATGACTTATAATTGGAACCAGAAGATAAATCAGAATTTCCTGAACCAAATCCTAAAAATCCACCCAAACCCCCTGAGCCAGAAAAAGTTGAAGGTCAAGATGGTTAAGATGGATAAGACTAGCAAGCTGATCCAGATGATTAATGATTTAAAATTATGGCAATTCAACATCAATACATTCCTGCTAATTCATCATTAGTATTTTAATTTTCTAACTCCATAATTTTTAATTCCAAGGAAAAGATGTGTAGACTATATAATAAGAATTATAATATATTATAATGCAAGAAGTTTGTTATTGTTAAGTTTACATTGTGAGAGCTAATTAATTAATTCACTAACAACTTTCAGTTTTTCAGAATCGAACGATACTGAAATGTTTTAATTAGATAGATTTTATAAGATTTACCATTCAGTATAAAATAAATTACATATAAATGATCATAACACTTCCAATGGGATGCCATGTTATCTTTCTAAGTAATCCATAACAGGAGTTGTTAGTAATGCTTAGAACATGAATTAACAAAATCTCATCTACCAACCAGCATAAAAACCAGGTATTCCCTTTTCTAAATACACTTTTTTAAATGCATTCCAAATTGATAGATGTTTTATTTAATGATTATTTTCCATTTAAAATTATGTTTTAATCATATCAAATGGTTACACAATGATGATATTGGGAATTGCAGTAAAAATAGAACAAAGGACAATCTCTTAAACTGTCAATTTTGATGATGGACGTTCCTTGAAAAAATATCTAACCCTATGATCCCAATATAAATAATTTGTCCAGGAAACAACTTATTTCAGAACCATGACTTCCATGCCAGTGAACAAATCTCTAGTAAACCCTTTGATTCCTCCATCGTGTTGCCACATATACTTGAGAACTAGGAATATTTCTGAGATCTACTACCTGATTTTGATTATTATTAAGTCATTAATTAACATTTAACTCGTTCGAATGGGCAAGTTACAAGGGACTCAAACAAAGCAATCGTTATTCCAGCCAATCCTTTATGAAGTGCAGGAGCCCACTCCTTAATCTTTGTGGGCAAGACTTCCATATAAAACTTAGGGATAAAAATCATCATAGGCCATCTAAATATGCTTGAGAATTTACCTATAGTATTATTTAAATAATTAAATGCTTATTTATGATGAGAACCCTGCGAATATTCCACGAAAGATTCCATTTCGATAGTAACTTTCAAAAAATAGCTATAATTGCTATAAATGTTTACTTGTTTGAAATTGCTATTTTAGGAAGCCTAGATCAAAGTTTTAAAGCGATCAAAGAAATGATCCATCGGTAATCCTAAGATTGCTCTTGACACTCCGATGAGTTGAGTCTCCACAATTGGTTTCAAAAGTTCTTTGCTCTTATAAATCCATTAAGTTGTTTCAGACATAT
Organism: Paramecium tetraurelia; assembly: GCF_000165425.1. Lineage (NCBI taxonomy): Eukaryota > Ciliophora > Oligohymenophorea > Peniculida > Parameciidae > Paramecium > Paramecium tetraurelia. The sequence goes on along the minus strand of NW_001799177.1, from coordinate 38,133 downwards.
TATTTAAACCATTTAATCATTATAAAATTACAGCTTATACTCAACTAAGTGCGTATTAAATTGGATAATATGGGTGGATGTTGTAAATTTAATCAAAAACATGATGCATTATTTAATTATAAATTAATGGCAAAATTTTCAAAACTTATCAATATGGCATACTTCCATATAACCAATTCATAGAGCATTCTGACATAATCATATAGAATTGATATTTGAAACTTTATGATCCTGTATAATATGATAGTTTATTCATTAAATTATATAATTCTAGAAATTAAGTTTTTCCTTATTTTTCACCAATTATAATAATACTGTGTGCAAAATGTATAAATTGCTAACAAATTGAATAGAAACATTCATCAATCTAGAGAACCCATTAATTGTTTGAGTTTCTGGATATCTGGAATCTATTTTTAGAAATTTCAATATTTATGTTCACATCATTAACTCTAATTTCTAGATTAGGTCATGAAACGCATTTCAGTTGCCAATTTTGTAAACTATAATTATTAAAAATTATGAGTAAATTATAATTTATTAAAAAATTTGATCAAACAAATGATAACTTGATTGACTAAAGGGATTTGAGATTCTGAACCATCTGGGAAATAAAATGATATAATACAGTAATCATACTTAATTTTGATATCAAAAACTATAAATTACATAAATATGATCATTGAAATTTATATAAATAAATTAATAATAAATTTAAGAGATGTCTGAGTAACAAGACCATCCAAGTGCAAAGAAAAGAATTAGAAGATGCACTAAGCATGATGAAACTCCTCGTCCTTATAAATGCGGTTGTGGGCGTGGTTACTACAGTTATCCTGCATTGTACACTCATTTGAAGTAATCCTATTCATATCTCTAAAAAGGATCAAGCATGAAGGGCAGCCTCCTGCAGGGACTCAGATACCAAGTGATAAGCATTATGGAAGTAGGGGAAGGCCTAGAGAGAAAAATTTTAAGTTCGAAGAAGAAAGCAAGCATCAAGTCTTTATCGATGAAGATAAGAGGGAAGATAATCAAAAAGACGAGAAAGCCACAATCAATTAATGAAAATAGAAGAAAGCAAAGGGCTTTTTTCTTTTATTAATAATTTATATCTAATACTTATTAATAAAACTCTTTCTATAAATGAATTGGAAACAAGTTTATGCTTTCTCAGAACACAGAACCAAAAGAAGTATTTTTTAATATTCTATGTAGTATTATCTGGAAATGCGAAGTTCAAAGAACATAAATCCAATATACATAGTCCAAGAAGTAAAACTTTCTTTAACATTCAAGATAGTCAGCATTCTCATAAGGACACCATGATTGGGCTTCAGAGGATTTCAAAAGAGATCGTAGAAAGTCTAACCAAAGCTTTAACTCCAAATTTTAAAGTTCGTTAGAATTCCCCAAAACCCATACCTCAAGAATAGGAACAGAAATAAATCCTAAAATCCAACAAGGAACCTGAAATAATAAGATAACCTTTGGAATAAATGGAAAACGTTAAGCAAAATAAAGAAATAGAAAATGTTGAGTATATTAACTTTACCAAATTGGCTGTAAAATATTCAATCAAATATGATAGAGGAAGATATCGCAACAGCCAATCAAAGAAATTAAAATTTAAAAAAATGAGTAAAAAATAACGAGATAGAGATCTCAAGATTTCCATTCAAAACAAGAAGAATGGTTAAGAAAGAAAAATGAAAAAGTATTCAAACAAAGAATTGAATAACAATGTTAACAATAAAGGAAGGAAAATCGTCTAAGCTTCTTAGAGAAATCTTAGACCGATAGATTTTAATGATTACTTAATATTTTACCTACTTCACTATTATTTCTAATAAATTATGAATTTTTTATTTCAAATAAAGAAAACTGAACAGATGTCTCTAAGATCATGTATTTGTGTATTTAATGTACTAAAACATAGAACTATATGTATCATTTTTTGATTTGTTTGACAATTTTGACTTCCTCAACCAAAAATGCTCTAATTATTCTGTTTTTTAAAGCACCAGCACTTAAAACACCACCATATGGTCGTGAAACTGTTCTTTATCTTCTTGCAAGTTGCTTAAGCTTGGTTGGTCTGATTCTTTTGAGTCCATTAAGAACAACATTCAAATTTGAGTCAGCACAGGTAGAGGCACTTGTCTTTTTATTGGGATATTGGACAACAACATTACCACCTAAATGATACACATATCAATGTACCTGGTGTCTTGACCTTTCTAATTTTATTGGATCTTGTGTTGTATGATGTTCTTCTTCTATATGTCACTCTAACACCCATAATTTAATATCTTTTATTTAATTATATGAATTTATTGTCTGAGAAAATATATATATTATAAATAACTAATTTATCTGCTTGAATTGACTAAATACAATACAATTATGAATATATAAAAATCAAAGGAGTTGATTTGCAATATCTAATAGAATAATTTACAACATTTAATGAAATAATTATACTAATATATTAATTGATGCATAAGAATTGAAAAAAATCTATCTAAATAATTAAGCTTAAGAAATCTAAAAGAGACTTAACAAGTGATAATAAATTAGTAAGCAATCCTTTTATGACAAATATCTAATAATTTAATTTTGATATAATTTACTTAACAAAAGTTAATATAAGATATTTTTTAATTTTTAGATTATAATCAGATTTGTATTCTTATCAAGATTATTGTACAATAATATCAGGTATTTCCTTTTGGAAGAGTTATAGTTCATCTTTAAGATGCTTCTATTTTAATTCTTATTAAAAAAATAGCATTTCTGAATTGGTTTTATAAAAGTTATCAATTATTCCTGATTATCAGGTGAGAACTACATCATAACTAGAAATTCAAAAGTATGATTAAGGCTATGATTGAATAATTATTGACTGATATAGGTGTTGAGAATGAAGAATAATTGGGAAATGCTTCGAAATAGGATTAAAAAATAAAAATCATAAAAAGTAGTTTGAGTAATTGTTGATTGTTGAGAATTTCTTAGTAAAGGTTGATGTTAAAAATAAACAAGGAATTGAAAGATGAAGCTTTAGAAGAATTATACAAAATAGACATAAAGATATATCTTACAGAAGGGTGGAGAAAATCCTGAAATGGAAATCAAAGAATACAAGGAGAACTTGAGTATGCTTATGCGATGTCTATTGCTGTTGAAAAGACTAAAATTAAAATTTAACAAGAGGAAGAATTTATTCAAGCTATAGGATAAAATTAATATCACATTTAAGATAACGTGTAAATTCTAATATCGTTTCAAGAGGAAGAAATTTTATCAAGTCAAGTCTAATAATAACCGATAGTAAATCGCAAGGCCTAGCAGTAAAAAAAGGTCCATTAGTTACAGATATGGTAAATAAAGAGTTAATCAATATCCTTAGACAGAATTCGTCATAGATTAAAAGAGACCTTTTGAATTAGAGTTGAAGAAGTAAGAATTAAGAAAGAGAGCAGAATTGTTGAAGAAAATAAAATAAGATACATTAAAGTGTATAGATGAAATAAATATTATATAATATCATGTATATTATTCATCTTTCAATTGTTGAGGATAATGGGAGTATAATATACATTATTAATTTAGCTAGGTATATGCTTTTATATTATTGAAACAGTTAAGGGGATTTTTTTTGAATCATTTTACATTCTGCTTTTCAATTTGAAAATTAAAATCTATATTAATTTCATTGCTAATTAATTCACTTTATATTCTAGATATGTTTTTTAGATTTAATATTATTGAAGATCAACATTGAATAATTATGAATATATTGCAACTTTTTTTTGATAAATATAACATTCATTTAAGAAAATGCTCGTATCTTTCAACATTTCTTTTTAGAATTTACTCCAATGGACCCATCATTCTTGTAAATGATTTAAAATCACAATAGTATAAAGTACAATCTGACTATAAAAATGTATAACTAAATAATTACTATTGCTATAATGGTTGCTTATCTAGGTGTGTTTTTTAATAATGCTAATTCTCCAAAATAATCACCTGATTTGTAGGCGTAAACCTTTTCTTGCTAACCATCTTTGTATGCTTCCAATTCTCCTTCAGCAATTAAGTAAATTGTATCTCCTTATTCTCCCTAAGAAATTAAAATATTATTAAAACCTATTTAATAACTTTATCTCCTCTTAGATATTTGACTTCTCTCAAAACATCACAGAACTATAATCTCTCATAAGTGTCCATTGACTACAAGAGTTCAATTTTGTTTAAGATCTATTCCATCTATTCTCTCTTTCTGATAGCTGCATCTTTCACAATATTGTTAAAAGTTGCTCTATCTAAAGCAAAAGCTATTACAGGTTAAATTGCTTTAATAGTTGCAGCACGAGGTACATTATACAATAAAGCAAGTTCACCAAAGGATTCTCCAGGCAAATACTTTTTTAAGAACTTTTCTTGAGGTTGATTGGGGAATTTCTTGGTACATTCTAATTCACCTTCGTCAATCACATACAATTCATTTCCATCATCTCCTTGACGAATGACATAATCTCCAGGTCTAAAATATTGTGAAAAATAAAAATAATTACTAAAATTTTTTCTCTTCCATTGCATCAATAACGGTATGTAGATTTTATTCATCTAATGCTTAAAATAGGAATGAATTTAAAATCTTTTTCCTAATTCTGTCAATTTAATCTTTATTTTTTTCAATGACTCTTGGTTTGAAATCCTCTTTTTTGTTAAATTACCCATAGACTTCAGCTGAAACTCCTGTTCTATTTGTTTTTTTTGTTTCTTTTTAAATAGGTAAAACCTCATCCTCTTCATCTTCTTCTTCTTCACTTTGATAATGCTATGCTTCCGAGTGTTTTGCTTTAGAGTTTGTCGATTCTTATAATCATATATTCCTTACATAATTGTTAAAGCCAATTAATACACCAACTCACAATATCATCAGGTCTAGCAAGCAGTAATTAAGCTAATAGTTAATCAAAAATTGGCTTAACATTTCTATTCATATATTCCTATATTGTGTCTTTCAATTAATTCATATGTATATTTATATAAATATATTAAATATTTAATGTGTATTTCTGAATATAAATTATAGAAAGACTTAATTATATTCAATCCAAAAGTGCGAAATAAATCAGATATCTAATGCTCTATTAACACTATTTGTTAGAGCAATATGAATATTCTAAGCATTATATGATATCTTTGATATTTGTTCTATATTTTATAATATCCATAGCCATATTAAGAAAGTCTGTTGTATATTGAAAAAATAAGTATTGATTCAGAACTTAATTTCTACTCTCTTATCCTAGTGTAAATGAAAATAATTGATATTGTATCCTAAATATTTCATCTAACTTGATTATATAAGTGTATATTCTCACATAAAAATTACAGTGATTCTTAATGTTTCTTAAAACTATTTATTTTGTTACTTTATTTCCACTAACTTTCAATCTATTACGATTATGTAATTATCCAAAAGTATTTTTTATATTTTTCATTCTAAACATACTTCAATATTCTATTCATCATGTTATTATAAAACTTGTGATAGAGATGATGAAGTTCTGCATACTCTACTATTAAATAAATGCAAATATTTCAATAATTATATTACAAATATTCTAAAACATTCAATTTCAATTTCAAATTCATCTCTTCTTATTTTATTATTGTTTCCATTTATGCTTTGAATTGTCATAATATTCAGTCTAATCTTTATTGGCAAAGGTATCTACTTCAATTTCTGACTTTAACTCTGGATTCGCCTCCACTTTTTACTTTTCAAATTCTCTTTCATCTACTATTTTCTATCTCATAAATTGATAAACTAACTTAATCTGACAAGTCAAATTCTGGATGCACTAATTTCACCTTTGATATTAAAACTGGAATATTGTTTAATAATGCATAATGGACTACTTCGCAAGCATCTTAAAGCTTTGGAGATATGTTATGCCCCAATTATGCCTCTGTAATTACTTATCTAATCCTAAACATCAGGAAGTCTCTTTATTTCCCTTAAATTATTATTCTATTCAATTGTTCAATTTTATCTACAATGTGAGGATTACTCGCATTCTACTAGTGAGTGCTAGTCCCACTAACCTTTTTGAAGAATTACCCAGCTTGGGTTAGGTTGGGTTCCTATTTGAGTTAACCCATTAATTTTTACAAAAATCCTTTCATGTAATTATATAATTGAAATTTAATATTTATTACATAATAGAAATACTCTATTAGATGGATGCATATTAGCTCTTCACTCAATAAATCAAAAATATAGAGCACAAAGAATGTTTATAGCTACTACTTAATACTTAGGTAGGAAATAACTAATTTGCGTAATTACTTCGAACACTAATATTGTATTATGATTTTTATCATAAAATTGAACTTTCATAAGTATTAATCAAAAAAGATACAAATCATTCCATTTAAATAATGAATACGTGTTTTTTGTAAAACAAATAAAGAGAGCTCACAGAAAAAAAAGTAATTGAGTTTATGAGATATCTATTTGGAATATACTATTAATCTAAACGAATTACATTTGAAGAGAAGGATTGGGATTAATTAGAAAAGTGGATTGCTGCTTTTAAAAAAATGTGGTTTACTTAAAAACCTATTCATAAGGTAATTCATAAAATTGGATCAACTGAATATTCTACATTATTGTTGCTTCCCAACCATAACATGTATTTAATATCAAATATTTAGAATTCGCTCAATTACTAATTCTCAAAATACCATGTTACTCAAAAATTCTTCTCATTGTTATTATAATGAAAATGAATACTTAATTCAAAATTTCTGGAATTAATGTTCCGATGTGATTAATCAGAGTATGTTGAAATTTACAGGAAAAATGCAATAAGAGTAATCATTTATCGCAAAAAGACCAAATGATAGTAAAATTTGGGACAAATTTCTTGGTTTCATAGATCCTGTATATCTAATCCCTAGAGGATAAGGTAAACTAAGTAATTAGGAAAGATAAATGCTATTTGAATGTGATTAATTTTTTTACACAATTCCAAGTGCTAAATTTACATATTCTGAATTTGATATTTAGAAGTAGAAGGTTCAGTCCTGTCCTGGAGACGGATCCGATTTTAGAAATATTAAACCAATTGTAGTTTCAGATGAATTTCATATTACTCCTAACTTTGCTAAGGCTCTATTTGATGGTGGATGGTTAAACCAGATTTTAGTTGATTATTTTATTAGACAATATTATCCACAATAATAACTAATTAATCATAGGGAAGCAAAATACTAAATTGTTCTCATGGATACAAGATAAGCTTAAGATATATTTTCCAGCTAGATCACTCAAGTTGACTAAATTAATTTGGAGTATGCTAATCAATTTTTTAATCCTATAAATTGTTAAGAAAATAAAAGTTTGAGATTAGTAATTTTGATAAATGTTGATAGATGTCATTTTATTTGCATTTGTATCGAAGAAGATACCATTTATATTTTAAATTCAATGAATTCTACTTGGAGTGATGAAATTGTAGGCCGATAAATAAGCAAAATATATTCATTATTCAGAGAAAAGTAACGTCAATTGAGGAACTAATCTTGTTTTATTGAATAATCTGCAAACTTCTTAGAATTGGAACCTAAATAAAAGGTAGTAAAAGTGCCTCAATAAAGAAATGCATATGATTGTTCAATTTATACTTTATTCAATTCAATGCAGTTGATTAAACATACTGATATTAGCGTTACTGAGATTAATTTCGAGGTAGGACCTAAACAGATATCCGAATTACGTTTGCAATTTCTCCATGAGTTGGTTAATAATAATGCATTTCTATCAAATTAGAAAAAATGGTATCTAAATAGTCGCTGATTAAAATATTTAAGTTTATATAAAGATATGAAGTTCAATTTAAATTAATTTAATTATTATTATTAGTTAAAAGTATTGAAAAATTAAAAAATCAGACCTCATATCAAAAGAGTATATTAGTAATAAACATTTAATCTGGATCAGCCGTGGCCTATAAACATTCTCCATAGTTTAGTAAATCTCTATTTGGACTTAAATGAGAAATCCTCACTTGATCCTTAAGTGGAACTCTACTATGATTCATCCGAGCAGCACGATATCTTTCTTCAATTATTTCTGTAAAATTTTGTTGACTGGTTAATCTTTCATTTATCATCTTAATTAAAGGCTATTTCAATAGCTTTTTATCAATCTTAGGCTAATCCTTTCTTTAAATTCGATAAGATGTGGGAGGAATCTAAAATATCAATAATATCATACAAATCCTCCCATTTTATTCTATTACTTGACTTTGTTCATATATAAGACCTCTTCCCTGTCATTTGAATTTTGAAGGACTGAAATAAACAAATCTTAAGGATTGATTCTTAATAGATCGTTCGAATGAGAATCCTACTTAGCTTATCTGGGAGTAGAAATTTCAAATTCAAATTAGGAAGTAATGAATAATTTTTAAAAACTTGCTTCTGGAGTAACATGAGATAAAAATCTATGTGGCTATTTAATAACATTCATATTTTTTAAATAGTAATTAGTAATTTCAATTCCGCAATAATATTAAAGAGCATTATTAATAGTTTATTAATTCTGTGTTTAACTTATAAATGTGAATGGCAGGAAAGTAGCTTTGCTTACTAAATTCTGATCAATATGTTGGATTCCTTTAGGAAGTTTTTTTAAATATTATCCAATATTTTAAGTAGATATCTGATAATGATTAGAATTTTCAGGCTCTGATCTCCCCCAAATAGCTCTGCAATGATAAAACTAAGCTTTCTCTAAATTTGCTTGTAGATAGGCTTCTTACCCAAGTTTGTCAAAGCATACAACCTCTAAATACTTATCTTTAAAATGCCAAGAATATTGCAGTAATTTCTTCAATATTTTGACAGCAGTCTCATGCATTTTTAAATTATGCGCTATATTACTTAGTTTAAGCAACACTTTTAACCTAAATGATTTCTAGACTTCTTCAACATCATTACATATGTCACATAAATGCAGCTAAAATAATCATTGTAATTACTAATTATGTATAGGTTTAGATGGCTGATGAATAATATGTAAATTTTAAATAGGTTTCAGCCACTAGTATGTAGGCATTAAGTAATCCTAAAATGTTGTCTCTTACAACGTGTAAAATCATAACATCTACAACTGCATCGATTGCCTTATCAAGTTCTTTATTTTTGAAAGCTGTTGAGTACTGCTGTTATAACTGTTACAATATTGCTGGGTATTTGCTGTTTCTTCTTTAAAATTACGTTGAACTAATAGATTTGTTATGATGGGCTCTACTAGTGGTCAGTAAATCGCTATTCATTTAAGTTTCAGTTTCATGAGTTTTCAAGGAATCCAGATTTAGTTTGAGTAGTTTTTTCTTAAATGATTCAGAATGAGAGACTCCTCTCTTAGGCGTATTTGGTTAATAAATTTTGTTTTAAAGCATATATATCAAATATATTAAATAACATTTTCATATACATCATTATAATTTAGAAAAAGTTCATTATTACAGTTTAAATGAAACTACATTTAAAATGGTATTCTACAAATTACCTAATCTAACTAAATTTTTCACTTTCCTCTATAGTTAATCCCCATTATCAATAATAGGAGTGTCATATTTTGATTTATATTATTTTTATCGTAATTTACTTTCATGATACAACTCATTGAGTCTGAATTCAGTGATGCTCTTATAAGAATCTCCTTAGCTTTCATGAGAGATATCGTTTTCCCTTGATAATTGAGGTCTTTGAACTTTTCTGGAAGTTAATTTAGTTTTTGAGATTCTAGGTTAGGATCTACAAGTTTGACTTCCATTTTCAAAAAAATCCTTTAATACTTAAGGGTTGGATTAATTAATGCTAAATTTATCAGCTGCCTCTATGAACTTATTTCTGATGTTCAATTTGGAAACTTCAGATTCAGATCTATACATTTTCACACTCGGTTTTTACTGATTTCTAATTTGTTCAGGCAAATCTCTATTAAAAACATGGTATTTAATTTAATCTTCGATACTATCTCACTTATAAATATACTTTTAAATGTGATTGTAGTACTCTTAGCACTGCTTCTCAGGTTTTCTTTTGACTTCTGTTTGCTTGAGCACTGTGTTTCTTAATTTTTAGAATAACGAAATCGGTTGAGCTTGCACTTTGATTTCTTATTAGCTTTATTGCTATTTCGACTACTGATCTAGATTTCTGTGTACATAATCAAAAAACCATTTTTTCTTTTGAAACACGTTCATCATTCTCCATGCATCTTCATCTGTTATATCTTTTTTTAGTAATAATTCTTTTTCTTCTACATTCAAGCGTTCCCCACTTAATTTTTCGCATCGTTTTATTAATTATTCTTCCTTACCACTAGATGTGCTCCTTTATGAAAATTTTCTAACTGGTGCTCTGAATCTTGATTGCTATATTGGTTAAATGAGTTCTTTAGTGCTGGATGTCAATTACATTAAGGTTTCTTTCCGTTATAATTTAGGTGGATGCGAGGGTTTTGGATTCTATGCAATTATAACTGATTATTTTCTTTGTTGTTAAAATCTTTCAACTAAACTAAATATTTGATCTGCTTAATTTTTTTTAATTGATTTATGTCTTGTTTATTATCGCCTGGGTGCAATTCTTGGAACATTATCAATATCATTATGATCCATTTTTAACATTTATTTAGCACTAATTGATCCCTTTAGGAAGAGGTCAAAAATTTTATTATTAGGCATAGTGACAATATCTAATCCCAGAGGTGGAGGCACGAATGTTGATTTGGTTGTCGAGGCGAATTCCACTGTTTTTGGAGTTGAATTATGAGAATGAAGTTTATCAAATTTCATAATATAAATTAACATCAAATTATACAATTCAATTTCAATATGACACCCATTATATCAATAATCATGAAACTTAGTTAGATAAACAGATTAACCTTATGTAAAATGCGCGAATTTTATATAAAAGGTTTTGTGAATTGGAATTATAATTATTATTAATTAATATATGTCTTTAATCTTATATTTTCCATGATGGAAGAATTATATTAATGTTTTGACTTAAATAAATGTAAAAGAATTGTCAATATTTTTATTTCAAAACCAGAGCCATAATTAGATCTTTTTTATTTAATAGGGAGAAATTTATTAATAGCAATTTATTATTGTAATCTGCCTAGTAATTTTGCATATTAATTTAAATAGTGCTTAACAGAAGAACTAAAATTCTTAGTTATCATAGGTGAAATAAAACGATACAAATCTCTTCAAATTAAGAACAATTCAATTTAAATATATTATTCCAGTAAGAATATTAAATTGGAAAGAATTTATAAAGGAATATTTTCAATGCTCCTACGTTTTTCTAACATTCTCAATGAAGTTAATTGTGATTGCAAAATGGAATTCTGAATTTACTCAATAAAGATTGATTATATAAATTTCCAAAATACGAATAATGTATTGTTAAATATATTAAGTGTAAAAATAAATAATGTCATTATCTTAAAGAATTACTGTGACATAAAAGGGAAGGGAACTTTAGGAATAACTTAGAGAATAAAACAGGCTACCCTAAAAACCAGCTTTAGTCAAAGATAGTTAAGGTAAAGCAATTATAATGAATTGATAGATAGTTTAGCTCATTTTTTTGATAAAGAACTTAAAGCCCAAGATTAACTTAATAGTTATGCTTCATTAATACAAAATAGATTGAAGTCTCCAGAATAAATCATAGAATTTCTTGAAACCAAATTTTAGAAACAACCTTTATTTGTTTAAAAGGAGATGTAAAAAGTTGGATAAAGAATATATCACTACGGAAATAGAGATATTCAATCCTAAGCAGTGTTGCCTTAGTTAGATTTCAAGTAAAAGTAATATATGAAAAACAAATATGCAAATTACAGCGAAAATATCTCATCCAGATAATCAAGTACGAAAATAATTTAAATGTTAGGACATAAATTTGAAGAAGGATTAACTAAAAAAGTGAATTTCATGTTATTTTAGGAAGGAAAGATCGAGAGAATGATTACTAAGTATGAAAAATTCAATGAAAAAGCTAAATTAATCCCTTAATATAAAAAGGATGATAAAAAAGGAGAAGATTTTATGAAGTAATTGCTATAAAGAATGGATGCTGGCCAAGAAACTAGAGTTGAATCTCTTTAAGAAATAAGATAGTAACATTAAGCAGAATTAAGTTTACTGGAGTATCAAAATTTGTAGAAAGAAAGATTAAGATAAACGATGTCAGATTTGCATAAATCAAAATATGGTAGATATTGGAATAAATTAAAATTGTCACCCAAAACAGATAAATGAGAACATTGTTTTCGTGAAAATTATGACTTATAAATGATTATTTTATCTCTACTATCAAATGTTTGGAATCATTAACTCATTGACTTTCTCAGCTCCTTATATGAATTTTCCAATATGTTATTCTAATAACACTTTACTGCCTTAAATTTCTTGAGCTACTTGCTTGATATTCGGTTACAATTGATGCAATAACACTTGTTGATCCTCAACATATTTCAGCTATGAAACCCAAAAGTCCTATTAAATTTTATTCAATAAATACATGAGTTCTTTAATAACTTTCTAATTCAACCTTTCTTCCTGCAAATTCCTTATCAATCCTTTCAAATTCAACTGCTGATTAGTCCTTCTTTTTTTAATTTTCAATACCTGACACTGCAAAGTGAATCTATTTTAATTGTCTTTATAAATACCCAATCAGCAATATCTAAGAATGCTTTTGTGTATTAGGGATCTTAAAACACTTTTTAGAATTGTGGATCGGCCTTCATCTCAAGTAATAAGTTTTCTTTCTCTTAACTTACACCCTTAAATTAAAAGTTAGCTAATCTACTTTAAAAGTCAGCGCCTTTGTCTTAATCAAACCTGAAATTTAAGTAATGAATATTACACTTTCTTTTTGAAATCAGCCCAGTTGAATTTACCTTGATCTTCATTGTAGATGATATGGAACAATTTTGACATAAATTAATCCATTCCTTGAGGCAATTAGCCTATCTTATTAAGTTCCTTAGAATCAATCTGTTTAAGGTTATATAAGAATTACTTTTGAACAAGTTTCTTTCATTGCACTTGAAATTGAATCTATAGCCTTTTGAATAGCAGCCAATTCATCTTTCTTACCTTTTTTATAGGTTTCACTTTTTTTGAGTTTTTCCTTGATGTTAAAAAGTAAGATTTACTTATTCAGATTAAATTTTATCGATTAACTATTTAACAGTTCGACTAATAATTGTTTTTTTTTCAACTAGCTCTTCTGTTAATTCGTCACTTTAATTAATGATCCTAAGATAGAAAATAACATCACTTTTCAAAATCTTCTGATTCCTACTTTAGGTATTCATCTGTCTTAAAAAGATGATCACTGAGTTATGGAACATAAGTTTGAGATAAATAGTCATGGAGTACTTTAGCTTTGGCATCATTAGTCAATATGACTTCCTACATTAGTATAATTGCAGAAAAAAATAAATTTAATTTAATAATAAAATAAATAAAATGGGTAATTAATAATTAAGTGAATCTTAAAATGAGTTTCTAGAAAAGAAACTGGATCCTAATTATGGAGAAATAACTATATATAAAAATAAAGCCAACAACATGATATTTGCAGAAATTAAATAAGTTTACTCAAGTGATTCTTTAGCTTAAGCAATAAAAGCCAGTTTAGTAAAAAGGTATTATGTTGAACTAAAGTCAGATTGCAATTAAATCATAAATGCTTGATTAAAATATTATCATTTGATAGTGGAAAGATGGATGACTTTTGCAGTTCATTTACTATCTTATCAATAACCTCAGAGTACTTGAATGAAACCTTATAAAATGACATTCATATAAGAAAGGTCCATAAGACTATATATTCAGAATAAGAACTATGCTACATTCTATATGAGATTTCTAATCTCTGCCATTATATGAAAACCCTCAATAACGAAATAATCGATGTTTATCCACATAGAATCCTAATTGATGATAAAAGATAGATTAAATACTATGATTAATTTCTCGAAAACCCAAAACTGAGCAACTACTATTAGGTTCTCTTTGGCTAAAGAGATTTAGAATATGTAGCTCCTGAATAGTTGATTCTCTTAGCTGAAAAAGATAAATACGATATCAACAATTAAGAATTGGTAAATGTCTTTTGTCTCGGTCTTATGATGGTGAGTCTTATAAGCGGTTAAAGATGTGTTGAATTTTACAATCAAGAAAAATTGTTGTTTAAAAGAGATTACGTAAATCGACTAATAGATAAATATTGTTCAAGATACTAGTATAGTGATTTCTTTAAATCCATCATTCAGGCAATGCTCAAATTACATAATGAAGGCAGACCAAATTATCAAAGTCTTTTGCAAGTTCTCCATCCATAACAGGATAGCTTTGCCACTTTTTTGAATCCTATAGGGAAACAGGGAGGTACTAAGATATGATTATCATAGAAATGCTGGAATCATAATTTCATTCTTTCCGCACCTAAGGCTCAGTATCTAGGTCACATATCTTGTCAAGTGATCCTGTCGATTTTAGTGAAATAGATAGAAGAATTCTTTCTGCTAGGTAGAAGGCTTAAAAGACTCTAGATCAAGTGGGATTGGATTTGAAATTGAGTAATTTTGGAACTACTTAAATTAACATAATTGAAGCAAGTGAATGATTGTAGCATTTTATTAAATCAAATTTTATTAAAAATTATAATGTAACGATAAGACTCATAAAAGAATCAGGAAATGATAGTTAGATTCCTTAACTTTTGTGCTACATTAATTTAAAAGAATGTGAAGGGGTACATTTAGAGATAGAGGCACAAAATCATCATGATGCATATCAGAAGATTCAAAGCTATTTTAAATGGATTCATTCAAGGTTTGTTATCAATTCTATTTTATTAGGATATAGGACAAGATAAATTCTGAAAGTCCCTGATGTGGCTAAGTTGAGATAAAATATTATCGAAACTGATGATGGAAGTATATATCTCAAGAATTATATTAAGCATATGGAAATCCATAAATAAGACAAAAAAAGATAAGATTAATAAGAATGATTGAAAACTATTTACAGAATGGTTAATTCTACAAAAAACTTAAAAGAGTTAAAAGTTCTTAAAGATAATTTGTTCCTAATCAATATTTGGATAATGAATTTGTTAGTTAAGACTAAAAATTCTAATAAAATTATTACAAGAAACCCTCTAAATAACCCCTTTAAGCAAACAAAGTTGAACAACAATATTATGATTAACTAATTCAAAATGAATATTCTGAATAGCCATAACCATATTATTAAGAATATATGTAATAGAATTCTTAAATTCGTGATTAAAGTCATTCCAACTCTAATTTATCAGGATAATACCAACAATCATAAAGAATAGAGTATTAATAAGATGAAAGACCTATTAAATCGAAAAATTAAGCAAATTTTGCAATGCAAGAAAGGTATACACCTGAAAAAAATTCATATGATGATGATAGACCAATTTGTGGAAAGGGTCAATATAATTATATAGAGGATGAAAGACCAATAAATGCAAAAAATACAAATACTTATAATAATTTTGACGATGAAAGGCCAATAAACGCCAAAAATGCTAATACTTATAATAATTATGAAGATGATAGGCCAATAAATGCAAAAAATAATAATGCTTATAATAATTATGAGGATGAAAGGCCTATTGCAACAAAAAAAGCAAACGCATATTATGAAGATGATAGACCTGTTGCACCTAAAAATAAAGGCGCATATAATTAATATGAGGATGAGAGACCTATAAAAAAAGGCAAAGATACATATTAATTCGAACAAGAATAATATTTAGATAATGACAGACCAATTGCAAGCAAAGGAAAATATCAATAATTTGAAGATGAAAGACCATTAGGTGGAAAGGGATAGTATGATATACCTGCTGATGAAATACCTATTAGTGGAAAGGGGACATATGGTAATTTTGAAGAAGATGCTCCTCCAAAGAAATAGAAATAACCTCCTAGAAAAAAAGCTGAATAAAAAAAGGAGAACAAGTAAGTTGAGGATAGATAATAAAATCTTTATGACAATTAAAATGAAAATGAACCCCCCTTAGGAAAGATGTAGAATGATGATTTTAATGATTAAGAAAAACCTAAACCAAAAAAGAAAGATCCTAAACTCTTAGAAAATCTTAAAAAAAGAACAAAATATGATCCGAGAAAAGCAATTCAGGAAGCAAAGAAGAAATAGGAAGAATAATAACAACTTGAAAAAGTTGATGTTGAAGAAGTTGAAGAATAATAAGAAGTTTAACCATAACAATAACAATAAATTCCTTAAAAAAAGCAGGTTTTATCATAACAAAATCTTTAAGAAAGATAACAATCACCAAAAACTAGCAAACTTAATTTAAGTGCAACTCCTGAAAAGTAAGGACCATCGGTTGAATAAATTGGAGAATGCTCTCCTAAAGATGATGCTTCTGATCAAAAACCAAAGAATTTCTTAAAAAGAAAATCTAAATAGATTCCATTGAAAAATCCAAAAGTAGATCCTAAAACTGTTAAATCAAAAGTAAAGAATTGTTGGAATGCAGGGAACACAATGGATGATCAAGAGTTTGATGGCAATGAAGATATCCCTTAAAGTCCAAAAGCTTATATCAATAATAAATCTCCTTCTAGACGATTTGAATAAAAGGGATCAGAATAGCAATTAAATTATTAATAGTAATAAATACAACAATAATAATTAATATCATAATAATAGTAGATTCAATAAAATAAGTCATAGGGTCCATTACATGTATAGGTTTAATTAGTTTAAGAAAATGTATCATAATATTAAATAAATCCCAGTCATCAAGCAAATCAATAGTAACAGTAAAAAAGGTAGTCAATTCAACTTGACGAATTGGAAAGAGCATATTATTCAAAGTATACTTAAAAATTAGAAAGTATTTGAATTGTTTAATCAAATAGCAACTAAAATGAATCTTAAAGTGTTGGATCAAGAGAGATAATAAAATCCTAGAGGAGTTCCAATAATTACAACTAAATCCAGATTTTTTACTTCATTCAGAGTTAACGATTTCGAAAGACTCTTGGCATAGTTAGAGGATTAATATAATAAATTGCAAATATCAAAATGATAAATAAATTATTATTAACTGTTATATTAAATTTGAATGGAATAAGAAATAATAGACTGGGCTAATACTTTTGAAAACACAAAGAGTATTGATGATCTAAAAACAGGTAACTTTTGATAAAAATCAAAGGTGTTGCATTATGTTAGATAATATCGAAAGAATTATTTTAAGACAAAAGATAATGTGAACTAAAGATAAGAGTAATAAAATGCACAAAACAAGACTATTAAAGTTGTATAAGGAATTTAACATTTGCATTGGCTTTGTTAGAGGAAAGCCAATAGGTATAAGTGAAGCATTTAACTGGATAAATGCTATACCAAAATCCATTAAAGATATTTTAGATACTATAATAATTTTATAGATCAAAATCTGTATCATCAGCTTCATCAAAACCTCCTAAAGCACCTCAAAAATAAGACGAGCCATTATTTTATGTTGATGAAAACTTAGTTTAACCCAATCAATCAATCTAGATGACATATAATGAAGAATTAATTGCAAATAAATACAAAATGATTAAACCGAATAGCCCTTATTAAGAGACTAATAACAATCAATAAAGATCGCAAACACATTAAACTGAATATGCTGAAAACTCGAATCGATCAAAACCATAAAATTAATCTAATGATTCAATTAGTAATCTGACACCAATTAAATCTAATAAAGATTCTTACAATTAGAAATTAAAGTATGAACTATAAGTTTTAGAGAATCAAATTGCAAAAGAATAATAAAATCTCTAATAAAAAAATAACAGGGAATGTAAATCAAAGCATAGTTAAGAAAGCAAAAGTTAACATGACGAGTTAAATTAGGATTAAAATTTTAATCAACAATAATAGCAATAAAATTCTATCACTAACGAATAAAAATAATAATTAATTGAATGGCTAAAATAAATTCGATTAATTAAATCAAATGCATAAGGGTTGGAATATAAACTGCCCAAAATTTGTAAAAATGGAGTTATTTTTTTTGATTTAATTAATAGACTTACTGGTAGAGATGAAGTTTTAAAAGGAGCTTTAAGAAACCCAAAAAGCTTAAGAGAAATCAAGCACAATTATAGAAGAGTACTCGAATATCTAAAGTAACTTGAAAAAATGAGTTACAAATATTTAAGTTCGGAATAATAATTGGTTGACGGAGATGAAGGAGCCTTTTGGGGTTTGATGCATGACATTAAAGTTTATTATACAAATTGTGGAAATGCTGCAATTACTAATTGTTCATAATCAGTTGATGCTTCTTTAAGATAAACCCAACAATAATAATAAGTTTAACAAAATACACAATTATTTTAATAGAATTCTTAATCTAAATTACAATCACAAATAACACGTTCTTAAAAGAAGTAATTACATAAACAATCCTTCGCAGACACATAATTAGAAATAACAATTGATCAGCCATAATAATCAAAATCTGTAAAACCAAGCACTGCAAATAGATCGCCTGTGGGACCCTATTCAAGAATTCACAATATGAAATAAGAGTATGATAGTGTTAACAGATCTTTGAATTCACTAATGAAAAAATCTTAAATTGGATCTTAGAATGGCACCCCTGTCAATCAATCTTTACAACATTCAAGAAATTTCAGTAGCTCAAAATAGTAATAAAAAGCAAGGTCTACATCAATAAGCAAAAATTGTGTAACTCGAGAAATGGAATTGTATGTTCAAACGTATTTTAAACAGAAAGGATTGTATAATAATGAAAAGTAAATAAAGAATTATATTTAGTTTGTTTACAGATCCAATTCGAAATGGAAATTATATTATACAATTAATAGAATAGCCAGTCACAAAAAACAACTTTAAGTCGATTTTAGAAGTTGAATTTAATGTTGATTCAGCATTACAAGCTACAAAAGCAATAGCGGATGCAGGAAATTTACCTGCTTGGATTGGAAAAATCGATAAATCAAGCATTATGTAACTAGATAAATCTGCTATGGGTTTATATTGGTGGTTATTAAAATAATAAACCAAAAAGATTGAGCCAAATATTAATTAGTTTACACTTCCTTACAGATAAGAAGAGATTGATTAATTGAAAATTGTAACTCTGCATTTTGCTAGAGAATATACATCTACAATACAGAATTTTAATGACCTAATCTATTAATGCTAAACTGGAATCCTACTATGTCAAATTGAAACTGAAATATTTTAATAGAAAATCACTCCCATCTATACAAAACCTATTGGAGAGAAATAGTGCATTGCTAATATTAGAAAGGCTTTGGATTACTTAAAAGGAAAATAAATTGGATAAAGATTTGTTTGGTCTGAAAAATTAATTTACGAAGGAGATTAACTTATAATTCTGGGGTTATTTGAAGATTTAAGGAGGTACTTTGATGGGCTGCCTCAAAGGTAAGGAGACTCTTATTTTGAAGATGGCCCTTACTTAAAAAAATCAATTTTTTAAAGTAAAGGAAATTAAAAAGTTGAGCAAATAATTTAATAAGAACCTTATTCTCTCATATAAAAGGAAAGCAGCTTTGTTTAACCATAATAAGTTAACAAAAAGTTGATTTTCGATGACCCTCCATAATTTGAATGGCTCAATAACTTTGGGTTTAAGATAAATTGGAATAATGAGGTTTTGGAAGAATTCAAAGATGGGTAATAATTATAAATAAAGCAATAGTATTATTATTTGCACTATAGTATAAAGGCTTGAAAATATTTAATTTAAAGGAATATAATAAAAACCAAATACTAATGCAGGTTGCTTAGTAAATATAAGGAAGGCTTTCAGTGTTTTGAAAGAAAAATTAGATATGCCTTTAGAATTAGTTATAGAATAAGAAAAGCTACTGAAAGGAGATAAGGAATACATTATAAAACTACTCACTGTTTTTAAAAATATTTACAAAAATAAATTAAAAAGTAAATGAAATTTTCTTTATTTATATACAATTAACTGAAATATAAATTTCATATAATTTCTTTAAGTAAATGGATATTCACAAAATCTTGGAATTAGAAAATGAGAACGTTTAGTTACGTTCAGAGTTAAGGTCATTGTATGAAGAACTTGATTAGTACTAAATATATTTTATAATTAGAAAATCTACTGATTAGAAATTAATTGAAGAGAATAATAGCCTAAGACAAGAAATCTTACAACTAAATTAGAAATTGTAGTAATCAGAACAGTAGAAATAGAGTACAACACTCAAATTGATAGATCAATAAGAACTTAACATTAAATTAAGTAAAACTATCATCAATTTATAATCAAATATTAATGAAACATAACAAAATGACATTTAAAACATCAACCAATATGCTATTTAAAACAATTCAAACAATAACTACATGTAGTAATTATAAGTTTTAAGATAAAGATACTAAAACAAAAATGAAATGGATAGTTAATATAAAGATTAAGAAATATAAAAATTATATGTCTAATTATCTGAATTATAAAAAATAAATAATAACAATAGATTATCTAGACCTTTAAATAAAGAGAATATGATCAAATCTTAATATAGGCCAAGAGGAATATCTGAGAAAAAGTTTAATAACTTTGAAACCAATTTTACAGAATCAAGACTATTTCATTGAAAAACTTTATTTATTTTATTGCTTATTCTATTTAAATATAGAAGTTATCATTTTAAATGATATTTAACCATTAACTATTTGAAATTATTTAAGTAAGTATTCATCATGGCTAACTGAACTTGCTTTCTTTAATCAAATTTTTTAGCCACCAGATTTATTGATTTCTAGCTTCCAATATTAGTCTAGCATCTTCTTAATCCTAATATTTTCTAAGATTTATTGATACCTTTGGTTCTGCAAATCTTTATATTTATTATTAAGTAAATAAAGGAGTTTTCAATAATAATTCACTTATATATAATTTATCCTTAAGGACTTGTGTTATTTAGTATGATTTTAGTTCTACCTCAAATTTCTAGAATAGTTACAGTGGATTACCGTACTAACAGCTTATGAATCTAAAAGTAATTTGAAGTACATAACTCTATATTTTAATCTAAATCTTTTTTTTTCCTTATATTCTTGCTTCTTATATAATTTAAAGCATTTGTTAGTTCAATAAAGTTATCCTTGTTAAGATTTATTCGATTCTGAATCTAAAGTTGATATCGTCTCCTCGATATTATTAAAGCTTCTATAAGATTAACTATTCACCATCTTCTTTTCTTATTGTTAGACTCTTATTTTCTTTTAAAATAGTGTAATTTAATCAAGAACAGAAGAGATAGTTAATTGATCTTTTTTAAGAACACACTCGTAATTTAAGTAAGTAATTCGGTTAAATCTTCACCTAATCCTTGTGGGTTCCTTTTCATTTTTTCAATTTCCTCTGTCAATTATTCAATAATGAATTAATATTCCGAAATTTTCATATTTTCTTGATTATTACTATTACTTACTGGCTTATTGTTTTAGTATTTTCCTTTTCTTTTTAATAGGTGTTACTTTTAATTATCTAATAATGATTTCAATAATTGAATTTATTATTCCCTCTGTTTGATAATAATTTTAGATTATTTAAATTATCCTTCTAAATCATCTAACCTTGATCTTAATTGAAAAGAGTTCATTAATTTACAATTTTAATTAATAAATTTAAGTGTTCTTATTTAAATCATCAATAGTTAATTTTTTGACTTAAGAAAACAATTGATGATGTTTGTTCTGAATTCATTTCAGTCAACTTTAATTACAATTATTCATAACTCTTTTTTTAAATTAGTTAAATCAGCCCTTAGTTTTACAATAGTGCCTTCTAATGTTATTATTTATTAGCCCTTTTTCTCAATGTTATGCTATAGTTATAAGATATCGGACTCTTTTGATTATAAGGTATTTTAAGAAAGGTAAAGTTCTCTCTCTAAGATTTTAATTTTCTTCTAAACTGAATAAATTTATTCCCGCAATTCTATTCTGTTGGCTGCCGTCAAATTTATCTCTTTATCTTTTCCTTTATAGATATCTAACTCTTGTAAGCCAATTCATATCTACTTTGATAATCATCACTTTAATCTTCCACAAGTCTTAATTATTAATTTGATTCCTTTAGTTAATTTGTTAAATCAATCTTTTCGTTTCATAAGATACAATAGTTGATAATTTTGAATCTAGTAAATCAGTTAAACTTTAAAGTTCCTTTTTTTTATTTTAATGTTAATCAGCAATTTCGTTGTAATCCAACAATTACTTTCTAAAGAGCTTATCTTTAATTTTATTCCATTTATCATTATTATAAAGAGCTGTATTCAATTTATTTATCTAAGAGAGATCACATACTGTTGAATTCAACATCATATCTCTCTTTTAGATCATTGTATTAATTTTACAAATCCTATGATTATCTATTGCTTTAATTATACTTTTCGAGTTAACTTATTTATTGAACTTTATTGTTAGCCTACTTTTCTTTAGCTCTTCTACTTACTCTTCATACACTTTATACTTTAATTCAGTTATAGTAGTTAATTATTCTTCTAACCTAGCAGTGTATGATTTAATTTCTTAATTTTATGCTTCAATTTAATATTTACATTTTAGTTTTAATAATCTGTCCCATCTTAATTATTGTTATTTATTATTCTCTAACTTAGATTCTCTTGACTAATTTTGTTATATTTCGTAATCTTTAATCTACTTATTTAATTATTTCAAGATAAAGAATTATTGATGTAGTTCTTGGTTTAAATTAGAAACTTCATTTTTTAGTCTTTTATTGCTTTATACAACTTTAAAATCTAAGCCTCTGCTTCTATAACTCTATAACCCTTTGTTTCTTTAAATCTCTTTCAGAAATGACCTTTTATATTTCTATCTTATATTCTCTTTCTTTAGAGTTGATTTAATCTTAGAGATGTTTCAGTTATTGGATTAAAAGCTTATTACTGCTTGAGGTTAGAAACCTTTTCATTTAAATTTCTAATTTTATTCATTAAGACTGTTTACTTATTATTCTCTTGAGCGTATTTATTCTTCTTTCATTTTTAATTATTATTTTATAGATTTTCCTATTCAGTACCAAGGATTGATTTTTCATTTTATTATGCTTCTTTTGATTCCTTCACTTAGTGAATCTTTTCTTTATATAATAAAATTATTAATTATTATTCATCAATTTTTTACTTAGGATTTTCATATCCCTTTCCTTTATTACCAACTTAAAACTAAAAATCTCTAAAAACACTCTTTATTCACTTTACTTTTTGAGACTATCAGTCAATTAATCATCTAATTAATCCTTTTAACTATTTAATTCTTTATCTTAGTCTCACATGTGGTTATTAACTTCACTTTTTCTTGTATTATTCTATCATACGTTCTTTTTTAGTGTTCTAATTCAACTCTGAAGTTATCTTGAAGATTTTAATGCATGTTTGATAATTAAGTTAATGAAGATGTTGATTTTCATAACTCTAACAATAATTATTCTATCTATGCACTAAAGTCTTATATTCTCTCATCCTTTTATTAGTTTTATTATTAAATCGTTTAAGATATATTTTATCTGAAATTTGTTTTTCTAATAAATCGATCATAGTTTCACTTGATTTAATTTGATGGAAAATTCTTCCTTTATTAAAATAATTTTTTAGTTAAAGTTGTTTTTAGCTTCCAATTCAAACTACAAATTATTCCCTTAGTCTTTCATATCTACTCTCATTTTCATCTTTTGTTATTATTATTGTGGGATTTTCAGAATTTACCTTAGTTTTCAATTCCTTATTTATTAGCACTTTTTATTTAAGCTTATATTCAATTCATTTAATTTTGATTTCCAAACCTTTTCTTAATTTTAAATGCTACTAATTAGAAATAATAATTCAGCATTCTTCTTTATTTCCTAAATATATTAATCGCTTTCAGATTTCATATTACTTTCATCTAAAAGTCTATGAATTTATCTATAAACTATGTAATTGTGGCTTCCCTCTAGCTTCGTTAAGCATTAATCAAGAATTTTGATTATTCAAGCTAATTTATTTACATTTGAAGTTGCCTAGTTTCATTTTAATCACTTTGTATAGAATTTTACTCTAAAATTTAATTATCTTGACTTCAAAAAATTAGTTATAAATGGCTTGCCTTGCTATGGCATTTTAAATGAAGAATTTAGAACCTACAGCAATCTATCAATATCTTCTCCATTATCATAGGACATAATATTGGCAGGTAATAGATTCTCTGATACCATTTCTGCGAAAAAAATATTGAGTAATGAAAAGGCAGCAAATTCAGATCCAAAACAGAGTAAAAAAATAGTCAACATTCTTAAATCTTGTGAAAACCCAATCTCTTTATAGTTCTAAAAAAATGCCTCAAGAACTCTCCAGTGACTTACTTCATTGTTTCATATTCATTCTCTTTGAGAGCATAATATATAAACTCTCTCAATGAATAATGGAAAACTCCAGGAATCTCAGCAAAGGCAATATTTAGATTATTTTTGAGCTTTCTTATTTCTAATTATCACTTTTGAGAAATTTTGCATTGCGCTTACAAATATTCCTAATTTAAATAGAAAAAGTTATTTAGTGTTTTGGCTTTTTCCTTCGTTACTCCAAACTAATTTAACCATTCAATGGTTTTAATATCTTAGTAAATACTCTTCCTTTATAAATAGAACATTTGTCACAAACAGCTCTTTTACACCTAAAAGGGATATTTTCATAACTTTTAGCATTCAAATTTTGTTCCAAGTTTTTCAAACATATTTAGAAACCTTTATACTTTCCTCTTTCACCAGTAATTAAGACCCTTTTGAAAAGAGATTGATTTTTTTTATAAAATCATATGAATAATAATTTATTTTATATTGTAAATAACTTCAATTTATTGAGGCCATTTCTTCTGATAATGTCTTAAATTGTACAAGCAATGTTTATAGTTTTTTAATTGACTTTTCTTGCTCAACAATTTTCTTATCCTTCTCTACAATAATTAGTTCAAGTTCTTAAATTTTCTATCTTAGCTCTCTAATAATTTTCTCGTAATCAATCAATTCGAGTTTCTACCTTTCAATCACTTCAATAAGTTTTAGTATTTCTGATTCTTTGGTCTATCCTTCCCTAATTAAAATTGTAATCTTTTCATCTTGTTTGATGATTTCATTTTTGTAATCCTAATTATACAAAATGAGTTCTTAAATTTTTTTTTCTAATTCTAAAACATCTAATTCAAGCTTGCTATTTCTATTTTCTAATTTGGTCACTTTCTCTAAATGTTAAGTTATTTAAACAAGCAATAATTGATGTCTATTTTGTTAGTCTTTTTCTGTTTAGCCAATTTTAGCTTCTAATTCTTTAATAATTGCTTATAAATTAACAATTTCTAATTTTTAATTTTCACTTAATGTCTTGTATTCATGAGCCTTCTTTTCCAATCCTATAATTATTAAATCTAGTTCTCCAACCTTCTTGATGTGGTTTTAGGTTTCTTTCTCCAATCTATCCATTAATGCTTGATGCTAATTTTACAGTAATTAATGTTTGTCTTCTAATGCTTTAAGTTTTCTTTAAAGATCTTCATTTTGAGATTTTAGTTCATTCAATTTATCATTTGTATTTCCTTTTACTTTTTCATATTCTATAACAATTATTCTATATTTTTCCTTTAATCCTTAATGTTCACCATCTTGATCCTTAAATTTCTTTTTCCATTCTTCGCATTCTGCGATCAATTTTTCATGCTTACCACTTAAATCCTTATGATCATTATCTAATTTCGTCCATTTCTCCTCTAAACTTACAAATATGATTTTAAGTGCCTTAAATTCCTTCCTGTGCTCCTCAAGTTTAGCATCCTTTTCTGCTATACTATCTTCAAGATCTTTAATTTTTTTATTATTTTGTTCAATAATTTGATTTAATTCTTCAATTTTTTTTCTATCATCATCCTGTTATTTATGATGATTGGCTTCTATTTCAGCAATTTTCTTAACTCCCTTAGCTATACCTGCCTCAAGTAGTTTAATTGTCTCATCTTTTTCTTAGACCAAATTCTACAATTAGTTGTTATTGTCTAGACATTGATTTAATTGATCTGAAGTAGTTTAATATTATTTATTCACTTCTGCCAATCTGTTTTTTAAATCTTCAATGATTAGTAATAATTCATTCTCCTTCCTATCGTACTCCTCTAAGTTTTATCTTTTTTCTATTCTTACTTGATCCAATTCTTCACTTTAGATTTCATGCTATTTAAATAAATGATCATATTTAGCCTTCAAATCATCAAGCTCCTCTTGTTGTTAAATTATCACTAATTCATGATGTTCAATCTTTTTAAAAAGAGCTGCAATTTCAAGTGTGAGTTTTTCATTTTCTTTTCTTGTAGAATCCAATTCAATCAATCTAACTTCTAAATTTCCAATAATCTTGAGTTTATCTTAATTTAATTATTATAAACCCAACAGCTCTTTATTCAATTAATTCATCTATTATTACAATTAAACTGTTTTTTGTTACTCTTCATCCAGTTTCGACTATAATTATTCCTCGTTTTTTTTTTAAACCAAAGCAATATTGATTTAATAGTTTTTTTCCCTTGAAGGTGTTAGAGGAGAAGGAGGTTCAAGTTTAGAACTTTAATTTTTTAAATCTTTAATCTAAAGGTACAAATCCTTATTAGTTCTTAAAGAAGTCTCAAGTTATTATTCTAATTCTTTATTTGATTGCTAAATGGAAGTTACCATCTCTTAAGCATCTTCTTGAAGCTTATTTGAATATTTATTTTACTCTTCTAATTATGAAATTTGAACATCTTATTCCTAAATTCTTCTTCTTAATTATTCATTAGCTTCTATAAGTTACTTATCCACGTCTAAGGTATTATTAATTTATGGAGGTTAATTTTATAATTCTTTGATTCTATTCTACAATTCTGTGACTAATTTATGTTTTAACATTAATGTTTCTTCTATTTTTTCGATATATTATTTGAGATTTGTTTTTTCTTCATCAGCCTCTGGTGTTGCTTTTACTTCAACTGATTTTCTTCTCAATTCCTAAAAGCTTTTATCTTAAACAGCCGCATACTCGGTCATGCTATTATCTGTCTTAATTTAAATTTCAACCTTAACATCCCTATTATGCTCTGGCTATATTTAATTTGATGTTTTTTTTTCATTTGATCTCTGTATGACAACGCTTTAAGTCACTCGTTTGTGAGGTAGAAATATTATTACTTTAGTGAGGAGAAAATCTTTCTCACATTGAGTTGATTTCACATTTCTCAAAATCTAAGCCTCTGCATCATCTTGAGCATTTATCATAATTTTGATATCTTCGAATTATTAATAATAGCTGACAGCTATACATTTGATAAAATTGTCATATCCAGTCTTTGTACCAAATAATATTTGATTAATCATATAGAAAGATGTCTAAAATTAATAAAAGTTAATTCCCAAAGGAAGGACATATCTTGAGATTCTAGTTCTAACAAATGGTTTGATGTTTTATATTTCTGATGATTTAATTTTAAATCCTTACTCCAGTACCTAAAGGACTTAGTCGATTTCATGTTGATAGTCATAGGGTGTTTTTCTTAAATTCAATGGGTACAAATAAGAAGGAATAATGTCCGAGTACAATATTGTTAAGATTGTGTATGCTGATGCTTCAGAACAGAAACACAATAAAAATATTGTTAATATAACTTAGTCTGGGCCATATCCGATTTCTGGATATTATAACAGAATAGCTCCCAAAACTCGACATATTTGTTATTGTAATTAATCTAATTCGAGATCCTTCAATAAATAAAACAAAAATTCCCTCAAAGAATAATTTAGATTAAGCCAAAAGTCAATCATCGCCAATTGTAATTCTTATTTCATTTTCAAGAACTCTCCTTTATCCTTTGCCTTGTCATTCTCTTTTTAAGCAAATTCGTATTCCTAAAATATAAAAATGGTACTACCTTTTTAGCGATGTCTACTGTTAGACCCGATGCCTTAAGCCAATCAATTGAAAAGGTATCTTTTCCTAAACCTATTTTGTATTGTTCGATAAACTTTTTGATTGCATCGCTTTCCTCCTTACAAGTATTACAAATTCTGTGAGTTTATTTGGAAAATCCAGCATCTCCTAGTATAGGACCATGATGATTTGCACAATTCTAGCAAACTGCTCTTCGGCACCTAAAATTGAGATTATTTTTCTAACCTTTTGCATTGGTGTTCTTTATGAAAAATTCCAAATTCTTTCTAACAAATTTGACATTTTTTGAATTTCCCTCTTGCCTCACTTATTATTATGCTTTTTATCATAACTTGAGTAGATTTTTTTGACATTTGGATATGAAAATAAAAAATATTTAGAAAATTTGATTTATATCATCACTTAAATTTTGATTCTTTCTGACTATAAAGAATATCTAAATACAAGGATGTAAAATATGGAATAATATATATATACATAAATTGAATATTAAAATTGATTTGTTGTACGATATTTTATGAAATATTGGCTCTCATTAAATGGGGGATTTAATCATACCATTACTTAGAGTGCACTTAATGTTCAATTAAATCCCTACAATGAATATTGGAATCAATTTTGAATAATTTTAATAAAATATATTTCATAAGAAATCTCATTTCAGAATAAGTAATTCATCAAAAGAAATTATTGTAAGATCAATATTGATAACTGTGATTCCTTTTCATTGTTTTTCATTTAAATTCCTCTTGAATATATTCGAAGTTATGAACCTTATCCTGATTCTAATCCTTCTTTGCTGATTAAAATGATTTTTATATTAATTATAAATATGTGATTACAACCTTTAATTTGAGTAAGAGTTCAAATCATTGAAGCGTATGACGATATGTTTTATTTTTTCTTGAGAAATGAAGATTAAATATATGAATTTTTGATTAACATTCTCAACAATTTATAAACTATTAAAATTCTCCATTAAATCTGGCTTTTGACAATTGCTATTCTAAATTTCTTAAAAATTCTTTAATAAATGCAGTGATTATAAACGATTAGGTGTAGAGTAGTTGATTGACTTTTGTTTTAGGCCTTTAGAATTAAGAATGAATTTTTTGGATAATTCATGAATTAATATCTAATTGACATTTAATATAGAAGTTAACAATTAGTGATGACGTATTTAATTTTTTGAAGCTGAATTTCTATACTATACATGATTTAAATGATGATACTATTTTTTATGGTTTTAGTTAAATTATCTTTAGGCAGACCACAATAATTTTAATAAAAATTAAGATTTTGAATCAACAATTAAGTTTTTCTTATATACAATAATGCAAGGCAAACTAAATATTGAAAAAATAATTATATATAATATTTATGCTAAACATTC
This sequence comes from Paramecium tetraurelia, assembly GCF_000165425.1. Taxonomy (NCBI): domain Eukaryota; phylum Ciliophora; class Oligohymenophorea; order Peniculida; family Parameciidae; genus Paramecium; species Paramecium tetraurelia. The sequence continues at coordinate 8,545 of NW_001799177.1, read as the reverse complement.
TTCTAATTTCAAGAATAAGCTTTAAAACTATTGGCGCTATACTCCAAGAATGTCATGTTTTCATCCCATCTTCCTAAGAGAGATGGAATGTTATAGGCTGGCTTATTCAATGCTTTATTTTTGTCGATCCCCTTTGGAACATTTAAAACTTCATTAAACAATGGACCCATAAATACAGCAAAAGTATTTCTGTTCAATTACCTTCTTACAGTTTCATCACTCTTAACAACCTATTTAATTAAAACTGATTTTACGCAATGAGGTGTGGCTTCAACTATTCCTCCTGACACTATCTATGCTGTTTCTCCAATTTAAAATGCCAAGCAATCTGGGTCCATTCCTACTTTCATTATTTCTGCATATCTATTTTTAGCTAACAAACCTCCTTCTTTATCTGTATAATCTACAATTTTATCATTGTGCATATATATAGGACAAGTTAGAGCTGTCAGGGCACTATGATCATTATGCCATCCACACCATTCGTCAGTATTTGGCCCATCAAAATAATGCAACAATCTTCCAACATGAGAATCACCGGATCTAATATATCTGTATAATTTTCCCATTTCATAAGTATTACACTTTGAATAGATGTATTTATCAATATGATAAGATAACAAAGCTCCTGTATCTACCATCAATCTCCCAAGGTTCTTAAATGCCCCTTCTAATTCTGGGATTCTATTTGGCCATACATTGTCCAACCTTATGAGACTGCCCTTTTTAATTAAATGCTCATATTCCTTCCCTAAATCATGAGGTGTATCATAATTTGGATTATTATAAAAAGACCCTTTTGATTTATCAAATTTGCCTTTAAACTAAATTTATTATTTTTTCCTTTACTTATTCAACACCACAACTCCAACCTTTTGAATGAAATGCTTCTGGCCTTTCAAGACTTTTTAAATATTCTTTTGGTTGAATAGCCAATTTCTATGCCAAAGGTAATAGTTCTAGTCTCATTTTTGAATAGTTAGGGATTCCACTAACAATTGCAAGTCCTAATCCATGTGATCCATAGGCCTCTTCAATTTTTGCATTTAAATTGCTGCTACAGTTTTATATCTCGTCGAAAGTGAATCGCACTGCTTTAACAGTCTAAAAATATGCTCTAATAAATATTTTATTTAACATATTATTAAATCTTATCAAATACTTAGATTGCGAATTTTAAATTAAAAATTAATTGATAAATAATCTTATATTGCTGCAATTGATTGAGATTTCTCTGTGTTTTATTTAACAACATAAGTAACTATATGTTGAAAATTGATAAACAGATTGAAGGGAAAGTGAAAGGGCAAATTATTGAAAAAATGAATATTTTTGTATCAATTATTTCTAAAGAAATCACTTCTTCATAATATTTAAACTTTTAGTATGGATGTTGAATTTGATACGTTTTCAGAGAATCACATATGTTGGAAGAAGATCTATGATGAAGGTAGAATCTGATTTAAAACTATAATAAGTTAATAATTTAGAGCCACAATTGGATAGAACGATTGTTAATTTATGTATCGTTTAAACAGTCAAGATTGATATTAAGATATGTAAATATTGTCTGCTGTATTCTAAAAATTATTTTTTAAAGTAATTATATCATTATGATTTTTTTTGTTTTCCTCCATCTTGTGGTTATAAATTAACTGTCTTTCCTTATATGTAAAACTCACCACCAGATTTATCAAATCTTTATTACCTAGCAGAGGGAGGTGGAATTTTATGGGATAATCCAGTGTTTCTGTGGATTTTATTTTGATTAGATTAAATAGTCTATTTAATACTAGTAAAGGATGGGCTTTATTAATTTTAATTTATAGAATATAGCTATGGCTAAGGTTATACATAATTATTTTTCTATATATTTGATTATGAAATTTTGTTTCCAGGGTAAAAATTATTGGTATTATTGCTCTTGAAATTTGATTAATCTGTCCATTGGAAGATAATTTTAAGTTCATTGTGGACCAAATCACTTGTAATTCTCTTTTCACAATTATACAGTGTCATTTATTTGAGAAGATTTTTCATTTTATTGTTTTATTCAGTTGCAGGAAAAAAATCTAATTTATCTACTGATAAGTGCCCTTGATAAGTATGGTCCTTCATTCCTAATTTTTAGATGATAGTGTTGTTCATTTTTTATCCTGTAAGAATATCACTAATTATGATTCCAAAACTCCAAACATCTGATGTGTTAGATAATGTGTTCCTTAATGTTTTTTCTGGAGGGGAATAAACACAAGATGGTTTACTACTATAGAGCTGATCATCTAATTCTCCTTTTACTTCACTTAAGCCATAATCTGTAACATAAATGTTCAATGAATTATCTACTTCTTAATAAATAACTTACCTAATAAAATATTTGAAGGTTTCAGATTTCCATGAGTAAAGTGTTCATTATATGCTTTGAGAAATAGAGATATGTTCAAAATTACTTATTCTTTCTATTTTTTTTAGTGTATTTATGGAATAGCCAAGGCTCTTTCTAAATCACAGTTCATTTATTGTGTTATAAGATAAAGAGTTCCTAAACAAGATCCATTTTCAGATTCTTACAAATAATATCCTTCGTAGATACATAAACCGTAAATTTTTAATTTTTAAATGTGATTGATGTTGTTGAGTAATTAGAAGATATGAGAAGCTGGTTTGTTTCGATATATCTTAACCACCTTCTCTTAATTTTGATAGGTGCATCTAAATATATTTTATTGCTCATCTATATTGTATTCGCTAGATATAAATTAACTATTACTCATTTATCATCAAATCATTCTCATTTATTTGTTTAATCAATGGAAATCTGTTGAGTATCTCCACCAATTATGCAAATGTCATTTAATTATAAAAATTTTATTCTATTTCATCTGAGCTTTCTAAATGATTACTAGTAGGCTCATCCTATCTCAAAGTAAAGTCTTATTGTGATTAAATTTGTTATTGTCGTTCCTACCATTGCTTTATTTAATTCCTCAGATTTTCTGGTAATTTGATACCACTTTAAACAAATTACATTGTTTAGCAATTATCACTATAAGCCAAGCTATCCTAAAAACGTTAAACCTATTGATGTTAAATTTGTTTATTTGTTTCTCCAAATTATTCTTATGAAAAGAAATTTTCATTAATTGGTTATGAAACTGTAAATTGTTTAGTCCAATTAAAAGTATTATCTTGCTACTAATTGAATTCTTATCCCATCTAAATTTCTACTTTATTTTCTATTGCATTTTTGATTTCTATCATATGGTCATACACTTCTTTGCAATTAGGTCTCTTATTTTTTGAAGATTAGACCATCTAATTAACTAAGTCTGAAATATTTGGATTCATAATGCTTAATTGTTCTAACATGAAGGCAATTTGTTCTTCTGTTTTTCTGTGATTTGAAAATCTATGTTGATTATATAATTCTTACTATTAGCAATTAAATTCCAAGATGATCAATCCAAAAGAATAAACAACTGATTTAAAATAATTTTGAAGAGTTGAAATTTAACCTGATATTGAAGCAGCAAATGTATCAGGATCCATGTAATTAATATCACTTTTAATTTCTCTTTAAACACTGCTGTCCATTCCTATAACACTAATGGCATGATTAACATCAAATAATTTAAATCTCCCATCCTTCATTCTCATTATTTGATCAGGTGTTATGTATGGTAATGCAATTTCTTCCTCTTGCAAATCAGCTAAAATTGTTACAACTTCAAGCAATAGTTAAGAGATGATAATTTCATTTATTTTTTCGATTTATGCTACTTAGAAAAGACTTTATGAGATTTCCTCTAAGAGGTATCCTTATCGGCAAACTTTAATCCCAAATTAATCTTAAAAGTCCAAGTTTTTATGTCCTTTTATTTTCACTATTCCTTCAGTTCTTCCTTAACAATGTATGTGATTTTTCATTAAATTATCTTCGCTAACCCCATCAATTATCAAGAATGTAAATATCTAATAATTTAAAACAACATTTTTACCTTTGATTAATTTTTTTTCTCTCTCAACTTAAAAAACGTTCTATTATTATGCTTAATATAAGGCTCTTAAGATATAAATTCAAACCTTGTTAAATCAAAATCCATAACTTAATTTTACTCTAATATAAAAAATATAAATTTTATAAATGAATTATAATTGTCTATAACGACGTTGAATTAGAGGACATAGATTCCAATTAAATTTAGAATAAAAATAAATATCGTTTTCTTTTTATTTGCAAATTAGATATAGAAATTTTGGTTTATACTTAGTGAAATGGAATAATTAAAAATTAGATTTTAAAACCCAAATACCCATCTACAATTAGATAGTTTACTACTTATATTAGAGAATCAAATATTGGTCAATACTGTTAAATTAATAAAATGAACTCTAATAGGATAAATACTATAAATACAATTTTTTATTTAAATTAATAGATTTTCAATTATTAGTCTTTATTAATATCTGAAAATTTTGTATATCTTTAATTTACATAGTCATTTTTAGAAATATAATAGAATTAGCTGTTGTCAATACACAATTTTTGCAAAACTATAGAAATATAAACTAAAATAAGATTATCTAGCTTAACTACTTATAAATCTTTTATTTTACGTTAGACGAAAATAGACTAAAATAGAAAATCAAATTATGGTACTCACTTTTTTTAGAGTGTAAAGAAATGAGAACAATTTTAACCTGACTACAGCGACCGCATAATTACATGTAAGTTATTTCAAGTATTTTAGATCGAAATTTACGAATCAAATTCAGCCTAAATTGGAACACTTTTGAAAAATTACGTCAAAAAGAAAAGGTTTACTAGAGAACGTTTTTTTCAAGATCAATGTAGGTTTATCTAATACAGAAGATTAATAATATTTTCTTACACAGTGTATGAAAATGAAGAAGGGTTTGATCTGATTGAAAGGTTAATTGGAGAGTCAAAAATATGATAGAGAACCGGATTTTTAAACACTTTACACAATTTTGGATTATGAGTAATAACTATTTAAACTTAGGGAAATTAAAAATGAATGTCAAATTTGACTAAAGCTTAAAAAAAAAAGAACAAAAGTGAAATTTTGAGAGAAGAGCTTTAATACAAAACTCTAAAAACCCATTGGGGATGGATATTTTAGGCTGTTTTAGTGTGCAGATTGTTCTTGAATGTTATCTGTTAATACCCAATAGTGAGAATTTATCTAAGAATAATAATTAAACAGTGTAAAAGTTATGCCCAAGCCATCAATTCTTCTTATTATATAATTGGGGATAATCCTTACCATATAAAGCTATAGTATTCGAGTAGATGAAATATCTGTTATTTTCTAATGATGAATATATTTATATTGCTTTTCATATATATTTCAATCATTGACTATAGCGTTAATTAATATTAGCAAATTAAAATATTCCCTAAAAATACTTTTATATATGAACTCTATATTTTATTCAGAAATTCCTAATTTTGATAAATTTATTGGAATATTTTATATAATTCTGATGATTCTTTCCAACGACACATAAATAATAGATGAAAGCTAATTTGAAAATAATATAATCACTCGGTTAATAAATTCATTATTTATTTTTCATTATAATTTCATTTGTAGTTTTATGGTTCATTGTTCTTTTTGTTTTACATGCCAGCTGAAATTTTATTAATTAAGTTAGAATTACCTTTTTCTGTATAGTATTTAGAACTCTCAATTCTATTAATTAACTCATCAATAAACTTAAGTACTTCCATAATCTTAATCATGGATTTTAATATGTTTGCTATAACTTAAAAAATGGTGATATACCTTTTAGTTCATTATCATCAGCCATATTAGAATTCCGATTTCTAAAATTGACAAATTTTAACGCCTCCTAAAATTGATTGAAGGAATTTAATGTATAAGCTTGGATTATTGGATTGGTTTTCATTTAAATTTTAAATTCTTCTTAAAATTTATTCATCTTCATTAAAATTTGAGCTAAAAATCATACTTTATGAATTAGATCTTAAATCATTGAATCATCAGGATTCTTTTATATTGCATAATGAAAATTTTTCCAAGCCTCCTCAAATCTGTTGATTTAAATTAAAGTAGTAGCTAAATAATCATCCATTATGGGTATTACCTTTGTTAAAGTAATACTTTGAATCATCAGGATTTCTCTAAATGGCTAAATTAAAATATTTCAAAGCTACTTCAAAGTTCTTCATTTCAATTAAAGTATTTGCTGAAAAAAATTATAAATTTTTATAGTTAACCTTTTCTGAAGTAAAACGTTGAATCTTCTGGATTTTTGGCGATGGCTAAATCAAAATTTTTCAAAGCTTCTTAAAATCTCTTCATTTCATATAAAGTCGTAGCTAAAAAGTTAAGCTTTTTGAATGATACCTTTGTCACAGTAATACTTTGAATCATCAGGATTTTTCTAAATTGCAGAATCAAAATATTTCAATGCTTCTTCATATCTTTTCAATATAAATAGAATATGAGCTAAAAATCTTCCATTATTAATTATACCTTTTTTTATGTAATTTTGCTAACTTTCAGGATTTTTCTAAATTGCATAATTAAAATTTTCTAAAGCATCTTCCAATCTGTTCATTTAGATTAGGGTATTTGCTTAAAAATCATCCATTATTAATTTTACCTTTGTTAAAGAAATAATGTTCATCAGGATTTCGTTTAATTGCTAAATCATAATATTTCAAAGCCTCTTCATATCTTTTCAATTAATGTAGAACATCAGCTAGAAAATCTTACATAATTAATTCTACCTTTATTAAAGTAATAATTTGAATCATTAGGACTTTTCTAAATTGCATATTCATAATATTCCAAAGCTTCTTCTAATTTTTTCATTTAACTTAGAATAACAGCTATGAAATCAAGCATTGTTAATTATACCTTTTCCATTATAGCAAATAGAATCTTCTGGATCTTCTTAAATTGCTAATTCCATATTTTACAAAGCTTCTTCCAATTTGTTCATTTTAAGTAGAGTATTAGCTGTAAAATCAGAAACATTGGATTACCTTTGTTGAAATAATATATTAAATCTTTGGTATTTTTTGATCCTGCTAATTCAAAATATTTTAGCGATTCTGTTAATTTGTTCATTTCACTTAGAATAATAGCTATAAAATCAAAAATTGTCAATTGTACCTATATTATTATAAAACTAAGAATCTTCTGGATTTTTCTAAATTGCTAAATTATAATTTTCTAAGGCTTCATCTAATCTTTTCATTTTATGTAGAGTTTGAGCTAGAAAATCATAATAGTATATATCTACCTTTGCCTGCGTAACACTTAGAATCTTCTGGATTTTTCTAAATTGCTACTTCAAAGTTTTCTAATGCTTCTCTTAATCTGTTCATTTTAATTAGGGTAACCGCTAAGTAATCATATGTTATTAATTAAACCTTTGTAATTATAATACTGTGATTCTTCTGGATTTTTTGAAATTGCTAAATCATAATTCTGTAAGGCTTCTTCTAATCTAATCATCTTGCATAGAGTCATTGCTGAAAAATCAAATAAGATGTATTCTACCTTTGTAGAAGTAATATGTAGAATCTTCTGAATTTTTAGAAATGGCCAAATCAAAATTCCTCAAAGCTTCCATAAATCTATTCATCTCACTTAGAACATTAGCTAAAACATTTGATACAATTTGAATTATACCTTTGCCAATATAATATCTGGTTTCTTCAGGATTTATCTAAAGTGCAGAATTAAAATGTTCCAAAGCATCTTCAAATCTATTCATTATATATAACGTCATGGCTAGGAAATCAGAAATACTTAAATATACCTTTTTCTTTATATATTTCAGAATTTTCTGGATTTTTCTCAATCGCTGAATCATAATTTTACAAAGCTTCTTCAAATCTATTCATATGATCTAATGTAATAGCTAAGAAATATAAAATAGTTAATAGTACCTTTATTATAATATAAGTCAGAATTTTGAGGATTTTTCTCAATTGCTGAATCATAATTTTACAAAGCTTCTTCAAATCTATTCATATGATCTAATGTAATAGCTAAGAAATGTAAAATAGTTAATAGTACCTTTGCCTTTATAAAATTCAGAATTTTCTGGATTTTTCTCAATTGCTGAATCATAATTTTACAAAGCTTCTTCAAATCTATTCATATGATCTAATGTAATAGCTAAGAAATGTAAAATAGTTAATAGTACCTTTGCCTTTATAAAATTCAGAATTTTCTGGATTTTTCTCAATTGCTGAATCATAATTTTACAAAGCTTCTTCAAATCTATTCATATGATCTAATGTAATAGCTAAGAAATGTAAAATAGTTAATAGTACCTTTGCCTTTATAAAATTCAGAATTTTCTGGATTTTTCTCAATTGCTGAATCATAATTTTACAAAGCTTCTTCAAATCTGTTCATTATATCTAATGTAATAGCTAAGAAATGTAAAATAGTTAATAGTACCTTTATTATAATATAAGTCAGAATTTTCTGGATTTTTCTCAATTGCTGAATCATAATTTTACAAAGCTTCTTCA